>JAJOZX010000177.1:1155000-1567500 GCA_023014485.1 Bathynomus jamesi | reverse complement strand
CTGCAATTGTGCATCGATCACGAGGGAGGGCACTTTGAAAATTGCAAGTAAAACAGCTTGGTACAGTTCCGTAATAATCTTCCCCCGAATAAATGGTTAGATAAACATGTCATTCATTTATTTCTACCTTCTTGTACACTGTAATACAAATGGCAAACAAACAACCAACTGACAGAAATCGGGCGCTACTTTTGACTCACCCTGTATATATATTATATATATTATATATATATATATATATATATATATATATATATACACGAGAGCAACAGCGATGGAGATGCAGAAAGAATAAATTTATTATAAAAACTTCGATAACTTTTCACCCCAAGCAAAAACATGACAAATATAGACCAAAAATTCAATTCTTCTTCAACGTGTAAGAGTGAATCAATAAATTAAGCTCTGTGAAGCGAACAAAAATCGTCAAAAATCGTCAAACGAATTTATAAAGCATCCAAAATAGAACTGCAAATTATAGATATATATATTAGCTGACTACGAATCCATCGGCCCTGGGATCGAGACCCGGTGACGGAAGGTGTCGCGCAGCAAATCCCAGCTGTTCATCCTTCCACACACAGAAATTGGTTGGTGGGTAAATGGGTATCCTGGGTAGTCTAGTGGTTAAGACGCTGGGCTGCTGTGGGACGTGGTTCGGATTCCACGTTAAATTATAGGTCTAAGGTAGAGTGACAAGGTTGACCTTTGTCAGAATGAACAATTCAGGCGAAAGCAAAACCAACGTAACCAAGGTAACCAAGTATATACGTTACACACAGACCGTGCGTGGAACAAGGAACTCCTCTGGAAAAAGTTCCCAGAAGAGTTCCTCGTTCCATGCACGGTCTGCGGAACAAAAGTTTCTTATTTTGAGCATTTTGGACCCTCAATTAGTTTTTATTGTTAACTCCCTCATAGTCTTAATGCGTTTAGTGAAGAGAGCACAATAAATATAGTGTGCGCGCGCGTTCTGTTTGAATTGGGAGCCACGGTACAGTTTACTTTCGGCAAACACATCGATAAAATAGATTTAAAATTCCCACTGACGTCAACTGCTTCAATAATAAATTAAGTCTCCGAATGACAAACTCTGGCTCAGAAATTCACCAAACACTATTTTTATTTCAAAACAAATAAACTGCGACATCGTAAGGTCAAAATTATTCGTATGTTCGTTGGTTTTATAGTTTAGAAAAAGTATTTTACCTACCCAATACCAATTACAAAGAGTATCTATACCACCTACAGTACCCATGCATAATAAATAATGTATGGCGATAACACGTGACGTTATCCGCGTGCATGAGCAACGTGGGGTACTGAAGACAAAAAGCACATTAACCAAAACACTACGCATCCAGGAGAAGATTGTAGACACCAAATCGACCAGATGTACTCAGGGGGAGGGGGTAGGAGATAGGGAGTGCTGGAACTCCCGTTTCTCTCGTCACTGTCCTCCTTAGCTGATCTTTCTTTCGTGTCTCGTCTACCCTGTGACCAGTCCAGCATGCTCTCAAACACGCATCTTATACAGGGTGAACATAAAGTCAGGATCTATTTTTGTGAAGCACTTGGAAATTATATGGAATTTAATCATAAAAAGATAAAGTGGTAACATTTATTAAATAGTTAAGAGTAGGATTCGACGTGACGCCCATCAGTATCCCTGTACAGCTCAAATCGTTCCGCAGCATTTCTAAACACATTCTGGAGCATTTGCGGGGTTATGTTACCTGCAGCAGTTCGTATACGTGTACGTAAGTTTTCAAGACTCGTAATCTTCGTCTGATAGACGTGCGATTTGATAAAGCCTCATGCAAAGAAATCTAAAGGGGTTAAATCTGGTGATCTCGCTGGCCAAGGTCTGTTGCTTCCGCGTCCGATCCAGCGATTTGGAAGACGTCCATTTAGATAATCCTGAACAATTTTGGCATAGTGACAAGGAGCACCATCATGTTGATAGACGACGGTACTAACAATCCTATCCCCGTCGTCTATCAACATGATGGTGCTCCTTGTCACTATGCCAAAATTGTTCAGGATTATCTAAATGGACGTTTTCCAAATCGCTGGATCGGACGCGGAAGCAACAGACCTTGGCCAGCGAGATCACCAGATTTAACCCCTTTAGATTTCTTTGCATGGGGCTTTATCGAATCGCACGTTTATCAGACGAAGATTACGAGTCTTGAAAACTTACGTATACGAACTGCTGCAGATAACATAACCCCGCAAATGCTCCAGAATGTGCTTAGAAATGCTGCGGAACGATTTGAGCTGTACAGGGATACTGATGGGCGTCACGTCGAATCCTACTCTTAATTATTTAATAAATGTTAACACTTTATCATTTTATGATTGAATTCCATATAATTTCCAAGTGCTTCACAAAAATAGATCCTGACTTTATGTACACCCTGTGTATATATATATATATATATATATATATATATATATATATATATATTATATATATATAAAGGGGTCGCGCGTCTTAAGGTACCTAAGCGCCACCACATGCGAAAACGTGTTTTTGATGGATATCACTATTTTCACCCTTTATCGCGTGGTTTGGGTTATAATGACCTTACGACACTAGAAGTATGGTTGAAAACCTTATGAAGCGAACTACTTTTTTTTCACATCTATCGCTAGCCAAAAGTTCACCCAAAGTTCGGCATAAGAAAATCAAAAAATTAAAAAAAATACATATAAAATATAAAAATCTATTCCAAAAACTCGTCAACATCTTCATTAGCATACTTAGAACTTTAATTTAGCCAAAAATGAACGTTCTAGCTCAATTAATAACAGAGATACTATTGCCAGAATATTCCTGAACTTTCGAGGCGATTTCTGACGAATTTTAATTTTGGCGCTTAGGTACTTATTTTTTTACTTATATATACAGTACTGGCCAAATTATTAGGAATTTTTTAAAAATTTCATTTTTTGGTATAAAATGTTAAATTAAACCAATTTTAAACGTTGAAATTTATTTATTTCTACACAAGAATACATGGTCATTATTTAGCAATAGTTTAGTTCTTAGTTTGACCCCCCTTAGCTGCCTTAAGGGCTGCGACACGCTTCGGCATGCCATGAATCAATTTTTTGCATAATTCCTTAATACGTGTAGAGTGAAACCAGACTTGAATAAGTCGCTCTATGAGTTGGTGTTTTGTTGTTATCGGCGTTTCATGGATTACGTCCTTTAAAATACACCATAAACTTTCGATTGGGTTCATGTCTGGAGAATTTCAAGCCCATGGGAGCAACCGAACACTATTTTCATGACACCATTTTTTAACTGACTTTGCCGTGTGGCATGGAGCTGTCTTGTTGAAAAATCCAACGTCTATTACCATACCATTCCCTTATTTGAGGCAGTAGACGTCTTCTTAGTACTTCTATATACTTGACTTGGTTTATATTCCCCTCAACAATGCTCAAACGACTAGTTCCATGCACAGAAATTGCTCCCCAAACCATGATCTTTTGTGGAAATTTCACCGTTTTCATCAGACACTCAGGCAAAAATTCCTCTCCAGGCCTCCTTCTTACACTTTGAACACGATCGTCAAGCACGGCAATCGTTGACTCATCGGAGAACACCACCTGCAATCAAAGAAAGCCCTGTGAAAGAGTCAGTGCATAGCGTATGAAGTACAGCTAAAACGAAGTACAGTATGACTTGCTTCTTTACAGATATTTTTACTGCAGTTTTATCACGTACTGTAAATACACTTCTATGCATACTGTATTTACTGTATTAACATTCTATTTAATGTTAAATATTATTCTTACCTGTTCCCAATCATCACTAGTCCAGTTAATGTGTTCCTTTGCCCATGCAAAACGTGCCTTCTTCATAGCCTCACTGAGCCTGGGCTTCTTCCTTGGGCGGTAGGCTTTGAAGCCGGCAGTTAGAAGCCTCCTGTTGACTGTTCTACGACTAATATTGATGCCATCAGCCGCTAGACTACTGGAAATGTTTTTGCAAGTAGCTCTTCTATTTCTAAGAGACAAAATTGCAATCTGTCTATCAGTTCTTGGAGTCGTTACCCTTTTTCTGCCGCATCTTCCAACCCTTTTGGGGCCTACATTTTCTCCAAATACCATTTTTTTTTAATACGAAGTACTGACTGTGGTGAAACATGGAGTTTGGCAGCGATTTCCTTTTGTTTAAATGTAGAAGTTAATAAAACCTGTATTTGCCCAATTTTCCGTGGACTCAAGTCATTCTTTCGCCCCATTTTCAAATTCACTTAAAAACTGATACAAATAATTGCCGAAATTGGGTAAATACACTATTTAAATTAAACGGTAGTTACAATGACACGTAAAAGAAAGAGAAACACACCCGCATCGCACGACAACAAAACGACAACTGACGAACAAACACGCTTCGTTCGACTAAAGAATTATGCAAAAAATTGATTCATGGCATGCCGAAGCGTGTCGCAGCCATTATGGCAGCTAAGGTGGGTCAAACTAAGTACTAAACTATTGCTAAATAATGACCATGTATTCTTGTGTAGAAATAAATAACTTTTCAACGTTTAAAATTGGTTTAATTTAACATTATATACCAAAAATTGAAATTTTAAAAAAATTCCTAATAATTTGGCCAGTACTGTATATATATATATATACAGGGTGGGCCGTAAGTTTCCATACATAGGAAAATTTAAATACGTGCGTCGGTATTTGGATCAGCAGTTTCCGGATGCTTGGATTGGTCGGCGTGGTCCTGTGGAGTGGCCTCCCAGATCCCCAGATCTCACCCCCCTTGATTTCTATCTTTGGGGGCACTTGAAGGCCATGGTGTATCAGGAAAAGATACGAGACATAAATCATCTAAAGGAACGTATCACCAACGCCATTACAAGCATAACGTCAACTGTGCTAATGCGTGTTCATCAACAGTGGGGAACACGTATTGAAATGTGTTTTCAAAACAATGGCAACCATGTAGAGCATATTATATAAATAAAAATGGTTGTCCATAAAAAATGTTTATTTTTCCTATGTATGGAAACTTACGGCCCACCCTGTATATATATATATATATATATATTATATATATATATTATATATATTTATTTTATTTATTTATTTGGGTGATTAATTATATTAGCCGAAATCCATACTGGTCCCCAAATAAATCTAACCTCACCTAACCTAACCTACAAAAAACGACGTGGTTTGTATGCTCTGCTGGGCGATTTAGTTAAGAGCCCAATATGGATTTCGGCTATTATTATTAATCGCCCAAATATCTAATAACTATACGCTACACGAACTAGTCCCATGTTTAACATGGGAAAGCAAAAATTCTAAAGTAATTACTCTAACCTAACCTACGAAAATACACTTACTGTACGCGTGGTTGTATGCGCTATTAAAAGTCTAATAAGCAATTTATTATTTTTAAACAAGACAAAAAATTGTCCACTATTCTTAACCTTAATTGTATATTCCTATAATACTTTATTCACACTACTCCCGTAATATTGAACAAAAGTTTTAAAACAAATCTGTTCATGGAATTCCTCCTACTTTAAAAAACGAATTTTATTTGTGCCCAATGCCCACAATTTTCTTGCCAAATTTAACGGAATTATCAAATCGCAATTATTTATTACTTATTTTTAGGGAAAAAAATTCACAAATTTACATTTATGTTTACAAATATAAACTACATTTGTTTTTGATCATTACACGTACTCGGGATATT
The DNA here is from genome assembly GCA_023014485.1 of Bathynomus jamesi. Taxonomy (NCBI): domain Eukaryota; kingdom Metazoa; phylum Arthropoda; class Malacostraca; order Isopoda; family Cirolanidae; genus Bathynomus; species Bathynomus jamesi. The sequence continues at coordinate 1,561,757 of JAJOZX010000177.1, read as the reverse complement.
TTTTATTATTTTTTTTTAACCAATATGCGGTTTGGAACTGTTGTGAAATTTGTTCCTTGTATTTTCAATGTAAAATGAAACTAGGAATTCCTTGGAAAGAACGAGGAGTGTTCGTTCCAAAAACGTTCACACTATGAACGGAATATCGAGAAAACTCGTCGTATGTAACGGGAGTTCCACGAAAAATGGGGTGTGAACGGCGTACAAAGTACCGAATGTGATATGACCTTCGCACCATTATCGCTACCTAAACACGTTATAAACGTCTTACAAACTGTATAAACAAAGAAGTAAACCAACATTTACAAAATCTCAAGTTGTAAACTAAATTATCTCAAAATGAACACCGATTTTCACCTTTCGCGCCTGGAATTTTCGAAAGAGTTGAAGTCCAATAGCATCTGGTTCCTTCCTCTCAGAACCCAAAGTGGGAGGGAGTGCCGCCGAGCACCAACGTGGATCACGCGACTTCGTTCTTGAATAGTGGCAATGAAGTCTTCCTCGACCTCCAACGACGAATCGCCGTCAGAGGGAGGAATACTGGCACGATCATTCCAGTTACCGCTTTCATCGCCGCTTTTAGAGTTTTCTGCGTCCGTACTTGCTGGAGCAACAACCACCTCGATTTCTTTCGTACTTAGATTCTCTTCGTACGAGCTTTCACTCGAGGTAGCCCTATCGATTTTTTCATTCTTACAATTAACGGAGTTTTTGTCACTATCATTATAAGGTATTTCGCCGCACGGATCATTAGCGATACTTTCACCGGAAATATCATCTGACGAGCGTATCTTACCATCATTATCGTCGGACTCGGGGGCGGCATTTGCATCTGGGGACGCTTCATCATCTAGGTTCGGGCGGGAAGCGTCAGCGTTCTCGTCTCGAGAGCGGAAATCAACAGCGTAGGAGTAGGTCAAACCTTCGGAAGTCGTCGAGGAACTACTATTTTCCGTGGCAGATTTGAGACTCGTAAGGATATCTTCGGCGGACGAATAGCGTGACTGTTCTTCAGATTTTATTAACCCATCGTCCGCCGAACTCGAATGGTTTCCTCTTCCATCAGCGATATCAGCGTTCGAACAATCGCCTTTTACCGCCCCGACATCACCACCACCACCACCACCAACAACAACAACAACTACGGCGGGTTGAGCACTTTCGCAATCTCTTCTCGCTCGCGACATAAAATCCTCAACGACCGGCGATTCCTTCGAAGCCGGTAGTTTCATCTAAATCTTTCCGAAGGGATGGGGAAAAACGGGGCTAGTATATAAAGAACGAGTGGAAGGAAATAAATCTGGCCCCGCAGGTTCTTAGTCTTTTCAAATATAAACTGTTTTTAACTTTAAATTCTCGCTTTCGGGTAAAACTCAATCTGAAACTGAACGCACTATATACAGTTCACCTCGCAATGAATTACTCTTCTGATGCCGAGTTAAGCACTGCCGTGAATGAAAAACTATTTCATTTTTAACGAAATATCAACCTTTAAATCTTAAAAAAAAGAAGAAAAAAAAAGTGGTGGAAAGCGAAGAAGAAAAAAAAGGGGGAAAGGAATGAATGAATAAATTAAAAAGAAAATTAATGAGCCTCAGACAGTAATGTCACGAACAAACGCGAATAACAAAAAAAAGGCGAGTGAATAACGCTTTAAATACTAGCGATTTACGAGTTTCCCTTCTACAAAATTTAAAAAAAATGTATTAAAATAAATTGGAGCGTCATTGACTGAAAGGAATATAAGAGTAAATATTTTCTACTTCCTCGTCGTGGGTCAAGGAGATTCTATATTTACAACAATGAGAAGCAAAATTAAATTAACCTAAATGACTTCGACCACATAATAAACAGGAGCAAATGAGCAATTTTAGAGTTTCTTTGAAGTGTATAGTGTATATACAGGGTGTCCGGGCTTAAATGGCAATAAAATACATTTATAATATTTTATTTTATTGCCATTTAAGCCGACACCATATATATATATATATATATATATATATATATATATATATATATATATATATATATATATATATATATATATATATATATATATATAACCACAGCAACTAATTATTATGGTGATAAATTTTGCATTCTATCATTATTAATCACGAACCGCATTTCACCTTCCTTATATTATATATAATAATAATTGTCACTATCATTTTAATTCACTGCTCAACACCGAGACAATGTTGTTGTTTTTTCACACCAAAACACAAACCAGCTTTCTTTTCCGAAAAAAGCTCAAAAGAAGTCTTCATTATTATGTTATATTCATTTGTCGCAGAATCATTTGAGAAATCTGCGCGAGCGACACGAGCGCTTTCATCTCGGAGGAATCATCATCGTCGCTGTCAGCGACGGAAACGTCAATTTACAACTTTTTCAAGGTCAAACGACGACAAACATTTGAATACAGGCACTGCACCGCAAACACTACCCGAGGGGCTGCGTCTAAAAATCACTGATAAACCGATGTAAAAGGCGGCACTCGAGAAATGATTACCGACTTTTGCCAGGTTAGAGGAGGGAAAAGTGCCAAGGCAGTGCCATTAAGCGCAGGAAGATAAGGTAGGTGCCTCACGTCACATCCGATAGAGATATTAAGATGTATTAAAGAAGTCTCGGAAGAGAGGATCCATCTTTCTATAGGGCAAAAAGAGGATTGTTCCTTTCCCATAAACGACGTCTGAAGCCTTTCCGAACGTGACTCGAAAACGGCTTCGAAGCTTTTTCACGGATTCATAACGTTGCTCCACTTCGACGATCATGCGGAAAACTCTGAATTGCTCAAATGGAAGAGAAGAAACGATAAATGGAACTGAAAATAAGAAAAAGCGCATCTAAAAAGCATTAAAAAAAGAAAAGGGCAAAATAGTCTGCGTGGTGAAAACGAAGTATATATATCTGAAATTGCTTCATTATAAAATAATTCATTACGAGAGTCCTGTCGAATGACTAAATAAAACGCGTCTTTATCGGCTAATGGGTTATTGATACGATAGGGCACCACCAACGCAACCTATAACAGTCAGGAACGACTGCCTGCCTGTCTGCGTGTTTAGCGGATCTTTCTCTCTCACACACACACACACACAAATGTTGCTCTAATCGCCGCCTCCGACTAACTAAAACGCGAATGTATAAAGTTTGTAATCATTGCAACGTGAATAACTAGTTAATATACACAGAGCCATTTTAAGTGTACACGCGGGCGTAGATGAAAAGACGAACGCACGCGTGTACAAAAATAAACATCCCCAAATAAGAAAGCAAAAATAACTTTCTTACTGAAAATTATTTCACGGAAGGACTCTTAAATGCAATACAAAGGAAGTTAACCGAACAATGAAGCATTGAAATAAAATACGAGGATTAAGTCTTATATACCTAAATAACTTTATAATAATAATCGAAAAATATCTGACCAACGTTCACACTTGCATTTTATATTTCCGAAACAACACACATTTCATGACCATCTCACACACACACACACACACACACATATATATATATATTATATATATATATATATATATATATATATATATATATTATATATATAAAATATGACCTTACTCAAACGAAATGGAAACAGGTCACAAACATAAACATATCCACATGTAAGTGACAAAATTAGATTCTAAAATAAATCACGAAGTCTTTAAAGCAAAGTTGAAAGAACTTCAAAGACTTGGTTAGGATGAAAGATATATTGGGCCTACTTCTCTTTGAAAAAAAATATTTATATTATATCGTCCAGCCAGAATAAACGAACATCGAAAATATTGTGCCAACTAGTTTCACGTGCGAGGCCTGTGGTAAGATCACAAACAACTTGTCGTTCGTTGAAAGGGGGATCGTATAAGATGCCTCGTGCAGTTGATGTTCGTCATATATCAAGTTATCAGTAGTCGCGTGACTGGACAGAGTATAGTAAAAGTGAGAAAAGGAACAAGATCTTGCGAGGGTTTCCGAATGGGGCAATTCATAATGGTGTCTCTCGAGAATCAAACCACTAACCGAAACAGCCATTAATAATAATTACAGATAGAAGACAAAGGCAAGCGAGGTTTGATCGTTCCAAAAAGGCTTACGGGTAATGCAGATGATGACAATTCATCGTTTGAATAAACTGGGCTGCAAAGAATAAGTGGCTTAGCAAACGCTCCTGACAACCGTCGAAGTAAACCGCGAGCAAACGTGGGCCAAGTATATGATACACGTCCCTGAAGGTATTAAAAAGAAGGTATGTTCCGTTGTCCGAAGATATTCGGTTCAACTCGAACAGATGCGGACGAGTATGGAAAATGGCTGATCCTGCACCTTTTTTCTTTTTTTGTCTCCATGACAAGACATGCCCTACCGATCATGTCCGTGAAAGATCTACGATTTAAACTAGCGTTTTGTCTATTATCTATATCTTAAGACCATATTACTCGTCATAATATTTAATTCAGTTACAAGAGTCTTCATTTCATCTTGGCAGGACCAACAAATGTAAATATATAAATTGCGCGCGCGCGTGTGTGTGTGTGTGTGGTGTGGTGTGTGTGTGTGTTCTCGTCTTCCTCACAGAACTGCGATAATCTTTAGGATATACAGAGAGCCATCGCGACACGAATGCGCATATCACGACATTAGTAGTGTCGCGGTAATTTATTTATCCAGTAAATGCTATCTATCATGAATAAAGGATATATATAACTAAGGTTACGTTAGGTTACGTTAAATTTTTTTTTTTTTAGATTGGGTAAATGTCGCGATACACAAGTGAATATGCGAAAATGTGCGCGCTAATTCACAGATGCATAATTTTTGGTGAGGCAACACTCGTTGTACACCTTGGAACACTGAAAATTTTATGTAAAGTTTACGAACATTTTCACTGCCAGTAGGGGGGATGGACGGGGTTGGGGGATGGACGGGTTGGGGATGGACGGGGTTGGGGATGGACGGGGTTGGGGGATGGACGGGGTTGGGGGATGGACGGGGTTGGGGGATGGACGGGGTTGGGGGATGGACGGGGTTGGGGGATGGACGGGTTGGGGGATGGACGGGGTTGGGGGATGGACGGGGTTGGGATACCTTGTTTATGAGGAGATGCGATTGTGGTACTATTTAGTTTTGTTTACTTCGAACGATGGTTCAGGAATTACCTATTTAAAGATTCACACTACTTCACTTTATTTCGAATTTTCTGCGAGTGCGAGTGTAGACTAATACAGGGTGGCCCATAAGTCCCAATCAGTTATAATTAAAGCGAAAATACAAAATCAAAGTAAAACGCTAATAATAAATTTGAAAATATTTATTGATTATTTAAAACAATCTTTTTAAAAATATTTTTTTAAATCACCTTCATGGATTATCGCTTTAATTAAATAAATAAATAAATAAATATATATTTGGGATTCGTCAATATATCGGTGGTGGTACTATCGCCAGTTTTGCCGATATATCGGTATCGGCAAAACTTTGCCGATACAACCGATACTCTGTCGATATTTTAAGTTTTTATATATTTATAAGAAATAGGTTTTACCGTTAAGGTTGTATATCATTATATTACTTTAAAATCTAAAGTTAGATCTTAATTCTTTATTCATATTAAAATACGTCGATGACGGCGGATTAGGTTTCGAAGATCCCGAAATACACGACTTTTACCAAAAATATTCAAGTAATATTATTATATTCGCGTATTTTATCGTAAATAAAATTTAATAATAATTAAACATGATAGACGCGTAAATGCTGAGTGTCACTCAACTTACGCTTGAGTGGCAAGTTAAGAACCAGGTAAGAAGTTACCTGGTTGGCTGAGAGTGCCACGTCACTCACTCACTCACTCACTGTTGGCAGCAGCAGTTGCTGAGGGCCTGGCTTCAATTCAGCGGTTAAGCTTACAAAATGCCCATATAATAAAAAATAATTATCCCCTTCTTTAACAGTGTTATTCGCGTACCACACTACCAAATACCGGTTATCAACGTATTCTACTGTATATGCCGCGCGTGGAGGAAGTGAAACTGCGTGACAAACGACGTCATAACCGCATGAAACAACAAAAGTTTCTCTTATTTCTCTCAACTAATATACGTAAGAAAAATAAAGAAAAAAAAAACATCTTTCTTTTCATTCTAAATTTAAGTCTAAATTGCAGAACACAGATTACATCTGAGAGCCGTCCCGCGCTTCGCAATGGTCTCCAATCCAATCACTTCTTCGATTCAACGCTGCATCAACTTCACCCATTTATGAACTAAAATATGGTTCTGACGTGCTTCGTATAAACACACTTTTTTTTAAGGAAAAATCGAACATTCGGAAATTAAGATTTTTTTTTTTTTTTTTTTTAATGTACCCCAAAATAAAATATAAAAATAAAAGTGGGTCACCCCTCCCCAAAAGTCATCTTTATGGACACAATAAATTATTCATGGAATAAAATGTAAAAGTAATCACCTCATGCTAACAGCATACATCAAGTAAACAAGAACGCGAGTTTACACACACACACATTTTATACAGCACTGTGCAAAAGTCAGAGACCACTGTCGATCTGATAGCTATTAGATAATCTGTTGTATGAAAATTGGTTTTGATACTAAAATACATATTAACTAGAACGTCTGGTTCATATTAACGTATAACTAAGTTATTACTTAAGTGTATAAAGTTGTATAAGCTGGATGTCTGTATAAATTGGACTTTAGGGTTGATTCATTATATTACTTATAACGCGTGTGTTTAAAGATCTAGCGAACTATTGATGATGGATCTGCAGTAAATGCTCCTAAACTATTGTTATATCAATATTTACAATTAAAAGTATTGACATATTCACTTAAATTCTGAAAAACAAATTTATCCAAAACGTTTCTCATTATAATCCTAATTCATGCTGTTTGTTTTCTTTCACAGGCTTAAGAAATGACAAAAAGTACAATTTCTGATGAGATTAGATATAAAATAATACATTTGCATGGCGAGGGACTGAGTCAAAGAAAAATAAGTGATTCTACAGGCGTTTCCAAAACTGGTGTACAAAAAATCTTGGCTCGTCACAGCTCAAATGGAACCCCAGCTGATCGCCCAAGATCAGGGAGGCCCTCTAAGCTTCCTCCATCTGATCTACAATATCTAAAGATTGCTTCCCTTCGAGACAGACGCAAATCCAGCACTTCACTCGCAGCAGATCTCGAAAAAACAACAGGTGTCTCAGTTGTTGTTTGTTGTTGTTGTTGTTGTTGTTTAGCCGATCAGCCCACCCTGATCGAGCAAGCCGGCGGCACGCAGGTAACCGATCGCCCTCTCCGGAGTGGACCAGAGGTTCAGCGCACTAGTGATGTTGTGTTGTGTTCGTTGTTGTGCTAGAGCGGTACAGTCCGTCATAATGTGTTCAATTGTTTGTGGTGTGTCTTGGCACAGGTGGCAGGTGTCGTCTATGGAGTTGTCTAGTCTGTGTTTATATGTCCGTAAGTTTGGGTGATGTCCACATCGGAATCGTGCTAAGTTAACTCGATCCGATCTGCTCAGGCTGATCTCTGACCTGTTAATGGGTGGCGGCTTCGCACCTAGGACCGCATTCGGACCGAGTCGTGTCAGTGCTTTGTGGGTTAGATGTGTGTGTATGTGTTTTCTGTACTGTGTGATGTCTGTGGGGCGTGGTATGGAATGGAGTATTTCGTTATAATATCTCTCTGGTGTTACCTTAATGGTGCGAGGTGTTGGTGCATGATTGTACATGTAGTGGCAAGGGTGTTGTGGGTTAGTTGTCGCTGCTGCCATGAATTGTGTTCCCTTCATGTCTAAATGTTCCCTAACTTTTAGTATTTTTGTTTCTGTGTGCAGGTGTTCTATTGGTGTTGTTTGAGTGCATCCTGTAATGATAGGAAGTACGTTGTTTTGTATTGTTTGTAAGGTGTTTATGTGTGTGTTTGAGATAATGGGTGCCCAGCATGGGCTAGCATAGTCCATAACTGAGCGAATATATTGTTTGTATATGAGTGATGTTGTTTCCTGCTGGTGTCCAAAGTTTGTGCCTGTTAGTACCCTAAGCGTGTTAAGTCTTGACGTACATTTGGTTTTAATGTCCTGAATGTGGTTTGCAAAAGATAATGATGTGTTGTATGTGACACCAAGTATTTTGGTTCTGCGAGTGTGTGGAATGTTGATGTTGTTTAGTGTAAGCTGTGGAATTACCTGGTGTTCTTTTGTGTTGCTTGTAAGCAAGGTGATGGTTGATTTTGTGGGCGCTACTTTGAGTCTATTGTGTGTGAGCCAGTCTTGTATACTGTTTATGTATGTTTGTAGGTTATTTGTAGCGGTGTCGATGTTGTTGTGGGTGGATGTTAGTGAGATATCATCTGCATATGATGATAAGGTAAGCTTGTTATCTATGGGTGTTGAAATGTCATGCATGTATAAGTTGAAGTGTGTTGGTGAGAGAACAGAGCCTTGAGGGACCCCGTTTCGGAAAAAGCTTGTTTTTGGATGACTTGCCATTAAATGTGACATGTGAGTATCTTCCTGAGAGATAGTTGCTCAGCCACCTTTTGGTGTTATTGTGCATGTTTGTGTTGAGTATTTTGTTTATGAGAGGGAAGCGTGGGATAGCATCAAATGCTTTACTAATGTCTATTGTTGCTAATAGTGTACGTTGAGCTGGTCTTCTGGAGTTGATGCCATCCATGATGTGCTGCGTGAGGTTAGTGAGTAATGTCGTGGTTGAGTGGTGAGGTCTGAATCCATGTTGAGTAGGCGATAGTGGTATGTGTGGGTTGGTGATTTGTAAGATTAGTCTTTCTGTTACTTTGGAAGGTGTGCATAGTAAAGTAATGGGTCTATAGGAAGCTGGTTCTGTTGGATTTTTGTTTGGTTTGAGTAGTGTAATAATTTTACCTTGTTTCCATATGTCAGGAATAATACAGTGTCTCAGTTGATCCCTTTACTGTATGAAGGAAACTTAACTCAGTAGGTCTTAAAAGACTGTTGCAGCAAAAAGCCACTTTTAAGGAATGGAAATAAAGAGAAGAGAAGAAAATGTGCTTTCGAACACAAGTATTGGACATCTGAGACCTGGATCAACTGAGACACCTGTCGTTTTTTCGAGATCCGCTGCAAGTGAAGTGCTGGATTTGTGTCTGTCTCGAAGGGAAGTAATCCTTAGATATTGTAGATCAGATGGAGAAAGCTGAGAGGGCCTCCCTGATCTAGGACGATCAGCTGGGGGTCCTATTTGAGCTGTGACGAGCCAAGATTTTCTGTACACCAGTTTTGGAAACGCCTGTAGATTCACTTATTTTTCTTGACTCAGTCCCTCGCCATGCAAATGTATTATTTTATATCTAATCTCATCAGAAATTGTACTTTTTGTCATTTCTTAAGCCTGTGAAAGAAAAAAAACAGCATGAATTAGGATTATAATGAGAAACGTTTTGGATAAATTTGTTTTGCAGAATTTAAGTGAATAGGCCTATGTCAATACTTTTAATTGTAAATATTGATATAACAATAGCTTAGGAGCATTTACTGCAGATCCATCAGTAATAGTTCGCTAGATCTTTAAACACGCGTTATAAGTAATATAATGAATCAACCCCTCAAGTCCAATTTATACACAGTGGTCTCTGACTTTTGCACAGTACTGTGTATATATTAGGGCTTGAAACCGATTTTATAAAACCGATTAAAACCGGTTTTCACATTTAATCCCTAAAACCGAAACCGAGTAACCAAAACCGGTTTTAATATTTTTTAGTTTTAGTCTCCCTTGAAATTTTGTTTTCTATATTTCTAATTTTATACGCAGATAAAAATCGTTCCAAAACGTTTTCAATCGTTTCGGCTCGTTTTAACCCATCAAATCGTGTCTCTGCGAGCGTCGCTTCGGTCTTTCCATAGATCTTAGCGTCGCTGGTAGAGATGCGTGACATCATTAACACGTAATTCACAAATGAGGAGCCTAAGAAAGACACCACTGAGCTCGAAATCAACAAAGAATTCAAGTATTTTGAAGCAACCTTGAATAGGAGCGAAAAGCTCGAGCAACTTTATAGAGCATTGCTTACAATTAAAGCGACCAGCGTCCAGTCGGAAAGAGCTTTTTCGATTACAGGACTGTTCAGCACAAAAATTAGAACAAGTCTCTTGGGTAAAACGCTCAATGCGGTGTTTTTTGAAAGATTATTACCAAAACAAAATCGATCATTAAGCAAGTTCCTAATGTTGTTATATTTTCCTTTAAGAATTTTTTAAAGAACTAGTTTTTCTTTGCAATTTTATTAAAATGAGAGGATATGTTTTTGTGTTAAATAAATCATGGATTTATATTTTTTAAAGGAAATTTTGTTAATGATACTTTTTATTCAAATATGTGCATGAAATAAATGTTATATTTGTGCTAGTTTTGCAAGTTTTATATGTCATAAAAAGCAAAAATAGACGTCAAAACCGGTTTTGAAACCGGTTTTGATAATGAGCGTCGGTTAAACTCGGTTTTGAAAATTATCGGTTTTGTGCGAGCCCTAGTGTATATATATATTCTAACTGCAAACGAGACTATAATTAATGCAAAGAACGACGCTTGTTAGAAGTGTGTCCGCACAAGAGAAAACAAGCCATGAAAAATGAGGCACCTCGCGGGAATCGAACCCGGAATCATCCAATTGCCGGTCAGATATGTTAACCATTATACGAAGAGCCTCCATGAATCAGAACTCTTAATTCTCCAACGTAGAGCGGAATCGAATGCGGGGCTAGGCTGTTTTAAACCCTAGATCCTGTCCCAAAGCTGGATCCTATCTGCTTTGCAGATAGCTGGTGAGGGAACTAGTGATGCACCGGAGGCAGATTTTGGCCGGAGGGCCGGAACCTCCGGCTGTTTTTTTTCCTCCGGCCGGAGGTTCCGGCCAATTCATTTATTTCAGTATTTATGTGTGTGTGTGGTCTCGTCTATTTAGGGTTTATATACGAGGCTCCAATAAACCTTAGCCCCCCCCCCCCCCGCCCATGGCCTAAACCATTAGAGGTACAGTAAAACTAAACATACCTTACAAAAGAGAATTTAATCCTGCATTTAATGAGAACCAATTAAAACTTGGTGTTACCGCCATTGGCTTCCAAGACGGCCTGAATTCGCTTTTGGTAGCTTGCCAAAAGTGACGTGAATAGATCTTGATCGTTACGCAAATTTGCTAAAACAGTTTCAATGTGTTGCGTCATTGTATCCTTCGAAAATCGATTTGCTGCAGATTCTTGAAACAAGACACATTCAACCTTGTCCTTTATAACTGATCAAATGTGTTCACAGACGTTCAGGTCAGGAGAATTTCCTGGCCATTCTTCATTTCCAAAGAAATCGATCTCATGGTTCCGCAACAACTGTTGAGTGGCTAATGCCTTAAAGCAGGGGGCCTTATCGTGCAGAAGTGTGACCTGATCGACATCTATAACATTGTTTGGGTTTCTCAGAAAAGGAATGACATGCTGGGATAGAATAATATCACGAAAATATTGTCCATCCCAACTCTGACCATTTGGCTTCAGCACCCACATGAGCTTCTTTGCAGTGAACAAAAACACACCAACACAGTCTGGACTTTTTAATAATTCGCGATAATGTTCATTGTCATCGATTTCATCTGGTGTTGTGGCCCACACTCGATCATTTTGGTAGTTAGGCCGACGTGTTACGTAAACAAAACATTCATCGGAGACAGCTAAATACAAGAAATCATCCACATCCCAATTTTCAAGATAATGGGTAAACCACATTCTGTCATCGATGTTAAGTTGTTTTTCTTGGCTTTGGAAGTTCATGCCAAGGCTTTAAACCTTGCATATGACGGTACAGTCGAATGATCTCACCACTAACGATCTTTCCTCTCAACATTTCGATCTCTCTAGAAAGTTTAGCACAGCTGTTTTTCCGCTTACGCGTACCGCTTTCAATGATGTCCTTTGTTTCCTGAGAGAATGGCAAATTTGGGCGTATCCATTTCACATTCATCCAAAGTTTTATTCCAATTTCTTTTGACGAAGTCCTCACTTCTTCGCAACCCATGAACGTGTTATAAAGTGGCTCCAGCATCACGAGCTTCCCGAAATGTTATTGCTCGTATGCGATCTATCACACGTTGCCTCTCCGAATCACCAATTAATTAAGCCATTATATTATCACTATCAGCTAGTGTGATTTTAATACCTGCAATAAATAAAGAATTTTATATATTTTTATAATCAATAAAAACTATTTCGATATAAGTAAACATGTAAGCTGCAAATGGGGGGGCTAAGGTTTTTTGGAACCCCCTTATTATAGTCCTGCTATTTTAAATTATTAAGTCTTTCATAACTTAAACTTTATAAAAGTCGACTTTCTATGCTTTGTGTGTGCTAATTTCTCTAAAATTTCCCATTGAACAGAATATCCTCAGGTTATGAAACTTATGATGTCTTGCTGAATGCTGAGTAAAGTAGCCTATATCAAATCAATTATTAATACATTCACTGATCACGCATAAAATAAATTATTATTACAGTCACTGAGAACTGAAATATTAATACAATCACTGATCACTCATAAAATAAATTATTATTAGTCACTGATAACTGAAATATTAATACAATCACTGATCACTCATAAAATAAATTATTATTACAGTCATCTGAGAACTGAAATATTCGGATAGGTGCAGAAATGAGGTTTTATAGTTTTATAGAATTAAAACTAAAAGTTGTCAGAATTGAGTTTGGTGTACTTGGCACCTCCGGCCAGAGGCTGGAGTTTAGTGAGACCTCCGGCCGGTGCAGGTGGTTTCCTAAAATGGCCGGAACTCCTGCTCGGCCAGAGTCGGAGCCGGAGCTCCGGTGCATCACTAGAGGAAACCTATATTTTTGGGACATCTTTGCGAGTGATGCCCACGTCGGGCTAACATCATGAAAAAGGAAAAAACTATAGTTTGTCATTTACCATTACTTATTCGGACTCTTGTGGATTTAATTTTACCAGAAGAGTTTCTTGTTCCATGCACGGTCTCTGTGTATCATAAAAAACCTCAGGGAACCATTCTGAGTTCACTCATATATATATATATATTATATATATATATATATATATATATATATATATATATATATACACACACACAGGGTGTCCCAGAATTAACTATTTCAATGAAATCGGACAAATCTTTTTAAAAACACACTTATTTATGTTTATCATGTTTAATATGTGTTAAAAATGTATAAATTTCTAAATTTTTTTCATAATTTTTTCATAGTTTTATTTTCATTCTCTTTCAGAACCCTATTAATAATGAATACACAAGAACGCATCTTTGTTGTAACATCCCGTATCAAAGGAATGCAATGTAATGAATCAGAGAAAAATTTACAAGATTCCACAGAACCGGTCCTACAGACAAGCGATTCGTGAACTTGTGAACAAATTTAAAAGAACTGGATCCGTACACGACGAGGTGGGAAGAGGACGCCCAAGGACAGCACGTAACAGTACCGAACAGGTACGACAATTGTTTGAGGATGAACCAACAACTTCGGTTAGGGAGGCCGGTCGAAGACTCAACATATCCAAGACAACAGTTCATAGAATCTTGCGTTCGACACTGATGAAAAAGGCTTATCACATTCAAGTAAATAAAGTTTTGACTTATGATTTATAAATCTATTTGTTTTTGTATCATAATTTAGTAATAAACACAAAATTATGTAAGTTTTTATTAAATTTGTCCGATTTCATTGAAATAGATAGTTAATTCTGGGACACTATATATATATATATATATATATATATATATATTAATTAGTGATGTAGCGGATGTCATTTTTTTCACATCCGCGGATGCGGATGAGGATGTTTGATTTCAACATCCGCGGATGCGGATGTCTACATTTTCGTTATTTTTTAGGATATATTCGAGATTTGTTGTGTTTAACGTATATAATAAGTTATTATATAGAGAGCTGTAGCTATAATGTAGTATAATTGATTAATTGTACAATAATTGCTGTACTTTTCTCTGAACATATAAAATAATATCAAGCATCTAACTAATATAGAAATCAATTAGTGAATTCGTCTGCAAATAAATTCGTTATATTTTGTTGAGTTTCAGCCACAATTAGAAACCATAATTGTGTTACCAGGATGCGGGACGTGAACCCAACTCAAATGCACCCCACCGACCTCTTTCCCCAACCTCCACCCTTATAGAAAGGGATCTTTAATTAGCTTGATAACTATTTATATTAAGTTTAAAGTTTTATTAGGCATATTTATAAATGAGTAATTAAAATAAAGTAAACTAAGATGTTCATCGTTTAATGTTCAAACTTAATTATAGGAAGGTTATGCTTAAAGAACATTAACTTTTCGGCCTTTTCTGCTGCCAGTCTGTTTCTCTTTTCATCATATATTAATCCAGCACTGCTAAATAATTTCTCGCTTGGTACGTTTGTTGGAGGACAGGCTAAATGTTTCCTTGCAAGTTTACTCAAGTATGGATAGATATTCTGCGTATTTTTCCACCAACTAATAGGATTGTCACATGCAGCCAGGCGTTTTTCTTGGTGATAGCTCTCGATCATTTTTACTACATCTTTTGACATCGCGTAGGTCTCGTCATTGCTGCTTGACTCAAGAAACAGAGACAGATTCTGTGATAGATTTGCTTGTTGAAGGTGTTGGTTCTGTCACTGAAACTTTTATTCTTTTGGTGGGTGGCGAAGCGACAGATTCAAGAGATTGAAGCTCTTCAACTGCTTTGCCAAGTGATGATTTAACTCGTTCTAATGTACTAGGTGAAAATAACTTAGCTTTGTAACGTGGATCTAAGTAGGTTGCAAGAGAGTAGCTTCATACAAGAACAGCCTCTCGTCTTGTCGCTTGCATCACTTTTGAGCACAATGAACTAGTTCTATTAATATAGTAGAATTTGATAATTTCCGCTTATTAATGACGTTTTATCTCAACGGTCCACATCCGCAGGCCAAAGTGCGGATGCGGACGCGGGAAAATGTGCGGATGTTCCGCGGACGCGGATGTGACCTACATCACTATATATATATATATATATATATATATATATATATATATATATATAGTGGAGCTGGTTTTAGCCGTTTAAGGTGATAATGATTTAATTGTATGCAATGATTAATTGATGCAATGACTGATTGGTTATTAATGAAAGGCTATTTGAGTAGATCCACCATACTATTGGAAGTGACCGAAATGGCAGCGAGGTCACCAGCTTTGGTTTACACCCAAGCAAATTAATGTTAAGGTTATAAAATACACCTTATGGGTTTTGTAGTTTATTATGAAAATAAATCCGTTATTTTATTCACTGTGATATAACAAAGAATTGACAGTAATTAATTGGTAGTTTTACGTTATGCTTATGGCATAGGCTTAGCTAATAAAATGAAATGTTAATAGCTTAATTGACACGTAATAATGTACTCATTAATGGTATGTAAATGGCATGCGATATGGAACATTGAATGGGCCTAGTTAATGATATAAAGAATGCACGTGCGTTTGGTACATTGAATGGAAAAACATGACACTGATTAAGTAGGCTAAATGATTGTATGGATGCACAAGGAATAATTGATGCGGCCTAATAATAATGGATTGAAATGCTTGCACAAATATAATTTATATATAAGAACATTACGTGATGTTAAATGATTACGTCAAGAGAATATTTAGTTAACACACAAATATATGACTTGAACATAATGACGGATGATACGCGGAATAACGGTATTGAAATGACACTTGAATTGGATGACAGGCCTACTGCGTTGTTAACGGGAGTCAATGGGAACGCTTGATTACACACTTTGGGAGTATAGTCTACCGTTCGGCGGTAGGCTAATGTAGGCTTCACAAGAGTACTTAGAATAGGAGGTACTTATCTTATGGTGACGTAACCTTTGTTGAAGGCGGGTTGAAGACGAACCTATTACGCAGATTCTAGTTGTCGTTGTCCGTTAAGCCTCTTGAGATGATGAATGTAGGCTTAGTTCGGAAACCTGAGGTGATGTTACTTCTCGAGGTGCAGGCGTAAGCCTGGGATGCTGAATATATCTCTCGAGGAAGGTGGAGAAACTTGAAGGCCGACCCGGCAAACCGCAGGCCTGAAGTGATTCCGGTTGGGCCTCGAAGGATTGCTTCTGCAGGTGGTCTGTAGATCTTACTTGATGATAACTGTAGGCCTTGAAGAAAGTAGCGGCCACGGCCCCTCGGCCAGAAAGCGGTTGGTGGACGTTCGATGATGAGCGTATGGGTGAGTGAGTGAGTATAAGTGGAAGCTCCTTTTATACCGTAGGCCTGTGACGTAGACTTCACGCCAATTCTTAAGACGCTTTGTCCACGCGTCTTTTAGTTGTTAACGGTTTTCGTTCGCTCCCATTGGGAAGAAATAGACGCTCCATTTTTTAAGTTCTTTGATGATAGCGTGGAAGTAAAGGATCTGTCTATTTGTTGGTCTATTTCTTGTCGATCCGATAGATATATATATATATATATATATATATATATATATTACAAAGAAACCCAAGAAAAAAATAGCTAAGAAAAATTCTTTTAACGATGACTTAAAATTTGTGATGCGAAAAAAATCAATCTAAGTTGTGGACTTTTATTCGTATTGATCCTATCAGTGCATGATTCGTTCTCTCCCTAATTCTCACACTCTTTTTCTGGCCCGCTTCTCTTCTTTTCTCTGCCTCCCTACTCTCTCTCTAATACTCCCCAACCTCTAATTCTTTTTTCCCCTTTGTAGTGCATCACCTACTATATATTTGAGAGAGAGAAAGGTTTTCCGCTTTCCCTATCTGAATTCAGTATATATAAAATGTGCTCACGGTGCATCCGTCTTCCTCATTCGACGCGTTTGTTTTCTTTACTCGAAATGAGGACAAAATGGGCGATAATCCGCGAGACGAAATAAATATGATTTATCAGGTAATCCCATAAGTAATGTTTTTTTACGATAGATTAAGTTTAAACTAGTCCTACTCGGTTTAAGCATAATTTTTCCAAAGGTTATATCCAAGAGGAGATCTATCGCGTTTCGCTACATACTTTACAGACCTTGACCAGTGAAGACGTGTGTTTTGCTTTATGTGAACCCCTCAAACATGGCGGTATCAGAAGAGCATATCGGGCATATAATGCTTTACGAGTTCAAAAAAGGGAATAGTGCTACTGAAGCAACGCGAAACATTCAGGACGTTTATGGCAACGATATTCCGCATGTGAAGAAATGTCAAAAATGGTTTCAAAAGTTTAGGAATGGTGACTGCTGTTTGACAGATGCAGCACGCTCTGGACGCCCTGCTGAGTTTGATGATGACCCGCTGTTAGCCGCACTTGAAGAAGACTGTTCAACAACTGTCGAAGAATTGGCCCAGAAACTCAATTCATCCCCGTCCACCATCCATCGACATTTGCAACAACTCGGGAAAGTGCCTAAGTTAGGAAAATGGGTGCCACATGAATTGTCGGTCGACAATCTGAGGGTGCGGGTAAACATTAGCACAGCTCTTCATTCCAGCGAACTCCAAGATCCGTTTTTGCACCGTTTAGTGACTGGTAGTGAAAAGTGGATACTGTACCAGAATGTTAAGCGCCGTCGACAGTGGGTTTGTGCCGGAGAACCAGCGACACCACAGCCAAAACTAAATCTTCACCCTCGGAAAGTGTTGTTTAGAGTTTGGTGGGATAAAGGTGGCGTAATACACTTTGAAACCTTACCACACAACCAAACAATCACCGCTCAAGTCTACTGTCAACAACTGGATCGATTGAACACTACACTAAAAGAAGAGACCTTCTTTGGTTAATCAGAAAGGAATCGTGTTCCACCACGACAACGCACGTCCTCATACCGCTCGGATCACTTGTACAAAAATTGAGGAGCTTGGGTGGGAAAAACTTCCACATCCTCCATACTCTCCAGACGTTGCGCCTTCAGATTATCATCTCTTCAGGAGTCTGCAAAACTACCTTGACGAGAAACAGTATACTTTTTTAGATGACCTGCACACCAGTCTTCGTACTTTTTTGGCCTCAAAACCGGCTGAATTTTATAAACATGGCATTGAAAAGCTCGTAGGACGTTGGCAGAGTGTCATTGATTCCGATGGAAAATATATACTAGATTAAAAAGTTTCAATTGAGTTTTTTTTCTTTCAAATTCCGATCTAAAAAACATTACTTATCGGATGACCTGATAAAAGTAAATAAAAAAGTAACGAACGAGGCAACACCAATAAACTACTTTTAATTCTATGTCATAACACACACACACACACATATAGTATATATATGTATGTAATATATATATATATATATATATATATATATATATATATATATATATATATATAGTATATATATGTAGGTATATTGTGAAAATCTCCAAATTAATCCTATAACGTTGATGATACATGGCTTCTTTTGCCTTCTCTCATGCATCACAATCTGAGTGCATGCGTTTCCCCTCGCCCTATTATCCAAGAAAACAAGGGCGAAATTAATCGAGTCCTTTCCTGCCCAACCTCCATTAACTCGTTTGAAACGCAATAATTAATCATTTCAAAATAAGTTCTTATAACAAAACCACGTTTAAAAATAACAATTCTCCGTTTGTGGAGAATTGACACAACCTCTTCATTCTTTTTCTTCTAATGACCTGCCTGCACACCATATATATATATAATGCGCCTCGGTGGTGGTGTGGTTAGCGTCGCTGACTACGAATCCAGCTGCCCTGGGTTCGAGACCTGGTGACGGCAGCCTGCGCGGAGCAAAACCCAGCTGTTCATCCTTCCACACAATAAAAAAAGTGGTTGGTGGATAAATGGGTACCCTGGGTGGCCTAGTGGTTAAGACGCGGGGCTGCTGGTGGGGTGTGGTTCGGATTCCACGTTAAACTGTAGGTCTAAGGTGGAGTGAAAAGCTTGACCTTCGTCAGAATGAACAATTCAAGCGGAAGTTAACCAAAGCCAAAGGATTATTTATTTATATTATATATATATATATACACACACAGGGTGGTCCAAGATAATGTAGCCTACATTATTTCTTTTAACAAAACTCAATGGAGCTACTTATTGTGTGGGGGGGGGGGGCCGCTTTTCAGGAGGAGGTATGGGAGGCTGGGCCGCCTCTGTTTTTATCACTATAAACTACGAAAGAGGACTTTGTTGATAGTATTAATTCTATACGATTGTGACATGCAGAAAGTAAGGCGTCTAACACTTTATAATCTATTCTATTTATATAGCATGTATTATACACAATTTTGGGCCTCCCTACTCTTCCTGACCACCAGCCGCCACTTGTGTGTGTGTGGTGTGTGTGTGTGTGTGTGTGTGTGTGTGTGTGTGTGTGGTTTTAGGTTTTTTTTTTTCTTTTAAACAAATTCCTTAAATTAGTATACAGGGTGTTTCAGGTCGACCCTAGAAATACCAAAATTGGCGGAATTTGTACTTGGTATTTGATATTTTGCTATTTTGGTATTTCTAGGGGGGGGGGGGCTTGTGACACCCCGCCGCACTAACGCGGGGTTAACAAAATAATAATTTCAAACCATTTAATATATTAAAACAATGAATCAGTAAAAATAAAAGTGGTCATTAAAGAACTTTTATCTAATAATGTAATACTCTCGAGTTTCAGTATTTCGTTGATTGTCGTCCTTCAGAGGCACACTTTCCACAAACACTTCAGGTATTGATAGCAAAGATCGAAGTCAATTAAATTTTATTTGTTTTTAACTTTATCATTTATTTTATTAATTATTATTATTATTTCCAACATTTTTTTTATACGGGGTTTTTATCTGTGGAGTTACCACCATCTGTGGAGTTACCACCACTACCAACAGCACCAATGAAGCAACGGGATCCGATTCTCAAGATCCAACTTTGTTCCCACACTCTAATTTCATTACCGGAAGTATTGAACTGGAATTATTAGATAAAATCCTTTAAAAAGATATTTCGCTTTTTTTACCGAATTCTATCCTGATAATGAATTAATTGTCCTGAAGAATATCAAAGCTAACACTTCACTGGTGATTCTAATAATTTGACCAAGGTCTGTACACCAACACCTAAAATTATATTCCAATATTATGAAATTAATAATAATACTAATAATAATAAATACCAAATATAAATTTCAAAGGGATTAAATAATGCAGAAAATCTCCTTTGGTCATAATTCCATGATCATATTAACTCGATGATTAAGAGTAATTTACTAATTTAATTTATGACACAAATACATGGCAATAAGTATTTTTATATAACCTATCATCAGTGGTGGGCACCGTTAACCAAAAAGTTAACTTCGATAACAATAATCTGATAATTTTACTACAAAGTTAACGGACGTTAACGATAATCCGTTAACGATAACTATTTCTTTACTAACATTTAAAAAAAATCAAGGAAAAAAGCTTTAAAACCCATAGAAAATGTTTATTTATGCAAAATCCAACAATAAATAGGTATTTAACTATTTTTATCAAGTTTTGCAACTTTTTTGCTTAATTTTTTTTTTATTTTTAATAAAAAATGTACTGATTGCATGTTTTGAAACCCTTGCAACCACTAACCATTAACTAAATTTTAATTTACCAGAGAATTATTATGGCGGGACCTGAAAGGTAAAACTAAATTTTAGGCGCATTTATTAAAGACTGACACAAAAGACCAACTTCTCAAAGTTAGGCCCAACTGCCAGTCTTGACTCTTGGGCCTCAGGATGTCCTTGCCGAGAGAGAAGAGCCGTTCCACTGCGGCAGAGGACGGAATTGGCAGACTGAAGTTATGGCGGTTTGAATTCATTCGCGGAGCGGTGATCTTCCGTGAATGACTCCTCGCAGTTAACGTGTTAACGGACTTTAACAGACTAAATATCGAGTTATCGGAAGTTAACTGGTCCGATAACGATAAATGGAAATTAACTTCCGTTAATAGTCCGTTAAAAAAAGTTAACTTCGTTAATTAACTGTTATCGGATTAACGCTTTAGTGCCCAACACTGCCTATCATGGTATGACTGGCATTCTGAATAGGGCATATTTTCATGCCCCGATTGCTCTTATTTAAAATTATTTAAAACATAGAAGGGAAGTAAAAATATTAAATATCCTCTACGATTTTTAACGCCGTAGACAGAGGAAACGAGAGATGAAAACTACCGGTCTCGCCCAGTGGCGGATCTACTATGAAACTAATGAAGCTTAAGCTTCAGGGGCCCCTAATCCAGGAGGGGTCCTGAAGCAACTTTTTTTTTAATGAGTGAATTTTTCAACAAAATCGATGGAGTTTTTTTAAGTGTTTGTTATTAAAATAAGGCTATTTTAGTGATAGAATCATAAGCCAATGGGTTGAAGTACTTAATATTGACCTTAGAATATGCTCTAATACCCATTTCTTATGGCCTCAAAATGCCCCTGTAATTGGTCAAATTTCAAAATTTTCTCGGGGGCTTCCAGCGCCCGAACCCCCAGCTGTATGGGCTCGCTGAGCTCGCCAGAATCTATTCATAGTCTACATTTTGGCAGCTGGATCCTCGAATCCTTCGTTGGTGCACGGCTTAATAGTTCTATAGCTCAGCCCTTAGGCTAGAGCAATCGGAACCATAAAAAGACATCTGAATTCTCAATTCAGGCTGCACTCGTCTCGCTTGTGCATTTGCCCTATTGTTGCTGGTTGCGAAGGGGCCCCCATAACAGTTCAAGCTTCAGGGTCCCAAAAATGTAGGTCCGCCACTGGTCTCGCCAACAATTCCTGAAACTCCACTACTTGGAAAGACGACGCGAGCGGTACGCATATATATATATATATATATATATATATATATATATATATATATATATATATATATATATATATATATATATATATATATATATATATATACACACACACAGGGTGTAACAAAAGTCCGTTGTCATAGGGAAATAAGATACGAGAGAATTGAATGAGAAAGTAGTTTTAACAATACATTACAAACAATACAATCAACTTATCAATTAATCCAGTACATACTCAAATTGCATTCCATGTATGAATTAAATGTTGCAGCGTGATACGTAACAACTCATCACGAACAACTCTCTTATCTTATTTCCCTATGACAAAGAACTTTTGTTACACCCTTTTAACCTTTGGTTCATGTTTGGTTAGCTTCCGCCCGAATTGTTCATTCTGACGAAGGTCAAGCTTTTCACTCCACCTTACACCTACAATTTAACGTCGAATCCGAACCACGACCCACCACCAGCCCAGCGTCTTAATCACTAGGCTACCCATGTATCTACCAACCAATTTTTTTTTTTTTACTGTGTGCTCGGATGAACACCTGAGTTTTACTGCGCGCCGTCTGCCATCACCAGGTCTCGATTCCGGGGCCGATGGATTCGTAGTCGGCGACACTAACCACTACAGTACACCACCAAAGTGCACCTCGGTGGTGTAGTGGTTAGCGTCGCCGACTACGAATCCATCGGCCCCGGGTTCGAGACCCGACGGCAGCCGGCGCCCAGCAAAACCCAGCCGTTCATCCTTCTACATAATAAAGAAAGTGGTTGGTAGATAAATGGGTACCCTAGGTGGCCTCGTGGTTAAGACGCTGGGCTGCTGCTGCTGCTGATGGGGCGTGGCTCGGATTCCACGTTAAACTGTACGTCTAAGGTGGAGTGAAAAGCTTGACCTTCGTCAGAATGAACAATTCGGGCGGAAGCTAACCAAAGGCAATGAAATACAAACAAACTGAAATGAGAGAAGAGGCAGATTCTTTACTGTCCTAGCGGGACAGGGGGCCATGAAAACGAGGATGGAAACACCCTCAGAATACGAGGTCCAAAAGAACTGAGAAACCTCCACAGCACACCAACCTCAATCATTTCAAGAATCAGCTGCATGGGTTCTTGTGCAAAGTCCCTGACCAGCCATGCCTGACTGGCTGGCTGGCTACGAGGGCAGGAGGATAGCGGAAACCAATTCTCTTTATCAAATCCCGCAAATGGGGTGGGATTGTGCATTGGGGCCGACCACAAATCTATCCTGAACCGTCGTTCGAAATGATCTACGGCCAAGGGTCGCCAATAGGTGAACCGCGGTCTGGATCCGGACTGCCAACGGATTTTATATGAACGACCAGGAATAAGCCTATACAGTGATTATAGGATTTCTTTTAAAATACAGACATGCGCTCACATTTCGAAAGGATCATAACGAAAATTTTCCTATTCTTTTTGTAAAATATTTTTACATTTAAATTTTCATTCGAAGATAAAAAGTGGTGATTTTAAGTTCATTTCGGTAAAAAAAAAATATTACACACATTCCGAGGAAAAAAATAATAGCAATATAGGTGACGGACCTTGGCAGAATTACAGAAATAGCTATGAAGAGAGTACCGAGTAAAATTAAGTGATGACACCCCCTACTGGGAGGCTTAGACCAAACATTACTAAAAAATATTTTATAATTTTTACGCCCAAGCTAGATTTTTTTTAAGGTTTGTTTTTATAACATTTAGCAAAGTGCTTTATTGGCTATGTATTTGTCTATGTTTTTCATTTTAAATCTAAAAAAGTGTAACGGCATTTATTAAGACTATGGCTGTATCTTGCGGGTTACATTTAATTAAAAGAGAATCATTTTATATTTTAATTAATGAATGGGGAATATTCTTTTGTTCTTACAACAATCTAAACGGATTCCCACTTTTGTAACTATATATATATATATATATATATATATATATATATATATATATATATATAATATATATATATATATATATATATATATACAGTATATCAGGGATGGGGAAATGATATGAATTGGAATCGATAAATTGATAAAACTGAAATTTTTTTTAAACTAAAATCGAAACTGAAACAAAATAAACTAAAAACTAAAATCGAAATCTATATTTTTGGTTAAGTATTATAAATTAAAGAGTTTTTTTTAAAGAAAATAAGATATTTTTAATTCAAATTCCCTAACATGAGAGACAACTCGTCAAACAAAATAAACATTCGGGTATTGAGAGGTGATAAGAAATGTTTTTGATTTATAGATAGTCTTACGGGATGAGATTAAGTGTATCTCTGAAAATATATTTATATAGAAATGCAACTTATCAGCTTTTTCTTCATAGCTCTATCTCTTTAATATATTCGCCCTCCCTCTTCGTATAAGTGGATAGATATCAAGGGTAAAGAGAAAAATTCACACCAAGATGAGAAGTGGATTAGCAAAACGGTAAAAAAAAAAAAATATTAGACAACTGGTGTGACTTTAAGCATAGGCTACAGCTTAATTTTTGAGTATCAATTCATCTGAAGCTTTCGAAAGCGAAAGATTAATCTTACTGACGAAGAATGACAACGGCGCCTTACAATGTGATACGAATCAAAATAATAAAAGGCTTCATAAGGAATATATAACTCAAAGATACGAATATTAAATATTTGATTTTACCGCAACTAAGAAAATGTCGATATAATTCATAAACTGAAAGCAAAAACACTGAAATCTGAGTCGAAACATGCTATTTTGTTTTTACAAAAATTTAAATCTAAAATCGAACTGGTGTACAGTGTAACAAAAGTCCGTTGTCATAGGGAAATAAGATATAACAGAATTGAACGAAAAAATAGTTTTAACTATACATTACAAACAATACAATCAACTTATCAATTAATCCAATACATGCTCAAATTGCATTCCATGTAGCCGTTGGCATATTTCTACTCGTCTTTGTAAGCTGTCGGTTGGTTACGTTTTGAAGTGTTTCCGCACTAATTCTGTTACACTGATTTGTAATTTTTTCTTTTAACTGCTGGATCATTCGAGGTCTTGACTCATAAACAACGGACTTTAAGTGGCCCCACAATACATACACGTATTGCCACGTAATACATACAAACTCATCACGATCAATTCGGCTATTTCCCTATGAGAACGGACTTTTGTTACATCCTGTACATACATTTATTTTTTATACGTGTGTGTGTGTGTGTGTGTGTGTGTGTGTGTGTGTGTGTGTGTGTGAGCGCGCGTCAATGCCCACGACCAATCAAAGATTTACTCCTGTTCTTTATTGATAACACAAGATATGGCCCAAGGAAAAAGTGGAGGACATGCAGTGCCAAGTGGTCAAATCGGTGATGATAAACCGCAACGTACACCACCACTTCCAAATGGCCAACTAGCAACAAGTTAAGCGCGTGCACACAGTATAATAAATAATATATATATATACTGTACATAGAAGCGGGACCACCAACTTAACCTTCGTGTGAATAAACACGAACTCGCGGAACTGCTACGAGGCGTGTATATATTATATATATATAGAACGACGCTTGTTTAGAAGTGTCCGCACAAGAGGAAAGAAAACGAGCAATGAAAAATGAGGTGCTTCATTTTCTCTCCTCCTCTTGTGCGGACACTCTTCTAAACAAGCGTCGTTCTTTACATTAATTATACTGTATGCCGTTTGCAGTTGAAATGTGTGTGTGTGTGTGTGTGTGTGTGTGTGTGTAACGCGAAAGGGCACATTAAGGGCAGTTTCTGCAATAAATTAGCAAAGTCATTGAAGAAAAAGAAATTAAAACCGAAATCAGGTAGTAAGGAATGTTTTCTCCCCTGATAAAAGATAAATCGGCGCCAATAATGAAGGTTTTACAGTATTCAATAAAAATTCGTTACAGTCACGTCAAACATTTTCATTTTACAGTACAAGCAAGCAGTAATATTTAAGCCAACTATATAAAAGGATTATTTTAATGAACGCCATTTTGAAATTATAACGAATCAAATATATTTTCCTTATTAATGTTAAATGGGTGAGAAAACTTTCCCAATAATTTATTTATTATTAGTTACAGTTTTCCTCCAAATGAAGCAAACTTTACGTTTCCCGATTAGGTTTCCAATCACACTTCCGCGACTCTTCCTCTCGCAGGAAGCCGAATTCGGATTTCACGCGAATGTAATATAAACTCGGAACGGTATAAACACTGTGGGAAGAGGGGGGAAGAGGGGGAGGGTGTTTCACCATGGATAGAAATTTACGATTAAAAAAGATTAATAATATGAATCCGGAGGAAAAAGGAAAGTAAGATTTCACATATATTTCGCGGATTTCCCGAATCTGATGCGATGAACGACAGTTAAAATTTTCGTTTCCATTTCCTCGTGATGTTATAATATTTCCAAACCATTCAATTGTTACATTTATTTATCATAAATAGGTACGTAAATACACTAACAACAAAAGGGGCCCCTGTACCGTATGACTCTCTCCTCAATTTTCGTACGACCGCTGAAGGATTCCCGCTCAGAACCTGATTACACTCACGTAGTTAGTTAGTTAGTTTAGTTAGTTAGTTAGTTAGTTAGTTAGTTCAGGAGAGAAGCATTGTCTTCGTGAACGAGAGAAAACAATGAGGGTGAAAACTAAAATTTCATTATCATCACTAAGCGTACATTGACAATTCATGCAAAAAAAAAAAAAAAAAAAAACCACTTAAAAACTGAAGAAATACTACTTTCAAAACAAATAAATTTACTTAAAAAAACTACTTCTTAAACGCAATTTCAGAACAGAGAAAATGTTGGAAAATATCTAGTCCATTAAATTAGTTCAGATGGGGGAATGAAGGTTCAAAAAAATCGGGGTACAGTACCCTCCCCAATGACACTGTTGGACTCTTAAATACAGGGTGTCCCAAAAAAACTATATACTCTTATATATTTGATGCTATAAAGAGTACATAGTTTTTTTTGGGACACTGTAGTTTGGGAACCTTCCTCAAACGCTTAAAAGTATAATTTACAACCCCCCCTCCCCCTGGAGTACTTTTCATCATTCATTATTTTACATAAACATTTTTTTTTTTTTAGAATAAAACGCGAGAAAAACGTTAACTTTCAATATTTCTAAACGAACACTACAACGACAATACACAAACGTCTCTATATTGCCTCTCGAGGTAAACAACGTCTTATGATGTTTAGATAACCCTCCCTTTGTTTGATTTAAGCTTTTTACCATTACGGTTTCGTTATTTAACGCAAGGACAAGGAATTTTCAACCATAAAATATACACTACCCACTACCATTAAACTCCCACCCCCCCCCCCCCCCCCCCCCCCCCCCACGAGAGACAGTAATAATTTAACCAGAAGTTACTGTTCGTTGTTACAGATTTCGAGCGAGATGCCATACGTTTTCATTTACAAAAACATTTAAATAAATACGGCCTTTAAAGATGTCTGTAACGAACAAACATGGAATCCATTTCGTCTCACCAAATATACGTGTCCCTCGTGCGACTCTGACAAAATAAACCAAACATGCTTCAAACTTAGAGGACAATGGCAAATTAGGCGCAAGGTTACAGGATAAACACTTGAAATGTTAAGCGATTCAAAATGGCTTGTGTTAAAATAAAAAAATAAAGACAACTCATAAATATTACTTCCTTCTATACTGCGTGGTCATTGCAGTTAAATGCATATATATATATATATATGATGAATAAAACCACGAAGGAAAGGAAACACAAAATGGTGCTCAAGCGCTTTCGTCTAATGACATCCTCAGGAACATCCTCAGTGTTCCTGAGGATGTCATTAGACGAAAGCGCTTGAGCACCATTTTGTGTTTCCTTTCCTTCGTGGTTTTATTCATCATAAATATTTTTCACGTGTTACCTTCGTGAAATAATTTTCATATATATATATATATATATATATATATATATATATATATATATATATATATATATATATTGCAAAAACACACGGAAAAAAAATTATTCCAAGGCCTTCCGTGTACACCTCGTCAGGGAATGAAGGGAGAAAGCGAGATGACAAAAATGTATAAAACGGGACAGAAAAACAAAGCTTAGCACATGATTAACAAGAGTTAATTAAAGGCAAAAGGTATTTTAACAGATATTGTAAATTTTATACATTCCCGCACTGTTATTGAAATTATTTTTAAAATTGATAAATCCACATTCTAGAATATTCCTTTCAATTATATAACTTTTTTTAACGAGCGCTTTAGAACTATCCCACTTGATACTATGATTACATCTATACATATGGTTAAACAATGCATTAGAATTATTTGCTATTCTACACTCATATTTATGCAGTTTTACCCTAATATCTAACGTTTTACTCGTACATTGTGTACATCCGATCGAACACACACACACAACCAGTTGACCACATTATCCGGGCTATTCTTTATTAGGCGTGATTTAGCAGTATTATTATACTTAAAGAGTATACTGATACCAATTGCTTTAAATAAAGTCGAAAGATATTGAAAATTAACATGGTAAGGTAGGCTAAAGATATTTTTACGCTCAAATTCCTTTAGTTACATTATTGTTAGTGGTGCACCGATTAATCGGCCATGCCAGGTATTTTCCTAATATTGGCATGGCCGATTAATCGGCATGCCAGGTGCCGATACCGATTAATCGGTGCACCACTAATTATTATAATACCTATTCTTGGCTTTCCTAAGGCAATTATCTAAAAGTGAAATAGGATAACAATTTAGTACCAATATTCATGATATTGCATAACTCGGAATCTAAAAATAGAAGATTTAATCGAGGGATGATGGTCGGAATAAAAATGCACATAAGAGTTATTTATTAGTAGGCTTACGATAAACTTCAAATTTGAACTGATTAAAGCATCTCCGAATTTTTAGATCCAGAAAAGATAAGCTTTCATCATTTTCTTTTTCAAATGTAAACTTAATAGATGGGACTAAATTGTTAAGCCTACCAAGAAACGAGTGAAACATCTAAATTATTAGGCCAAAGGCATAAAATATCATCTATATACCGGTACCAAAAACCAAAAACGAGGTTAAAATTAACAACAGTAGGCAAAATTCTGCTTTCAAAAAATTCCATATATAAGTTAGCTAATACCGGTGAGATAGATCCAGCTTGGAGACAGGCTATATTTTTGGGGCCTCTTTGCGAGTGACCCGTTGCCCACGTCGGGATAACATCATGAAAAAAAACTAGTGTGTCATTCAGACTATAGTGGATTTAATTTTCCCAGAAGAGTTCCTTGTTCCAATGCACGGTCTGTGTATCATGAAAAAACCTCAAGGGACCATTCCGAGTTCAATCCATTATATACCTATATTTATTTATATATATATATATATATATATATATATATATATATATATATATATATATATATATATATATATATATATATATAAATAATAATAAATAAATTGTGCATACATATATTTATATAAAATTCATCGATGCATTCATAGTTCAAGTGGAAGTATAAAGAATTAAACAGCTTTTAACATAGGGCACCATTCCGCTCATACGCCCATTTCAGGGTACGAGCAGCTTGCAGCAACATTGCCAAGCAAATGGGGAGTCAAAGTACTGATGAGGCTTCCGTACGTGGTTCATCACCAAATTTCTTCACCATAAAAGCAACAATGCTCTATGTTAGTCTAGTCAAAAGAACATCCATATCCGTATTCAATTTACTAGTTAGTTAGTTTGTATTCCAGACACCCCCCCGTTATTATCAGTCCTTGTGCATGTTTCTTCAGGAGTAAGATGCACTACAAGTTTGTGTTTCGTCCCTAAGGCACTCTTATTACTACACACACACACATATATATATATATATATATATATGATGAATTTCACAATTAAACATGTTTAGTGAATGAATGATATAAACCCACAAGGAAAAAGAAATGATTTCAAGGCCTTTCGTGTATTCAGAAGTACACCTCGTCAGGTAGGTGTACACCTGACAGTGTATTTCTGAATACACGAAAGGCCTTGAAATAATTTCTTTTTCCTTGTGGGATTACATTATATATATATATATATATATATATATATATATAAACTTCATAGCTAATGGGCCAACAGTTGAGAGAGCATATGGTTGGAACGAGAATAGTTTCAACTACCGAATTACTGAACTTTCTGGTTTTCCGCTTCAAGTTATACTGTGCTTGCTTCTACAGACTCCAATTACTTCAGAAAAGAAAACATCACTGGCTAGCAAATGACTTTTGTGCCCAACATTTTCGCGATACACTGTATATTATTCTAGTACCCTTAAACTAAAAAAACAAAAAACGGTCTATATATTTAAAGATTTTTCGGAACTTTGTAGTTATGAAAACCAAGTTTTAATACAAAAAGTTTAAAAGTTTATCCTAAAAACTGTTTATACAATACTTAAACTTTCCAAATGCTAAATACGTATTCGCTATTCGGTACGACTCTATGCGTTGTTTGTATAGAATGAGAGAACACTACTTGAAAGTTGAAATTTTTACATTTATTCGGCCTATCTACGAATTTAAAACTGGTACATTGTATTCCTTTAAAAGGAGGAAAAGATATTTCATCAACACTGAAATGTGTCATTGTCTCCATACTTTCGTACCAAATATGCGCTTAATAATAACACACTAAAGCGAACAGCTCAATACCAATATATATACACCATCAACATACGGCAAATGAATACATCAACTATGTCTGAAGCTTAAGCGTTAAATTAAATAAAAATAAATATTGATAATCCAATTAACATTTGTAAGTTATATGCTAAAATTATTGTAATCATTTTAAAATTTAATTTTAACAATAAGGTGATTACCTCTCTATCTAATATCCTTTGACAGCAATAAGCTATTATTTCAAAATACTTAACTTGCTTTCATACATAAGTAAATAAGCTTCAATCTTTCAAATGATTCTCCGAAAACAAACTGATCACGAGCAAAACCATAAATATTCGCTTCACCGATAACTGCTTTCAAACAATTTACGAGTCTCCACCAACTGTTTATAGTCATTCGTTACTAGTGTTAGTTATAGTAAGTATTATTAATCAAAGGTAATGATATACACCATCAGAGGTTGGCATTTTGCGCGTATATAGAATAGCTATATATGAGAAAGGAGCATAAAATAATCGTACATCCAAATTATTATTTTTTTTTTTTTTGGCGGGGCTGGAAGGGTTCAGATACAAAAAGGATTGAGGGCGTGCCACATTTCGAAGATTCAGAATTAATACGCACTTCAATATATTCGTATGATATCAAACTAAAAAAAAGAAAAGAATGATGTTTATTTTTTAGGTTTAATCTAACACCTTCTAATACCGTTTAACATCTAATCAAGGAATGACGAGACAGGAAATGATATTAATAATGCCTTACAGGTACGATATACCGAGTCATTCAATTTGCATTCCTCATTTATTACGAACCAAATAATTACAACGAACAATCTAATAATTAAAAAAAAAAAACCTCATAAAATAATTACTTCGGAGGATGTTATGTACACAATCAGATTTCTCGCCTCGGGAGAAGGCCATTGCGATACTAGGATGCCAATAATTAAATGAAAGAAAAAAAAAAAAAATGGGAGAGCCAAACGAGTGAAATGTTTTTTCAATACCAAGAACAAAAATAACTGTCGTAAAGACGAAGTTTAAATACATCTAAGGAAAATCCTTAACGCCTCAACAATATACAACTATCGGAGTATCCCCTAAAATCTTCTTTGGAAAAGAGTGACTCCTATAAATACAAACTGTCGAAGAAAATGGCTATTATATATTGATTTTCATCTTCCAAGCTACTAAAACAATTGCTAAAAAGATAATATTTACCATTACAGCAGACTGTAGAAAACAGTTCCTAACGTATTGACTACAAAATAAATTATTCCAAAACATTTGACACGATAGTTCTATGGGAATTATGGAATTCCTACGTCAATTCAAGAACAGGATTTAGCGCCTGATCTTAGAAATTGTGTACGTGTGCGTATATAAAATACAAACTATCCTCGACTTAATAAAATATACATTTTCAACCATTTTTACACGAAAAGATGTGGTTCTATCAACATAAGATACATCATAATAATAATAATAATAATAATAATAATAATAATAATTTTATACTCTTCTATGCATACTGTACATACATTAAGTACACAATGATTACCTTCGTTTTGCAGTGAATTTCAAGACCTGAACGGTGGTAGGCATTTCTGTCATGGGCAGCAAGCGATTAGAATAAGACGCCATCATTTTCTTACGACCACGATTGTCTTCGTCGTTGAGTCCCGCGCCCATAATGGGTGGAACACCCACGCAACACGCCCTCATGCCTATCCGTATACCCAGTCTTCAACCGCTAAACAGTACGATAGAAAGCCACTCGGAAAGGCTTTACGTAACGTTGGAGAGAGCATCTGGACGTATTGTAAGAAAAGGCACTTCTTTTTCTATCACAGATGAACCTTTATGACCTCGGTGACGTCACGCTGCGTCGTACAAAATGGAAAACTTGCTTTTATTAAACGTAGCAGTTATCACATACTAAGGAAATCCGGACGAAGAACAACACGTTTTGCGCGTTCACTGTCAAATGAAATAAAAATGCTAAACAACAAACTGCGGTCACTACAACGAACTTTTTTCACTACAACGAACTTTTTGCGAGAAGAGATTGAGAAACGACCAATTTTTTTCACTACCACTCGATTCACTCACTACGAAACGCTGAAAAAATTAACAACGCTCGTGTTAATTACCAAAAACTATAACGCGATGCGGCCAAAAGCCATCTATACCAATAAATTGTTAATACTAGCGCTTAGGACAGCCGCTCGCCAAGGCCAAGCCCCGTGTCTAAGCGAGCCGTGCCTCCATGGCCAAGCTCAGTCGCGCCTCTCACAGCTGACTGCTGCTGATCGCTATTCCGTCATGACGAGAACTGGCCGGGCTGCGCACGGGCAATCGAGTCCAAAGAATATCCATGGAGAGTCTTTGAGAAAAGGTGGGTCTTCCAGTTTTGGAAAGAAAGGTGAAAATTACATTACACATTTTTATGAACGCATTGCGGTGAAAAACGGAGGAGTTTGTGCAGTCGGGAGAAAACGCGATATACGAACGGATAAAACCACACTAAATAGATTCACACACACAATTCTATTTACGTACGAAAACAATACGAAATATATTTATAACAAGAAACAGATACGAGCGATAAAAAATACTATACGGCTTTCCATAACGAATGATTTATGACTGGCAGAAAAACAACCTCTTATTTCTTAAGACGAACGTAAAATGGAAGACCACGTCACCTTCCGGACGCGCGACTATATTAAACTACGATTATGATAAACAAAGCGTTATGTAAAAATCGAACAGACAAAATGGGAGTCTCAAATTCGTCCAAACAGTTTATGAGTTTCAGTGATAAGTGTGAAAGATAAGCCTATTAGAATTCACGGAGCTCTTCAAAGTACGAAATAGAAAAAAAAAATTATATAAAAAAAAAATAAATAACACGTGTTTAAGTGATAAGTGGTTTAGTCAACGCATTTTAACGTCGTATCAATCGAGTGCCGTACGAGTATCACGATGCGGCTCTATCGACGAACGAAGAATTACTATTGTATTCTCCTCACCATTCCCGTTAATTGAACACTTTTAGCCATGATACGTCATCACGTACACAAAATTTAAACGTGTTACTTTTATACGAGCACCATATGGGAACACGATATCGATATGGGAAAACCTCACGGAAAAACGCGAGTTGTAGGCCTAACAAAATAGGAAATGAAACGATAACAACGAAACAAACGAATAAAATGTAAAAAGACTCCTTTTAATACATTGTTTAAAAATTAAACAAAATTATGATGATATTAAATGGAATCAATAATTATTAATGGGCAGTTCTTAGTCGTCGATCAAGATTAACGGACTCTCTCTACTTTGGACTTTGGACCAAATGCATGCAACATTCCGAAGATAATTACAATATTCAAGTTAACTTTGTATTCTCACTTATGTTATCAATTAATATTACACACACACACACACACACACACACATATATATATATATATATATATATATATATATACACACGTGACTTAACTCAAAAATATCTAACCTTTTACATACATGCATTTAACTTAACTGCACAGAAAATTTTGTCCATATACGGTTAATATAAATCGTCAGGAAAAAGGAAACGAAAATTCGAATTACTCTCGTTTATTCCCTGAACAGGTGTTAAATCACACTAATTTCCATATATATATATATATATATATATATATATATATATATATATATATAACAATGAAAATAACCAAGAAGGAAAGAAAATGCGAAATAGTACATCCTGAGGATGTCATAAGACGAAAGCGCTCGAGTACTATATATCGTGTTTTCTTTTTCCTTCGTGGTTATTTTCATCAAATATTATTCAACGCGTTACTTTCGCGAAATAATTTCTATTTATATACATATATGAGGCCTCTGGAATAGCAATGGCGTATGCGCCACCCTGTCGATTTTCCGTTGCAACATATTCTTTAATCTGTCCTCTCTCTCAACCCACCGTCAATATCAAAAGGTTGATAAGTCTTGAAAAGTGGATGTAATTACATTGAAATTGGCGCATACGCCACTGCTATATATTAAAACTTTAAACCTGTTTTTCTCAAAACTTGATTTTGGCACATACGCCATTGCTATTCTAAGGGCCTCATGCATATATACATAAATTTCTTTCTTTAATCTGACCAAAAATGTGTGTCACGTATTATAGATTTGCAGAGAAATCGAATGACATGCATAAGAAAGTGAGCGAAGTGAAACAAAGAAAAACAGATCGGCGAGAGAAAGTACCAACCAACTAAAAAATGAAAAGAGAACCACCATTTCGCGAAAATTTCCAAATTTTCCATTCAGCGAGAAATATTTCGAAGAGTATTTTTCTCGCGATGACTGCATCATCAATTCATCGTATGTAACAAATTTACTTCCCAGTAATTACTCCTTTAATTAACTAACTTTTGGACATTCCTAATTAAGATTTCCTGGTACGTTCCTTTATTTGGAAACTAAACCAAAAGTAATAATAATAATAAGACATCAGTCCATACATTTGTAGGAGTATTAACCGACATTTTGTCAGCCACTGTGATGAACACAAATGCCATATCTCCAGATTGCCAATATTTTCCCTTCAAATGAGGATGATGATGAAAATCTCCGAAACGGCAAATGTCACGTGACGGAGGGCTTTATGCTTCATTCGAACGCATCATCTGAACGTGTTAATTTTTCCGTGCTCTGAATGTAGCAGCTTCGTAATAAAACTACAAAATAAAATGGTAACTCGTCATAATGTTAACTGACAACCTTCTAGACCAGTGGTTCTTAACCTTTTTACTACCATGCCCCCTCTAGGAATTGGTCCTTCCCTCCACGCCCCCCTTCAATCAAAATAACATTCTCAATAACTTCTCAATATTAGCCCATGCTCTCGTTAAGAGAATAACAAATACAATTAGAGAAATTCCTGTTTCTAGGGGGGCGCGCCCCCCCGGTTAAGAACCACTGTTCTAGACGAAAAGTAAACAGTTCTAAAACAAACCCAATACGCATCGAAATCTGGAAAATGCAGGGCCGGATTAACCATTAAGCAAAATAAGCCCGTGCTTAGGGCATCAAGGGAAGGGGGGCACCACAGAAATTTTCCATTGTCGGATTTACCATGGATTTATTATACTATTATAATCGCGGCTTATAGCCTATAAGCTGTTGAAAACTGAATTATATATATTCATATATAGTATTTATTTTTTTTCATTGTTTGAATTTGTAGTGAACAACAACCCTTTTGAGAGAATAAATATATTTCGTTGTAATCACACACTTTACGCTTTGCGTTATTATTTTGTTTATATCAAATCTTTGAGCGCCATATTAAAAATACATATAGATTAAATATTTTCGTGTGCTATAGTAAATGTAAAAACAAGATTCAGTCATGCTGAACTTTATAAAATAATTGTAGAAGACAATATTGAGTGTGCCTTCCCAAATGTAGAAATTGCCTTTCGTATATTTTTAACATTAATGGTCACAAATTGCTCAGCTGAGCGTTCATTTCTCAGTTGAAGTATATTAAAAATACCAACAGAACAACTATGCAACAAGGCAGGCTGGATGCCTTATCTCTACTAAGTATAGAAGCAGATGTGTTACGTAAGATTAGTTTTGAGGATCTGATCAAAGACTTTGCAATTAAAAAAGTAGGAGAAAACTTTTCAAATATAAATGAAGTGGAAGTATACAAAAATAAACATTATTTTCCATCTTACTGTAAGTTGTTTCATTTCAAAAAATAAAATTTTATTTTATGGTTTATTTTTGTTTATATTTTGAATTACATATATATATGGGGCACCAAAATCTTTTAAGTGCTTAGGGCCTCTAAAGGTCTTAATCCGGCCCTGGGAAAATGGTTCGAGTACCAATACGAATATACTCGGGATACAACACGGTGTCAAACTAAATCTATCACAGTACCTCTGAATAAGAGGTAGGTCAAATTTACGGCTGTTCTGACATCCGAAATTCTAACTCTATAAAGGAGAACAAATGCAAGAACCGCTCTCTTTTCAAATTGAGGCCAAGAAAACCTTTTTCTGTAACGTTTACAATTACGCGGAATGATCAGTTAAATTTAATTATTTGGTTTTCCAATTAAGAATTTTGAAACATTTTCTTTTTCCTCGAAAGAAACACACACACACACACACACACACACACACACACACACACACACAAACATTCTTTCAGTCGAGAGAGCAACGCCCCCAACGTCTGATCTCCAAATGAAGGTATTCCCTAAGCGGAAGGAGGAAGGTGATACACGTCGGAAGTGAAAGGAAACGAAGGGCAACTGATAACGAATTGGGGCAGAGGAACGATGATCTCTGGAGCATGTTGAACAATAACTCGATAGTCACGTTTTACAAAAGGAATTTAATGCTTTACAGCATAACACACTACATTAATCACCGGGAACAAATGGTTCATTAACGAGAATTTCCATTATGGGATCGTTGGGATTAATACGATCTATCGCGAACGAGTGCGAGCGTTACAACTTTAAAAACGGTGGAGATATAGGGCCTTTTTGGGTGTAGGAGGAGCTCATTATAACCTTGAACAAAACTGCCTTAGGTAAGGTTAGACTGATTCAAATATTTTTCGACCTTTTTGGTATGGTACACCAATTTCGACAAAACTCCCGCTTTCTTATCATTTTCTTTAATTCTCAACGACTGAAATTAAAAGGTGAAAGGCTCGTGTCTTAATAAGGTTTAATTATCGTCGTTTTCCCATTCTTGACGCAAAAGTGGATAATTAATGCGAGGTAAAATAATCGGTGAAAGCTACATTAAATCAATTGCAGGACTTAAAAATTATCAAAATAAAAATTTATATAACCCAGAAAAGCGTCGAGACGAGCGAGCCGACTTATTTTGAACATAAAGCAACGCGTTTTTATGAAACAAAAATTAAAATGGCGTATTAGGCAGGCCGCGCGTAGGATCCCAGAATCGCGTCGAGGTCACTGCAGTGCGCGGGGCTCCCATTCAGTCAATGTAAAATCACACGCGACTCGAGTCGTCACGACCCAAATCGTCAGTCGTAACACGATCCTGCTTGCGGCCGGCCTTAAGGATTCTCAAAAACTTTAATCTTCGCCATTCCAATACGAAAATTCCGAAACTGAGATCACATTCATTAAACAAAAACAATTTTTATTTAAAATTTTAAAAATCTAAAAAAAATGTAGAGCACAAATACGATAGAAAAATAATTAAATAGCAAAAATGTCATCGATTTTTGCGAGCGAGCGACAGCAATTCACACACACACCTTGGTTTTGCTTCCGCCCGAATTGTTCATTCTGACTAATGTCAAGCTTGCCACTCCACCTTAGACTCACAGTTTAACGTGGAATCCGAACCAGGTCCCACCAGTATCCCAGCGTTTTAGACGCTAGGGTACCCATTTATCTACCAACCAATTTTTTTTTTATTGTATGGAAGGATGAAGAGCCGGGTTTTGCTGCGCACCGCCTGCTGTCACCGGGTCTCGATCCCGGGTCCGATGAATTAGTAGTCAGCGACGCTAACCACTAATATATATATATGTTTATTTTTTAAAAAATTTAATACTTGATAAAAACTAAGATTCGTTAATAACATTTTTATGCAATTTAAAAACGGGACAATGGGAAAATAAAAAATAAAGTTGCAAAATCTGTGCTATTAAAAAAATAAAAAAAATTATTTTCAATTTTTAAATTAATTTAAACGGTTGTATGCATTCATAATCTTGCCGAAAAATGCAACATCTAAAATCTTACCCCAAATACCGTACTTAAATACTTAATACTGATAGAAATTTTATTAGTGTGACGCTAAAAGAGCACCGTTTTGAGATACGAAATACTCAAAAGAAAGAAGTGGCTGAGCGGCAAAAGTAAAAAACGCCAGCAAACGCAGTTAAAGTTGTATCAAATTTGAAAGTTACCATAACTTTTGAGCGTTTGAAGATATTTCGTCGACATATCTTCAAAAATTCGAAATTTATGGCAACTTTCAAATTTGGAACAACTTTAACTGCGTTTTCTAGATTTTTTTTTTAATTGTGTCGCTTCGCCACTTCAAGGAGGGTCTTATACACTTTAATTAGGTAAAGTTTAAAGACGACAACGACATAAAACCGAACAAATAAGAGTTTGACTCAACCTTCATTAGGTAACAGAAAACATGAATTCTTCAATATGTTGTTTCTAAAATTTAAAATTATACAGATTTAACACATTTAACTTTTAAAATTTAAAGTTATCAAAAATTTTTAGGGTTAAGAAGCAAATGTCTTAATTGAACTTACTTTATTTGTGAGCGATTATACTACGTCAATTTCTCATTATTTAAAATGTTTATATCCTGAAGAACAACTCACTACCACATCAAGACCAAACAACCAGTCAATTTAGTGCCTATCTCCTCTCTCCATCGCGGAAGGGGCCCTCCAGTGTGACTTGTTACAAAGTGGTTGGCACTTTTCGCGATGACCTCCGAAGAATGGAGAGTCCGCTCGTTATTGCCTCCGATTAGCGCCTCGTCACGTGCTGGTCGACCGTGACTGGAGTACATCGTCCTCTACGAGTGATTTTATTCGTAAAAGCGCCGGAAGACAGACTGATCAGCATCAGTGGCAGATAATTTTGCCTTGGAATAACCATGGATTGAACTAGTAAACCACAACGTAACACGCCTTATTTGCGTATATTTTTTACCGTGGACGACTCTATTACGGCAACCACATTTGATCACTTCCGACCACATTCGTCATTGCCAATTCTATTCGTGGCCAACATCGATTCTGCTTGAATTTAAATTGCCTCCATAAACAATCAATCCATAATGATCATTATGCTACTATTCGTTAAAGCTCATTATTCTCTTTCCATCTATTTAAATTACAAACAAATTTGGTGGGTGGTCGAAATGAAGCACAGAATAGGTTTCGGAAAAAAGATCGAATACTTCCCCATTTTTGTTTCCAATTAAAAGAAGAAAAAAACGAGCATCCGCTCCTCTATCAAATAACACTAAAATCACGTCAGGACGATGATTACGCGTGGAGATACGATCGGTGTATTGCAATTAAAGTTTGGGGAAGAAAATGCAATATCTCTGCAATACATTTGTCTTTTCCGTCACTTAAATCTTACGACCAAAACGAACTAAAACATTCATTGAAAATCTAAAAGAATTATTTTTTCCAAAGCCTTTATTTAACCCGCTCTACCATTTTAAATAAATGCGTTATCAGTTTCTTAATGTCAGTGGGCGATGCTATCTATGGACTACGGACGATTCTAGCCTTGTCCTACTTAATAATAAAAAAAAATTATATACTGTATGTATATATTATTTATATTTATATTAGTAGTAGTGTCCAATTGTGCCATACCTCTAAACGCAAAAATCAATAGACTAATTCAGATTCAGGAAATTTGCCACGATTTTTTTTTTCAAACAGACGCACAATCATGCTCAGTGTCCTCCACTCTGTGAAATTACGTGACAAATCCGAGCACCGTAATTTCTTATAACGGCTTCTGGCATGCGATCTTTGATCAAGTCTTTATCAACAGCGGCAGACCAAAATGTTTATTTCCACATCCTTCATGAACGGGTTCATCTCGTTTCTTATGGTTAAAGACGATGATACGGACACTCGTTTCAGCAAGACGGCGCAAGACACGCAGCAAATGTCGTTTTGCATTTTGTGGTGTGAAACTTTCAGCACGAGAAACCCGTCTGATAGTCCCCACCCACCCCTACTCACGACCGTGGTCTTGCATGGCTTCCTCTATCACCCGACTTCTCTTAAGGGCATACCTAAAGAAGAGGGGCTTCAAAGAAAATACCAAGATATTGGAAGCTTTAAAAGCAACAACTGTGCAGGAAACTTCCTCCATTTGCATTGGAACAATGGAGGAAGCAGTGATAAGAAATTACGCTTTTCAGCTTTGCCAATATTATTTATTTATTTATATATATATATATATATATATATATATATATATATATATATATATATACATATATATATATATACATATATATATATATC
Source organism: Bathynomus jamesi (assembly GCA_023014485.1). Classification (NCBI taxonomy): domain Eukaryota; kingdom Metazoa; phylum Arthropoda; class Malacostraca; order Isopoda; family Cirolanidae; genus Bathynomus; species Bathynomus jamesi. The sequence continues at coordinate 1,521,063 of JAJOZX010000177.1, read as the reverse complement.
TCAATTTGCTTACTTCAGTGATACGTCATGTAACGACGTCGTAACAGACTGTCATTCATTTTAACCATAATGACTATCTTCCCTCGCGCGTTATTATACTATTCAAGTCATTACTCAAGTGCGCATTTATAAACAATCAATTATTCCATTCAAATTTCAATTACTTCGTGAATTTCCATTCACTCAACTGTAACGTTGTTTACCACATTTAATTTCACAAGTGTAAACTTCTTGATGGAAAATTCAACGAAGCCTTATCTCCTTTAATAATAACGTTTATTAATTCAATCTGTAAAGATCGGGTAACCTCGAGCCTCAGTCAATTATTTTTTGATTAATCTAATTAATATTTACAATACTGGCAACTAATATATATATATATTATATATATATATATATATATATATATATATATATATATATATAAAATGAAAAGGTTTATTGGCAGACTATCTATAGTCATATATATATTATACACATGTTCCAATTAATATGAATGTTCTCCGTTGAGATGGTATGCGACCTTTTTATTACTAAGGGCCTTATCAGAGCGCATACATCTAACAAGGAACCTTATTAGGGAATGTTCACCCTCTATGCGGTTCCTGCCGATAATGAACAAAGGTTTCTCGAAGTGGCTCTTTTCTCCGAAATTCTCATCGCTTATTAGCAGACAACGCGTGTTCGCTTCTCATGAGGTGGTGGGATGACGACAAAGGAGAGTCATTACTGTCTCCAAGCCCCTTGTTGCTGTTGTTTCATCTCCGACGAGGAATAGAATAAAAATATTTCGTCTGATGACTTCGGACAAAATTAACTTTATCCCAAATTCGTTATTTTAATCCGTTATCGCGTACTGGTCACTGCATACGTCGTTTTAGTCTGTTTTCGAGATTTAACTCAATCAATCCTTCACCGATGTTTCATCATTTACGCGTATAAAAATGCGTACGAGGCATAATTTCATTCAATTTTGGCTTGGATAAGATAGGAACATCCGCTCAAATGCAGAAAACGTAGTTCGCAGTTGGGTGGGTGGGGAGGGACTAAAATATTTGATGAAACAACAAACCTCCTTTGGACATTTACACTTCTGTTTATAGTAGCCAACTGACGGTAGGCCCTATAATAAATGTAATTATATTAAGTTACAGTAATTAAGGTTTGCTTGACTGAGGTCACCATCTGATCTTTCTACCAGAATAAATAAGTGTCATTAATAAAGGAGACTAATTAAACTAAACTAGGTAGATAATTCTTACAGTGAATAACGTTACAATGCTCGAATTATTGTCCAGTAAATGAGATCGGCTTTGCCGAGATTAACAATGATTACTGAAAAGTCAAATACACAGTATATAAACGGCAACTAAATAATTACGTGAAATATATTACAATACCGCAAGAGCTTATTTGATGAATTACAAAGATTGCTCGCGAAGGAATTGAGTTTTTAAGGTTGAAAAGAAAATATAGCCACGGTAAGAGCGTGTTAAAATTATCGTTACACGATGGAGGCGAGCTTGTGACTCAAATACGTGGATTGAACTGGATGCCTCCTCAAAGGTATGGAGTGACGTCATCATCATTGTATGCCCATATAAAGAACGCCTGAAGCGTGTCACAAATTTTATTTTTAAAATTTAATTAGCATTATACATCAAACAAAATTTTTTTACTAATTTCCGACGCTAAAACACTAAATAATTTTATTACTATTCTTATGAACAAAATAAAATGGGAGGGGGGGGAGATCGTTCCAGAAATCAACGACTTCAAACAATGAAAATATGAATCCGTTCTTTAAATAAAAAGTGGAACTGTACCTTTATTAAAGTACACGAAAAGCGGTGCGTTGAACAGACAAATTTGTTTAACGATGACGGACATGACTAAGTAATGTAAGTGATACGAGCTGACAAATACAAATAAAACGTTTTTACCGCAGGCCTATCGCACGTTACTAAACGTTACCTGCTGACATTAACGTAACTAATAAGCTACATTCATTATTATCAATACATTGCGTTGGTATACTTAACTGCATCGCTGTGAAAACTGTACAATTTATTGATTCGTTCACATAGTAATATTATTAATAAAGAGGTAACTTGGAAACGTCATCCAAAGCAACCAGCAAAAGTAGTGACGTCATGGAATGCATAACGAGTGGCAAAGCTGAAAAGTACAAACGAACGAACGCTCCCCGAGCGATCGAGACGACATGGTGGCGCCATCCTGAATACAGGTGAGTCTGAACAGGTCAATTACAAGTTATATATATATATATATATATATATATATATATATATATATATATATATATATATATATATATATATCCCCCCCCCATCTCATGTAGGATTAATATTAGTTTTACAGAATATCAGAGAGAGACTATCATTACAACTTTTATGCGCGACTCTGTACGAATTATTTAAACATACTTTTAATATTCTTATGGGCCCCCAAAAATGTCTAATGAACGTGTTTTACATTTGTGACCGTTTTGCCCTTTGATGAAATTTTACAAGTTTTGTATATTTTCTACCGCGACATTTCCTATCCCTTAATTTTTTAGTTAATTGTATCATAACGCATTCGCCCTTTATTCTTACGTAACTCGCGGGTTCACAAATGTATCAAATTATACGACTGACATGACCAACAGGGTCACGCACAAAATTTTCTAATTTTCATCACAAATTGCTCTACATAATAATTTCTTGTATTTTCAATTAATTTAAACATTTAGCAATTTATTAAAATATTTCGTATTCATTTAAATTTGTTTTACTCTTCAAATCCCGAACTGGAATAACACTTTTTTTTTTTTTACAAAATTTAGCGAAGTTTACTATACCTTTTAAACGTTTTCTATCGTAGTGGAGAAAAAAAAAAAAAATGCCAACGTCTTCTTACGTTAAGGCGAACTTAAATAAACTTTTAGATTTTAAATCTATTCCATTTACAGACAATAATTACCGTTACAATAAATTACTATACCTAGTCAAATTAATCTTAATATAATTAATTTATATTACTTACAAAATTTAAACAAATTACAGTATAATTAAATACAAAGCGTTTATAAAAGTGATCGGAACTTACATTACAAAAGAATTATAAACGAAGCGAGTAATTTTAATGTTACGACAGTGTTTTCATTTTATCTTTGCTTAGTTTGCGGAAATAAAATAAAAAATGCAATATCAATTTAAATAGGCAAACATTATACGAGTTTGTATAAACAGGCTTAATACTGCTGATAGCCACAGTTCTTAGTTCAATTTGTGTAGAACGAGTCTCGGGTAATATGAATGTATTTGATGATGATTAGAGCCGGCGCGTTGATATTGCCACGAGGAAGAAACGCAAACTGGCGGTGCATCTTGCTTCGGATAAATCATTCATTCGAACCCGTAAAAATCATGGTGTCTGCGAACGCAAACTAGCGATAAGCTAATATGAAAGAATTATGGATTCGACTATACTTTTTTATAATACAGTATTCGAATGAATAGTTATTTCCCGCGGTGATGAACCACTTACGGAAACATCGTTAGTACCATACGTTAACCCTCTATATACTCGGCAATGATGCTGCGAGCCGCTCGTACCTGAATGGGTGTATGGGCGAAAGTGTTGTGCGTAAAACGGTAAAACCTTCGCTTCTGATCGGGAACCATTTTGAGCACTTGTTGTAAATAAACTTTGATAAATTTTAATGACTTATTTTAATTGGATCGTCCTCGACAAAAAATCAATGTATCTCTGAAACGATGAGATTGAGGATTTATGTTCATAAACTTTTTTATTCACTTTCACGTCCTGAATATGTTTACTAATTTATGAAACAATTTGATAACACCCTGTGTGTGTGTGTGTGTGTGTGTGTGTAAAAGGTATAAAAGACATGGGGTAATAGTAATATTACTATTACTTGAAAAATCCTGTAATAGTCTAGATCATAATTTCTTTGGCTGTAATAGTAATAGAAGGCAAAGTAATAGATAATAGTCTATTACTTTTCTATTACAGTGGCACTTCATTAACGCTGGGTTGTCGAAAATTTTCTCATAGTTGCTACTGTCATTCAACCGTTTTCTTTGACAAGGGAATAACAAAAACCAACCATATCATGCTTGTTTATTACGCACCAAAAAATAATATTGTGGCAAATTTTTCCTTCAATAAAGTAAAATTTATCAAGACTTACAGTCTCTGAAATTGTAATGATTTGGTTGAAACAATTACACCGGTCTGCATGAAAATCGATTTCTTTATTTTGAGTTGTGATTCTGAAGCAGTTCGCTGCGCTGAATTAAAAAATGCTACCAGTTTTTTTTCTATCACCCACAGTTTTAAAGTTATTAGCAAAACAATTTTGGGGAGTTTTGTAATTTTTTACCTTTAATTAATTTCGTTTTTTCATATTTTTCAGATAGATAATTCTAACATTACGTCTTTAAAATTTTAATAATGGCTTCTAGAGGATGTACCCATAGTCCAGACATATTTTGTTATATTTGTGGTCGGTATGTTGTAAAACAAATGACAAATGTAACGACCTTCATTAAGAGATCAAGACAAAAGTTGGGCTCCACACAAGGTTTGTCTTACGTGTGTTGCGGCACTAAGGAATTGGAGCAAAGGTAAAAAGAAAAGTTTGCCATTTGGGATCCCTATGGTATGGCGCGAGCCTAGAAACCATACCGACGACTGCTACTTCTGTTCTTGCAATGTTAAAGGTTATAATGCAAAGAATAGAGAGAGCCTTCAATACCCAAGTCTTCCATCTGCAATAAGGCCGGTACCCCATGGTCCAGAAGTTCCTATTCCCCGTCCACCCGAGAGTCTGGATCAATACAATTCAGATTCTGATTCAGCTCCAAATCCAGACAATGATGGACAGCTGACCGAGATCCTCCTAAACCATTAACCCAAGCCGAACTAAATGACTTAGTCAGGGATTTGAATCTGCCTAAGGACTCTGCAGAACTTTTGGGGTCTAGATTGCAGAACAATAATTTATTGGCATCCGACACATACTTCGCTTGGTACAGAAATCGTGAGAAAGACCGTGCCTTTTTTCGAAGAAGATGGTCCCTTGGTATTTTGCAAGGACATCACAGTGTAGTGAATACTCTTATTTTAGTTTCAAGATAAATGTTAATTTTACCGTCTTGAATTTCGGAATAGTTATAAATTCATTTTAAATTAGTTACCCCATTATAATTCAATTGTGAACCACATTAATACTAATTTTATGTATACTATATTATTTTATTGTATGTAAACATAATTAATTATATATCACAATTGTCAGTTAATTATTTATATTCAAATATTTATTTTAATCTAATACCATGTCCATTTTGCAAATAAATAATAGAAAACCAAAGGTTATATTTTCCACCTTTGGTACTGTCGTAGTTTCGCCTAACGGACTCAATACGGCTAGTGAGATAATCACTGGTTGGCACTTAACTAGCGGCAGTGCTTATGGCTACATCATCCAGGTTAACCTATACCGGATAGATGCGCTACGGTCCCAAGCCGTAGCTTGCCTAGGCCAACGACGACGACGTAAACCAACAATTGGTGACCCCGGAGCTGGATTACCCCTTCTACCCGAACGACTAGGACTAGACTGTAATGTCGTTCGTGCCCATCACCCCCTTCACCCGAACGACTAGGACTAGACTGTAATGTCGTTCGTGCCCATCACCCCCTTCACCCGAGCGACTAGGACCAGACTGTAATGTCGCTCGTGCCCTCTGCCCCTCACCCCTGCCCGTCGCTCTGTGCCTGCGCTCGTCTCAACCTCCACTCCTTCGTTGGGAACTTGTCGTCTTGCTTGTACGTTAGCAAGCATAGGAGAAGATGCCTGACGACGCTGGTGCCATCTCCCACTTGAGCATAAAGCTCCCCGTCTTCTGGCCGGGTGATCCATTTATTTGGTTCCACCAAGTGGAATCACAATTCAACTTGGGAAGGATCACCGCTAGCAGGACAAAATACGATCATGTTTTGTCCTCTCTACCAGCGAGCATCATCTCTGAAGTCCGTGACGTCATCGTGTGTACTTCCACGAGTGAGGACCCATACAACGATCTGAAGTCTGCCATCCTGTGCCGTACCACTGTCTCCGAGCGTGAGAAACTACATCAGTTAATCTCAAAAGAAGAACTTGGAGACCGTAAGCCCACTCAAATGCTGAGGCTATGCAGTGCGCTCTAGGCGAACGCGCACAAACCTTCGATAAGGACATCTTTAGACAGTTGTTCTTGCAGAAACTTCCTCCATCAGCTCAGCGTGTCTTGGCCACTATGGATCCTGCTACTCCAGTTGATAAACTAGCAGAAACTGCCGACAAAGTAGTGGAGATTGACACAGCTCCGGTCAACAACGTGAACACACAATCGGAACTGGAGTTGAAAGTGGAAGAGTTAAGTCAACAACTCAACCACGTTTGTTCTCTGCTACAAAATCAACGGCAAAGAAGCCATTCTCGGTCAAGATTTACGAAAAGGCATCGTTCGAGTTCCGGGAAGATCTGCTTCTACCACTCGAAATTTGGAAAGAAGGCTAGGAAGTGCATCTCCCCTTGCAATTTTTCGTCGGAAAACCCCAGCAGCGAGTCCTAATGGCGTCTAGTACTCGCACTGCCAACCTGTTATTCATAAAGGACAGGAACTCTGGTGTCAATTTCTTGATTGATACCGGAGCGTCAGTCAGTGTATTCCCTCAAAAATCTGGTCATAAGCACTCGGAATCTCCGCCTCTATACGCTGCTAACGGTTCACGCATACCCACGTACGGTACTCAGTCGCGTGAACTAAACTTGGGCCTTCACCGATCCTTCAAGTGGATTTCATCTGTGCTCAAGTGCGGCATCCCATAATCGGCGCTGACTTCCTCCAGCATTTCAAACTCCTGGTGGATCTTGACAAGCGACGCTTATGCGACCAGGCCACACTGCTTTCTGTTCTTGCCAAACAGGTTGCCCTTCCGGACGCCTCGAACTCTGCACTTTCCCTCGTTCCCCCTAATTCCATGTACCAGTGCCTTTTCCAGCGATATCCAGGAATTCTTCAACCGATGCAGATGGGTGATACCATTAAGCACACCATTACCCATCACATTACAACAAAAGGTCCCCCTGTGTTTGCAAAACCCAGACGTCTTGCCCCGGACAAACTGAAAGCTGCCAAATCGGAATTCCAGCTTATGATGGATCTTGGGATAATAAGACCTTCCAAAAGCAGTTGGTCCTCTCCCCTACACCTGGTCCAGAAGAAGTCAGGAGACTGGAGACCATGTGGCGATTACCGGTTTTTGAATTCGACAACCATCCCGGACCGATATCCGGTACCAAATGTCCAAGACTTTACTTCTCTTCTCCACGGCAAATCTATCTTCAGTAAAATAGATCTCGTTAAGGCTTTCCACCACATTCCCGTAGAGCCTTCGGATATTCCCAAGACTGCAGTTTGTACACCATTTGGGTTATTCGAATTTTTGAAGATGCCGTTCGGGCTACGGAATGCTGCGCAAACCTTTCAGAGGTTTATAGATGAGGTCACCAGAGGCTTAGACTTTGTTTATGCCTACATCGATGATTTGCTTGTGGCCAGCTCAACGGAAGAGGAACATAAGGAACATCTTTCACTCCTCTTTCAACGCTTAGAACAATACGGTGTTACTATTAATGCATCTAAGTGTGTGTTTGCACAGCCAACCTTGGAATTTCTTGGTCACACGATTTCGCAGCACGGAATTACCCCCCTTCAGGACAAGTGTGAAGTGATAAAAAATTACCCTATGCCAAATAATCAGCGTGAGTTACGGCGGTTTCTAGGTTTGGTAAATTATTACCACAAGTTCATTAAAAACTGTGCTAGTGTTCTTGCTCCTCTACACGCTATGATCACACACAAACGCAAGGTAACGAAATTGGTATGGTGTAGCGATAGTTTACAGGCGTTCGACAATGCCAAAAATGCTATCAATAGTGCATTGTCTCTGTCATTTCCTATCAGTAATGCCCCCCTAACTCTGACGGTCGATGCATCAGATGTTGCGATCGGTGGGGTGTTGGAACAAACCATTAACGGTCAACAAGCACCCATCGCGTTTTACTCGAAAAGCTGCAGCCAGCCCAAACGCGTTATAGTGCTTTCGGACGTGAACTTCTTGCTATTTACTTAAACGTGAAGCATTTTCAATTTCCTTGAAGGCCGAGAGTTTTGTGTTTTTACCGACCACAAACCTTTGGTCACTGTCTTCAATAAAAACAGCTGTAACCACTCTCCCAGAGTCATCAGGCAACTCGATTATATCTCGCAATTTACCACAGATATCCGCCACATCAAAGGTGTCTTGAACACTCCAGCGGATGCACTTTCAAGAATAGAGATTACTTCTGTTACCCTCAGCTCTACACTGTGGAATGCTATTGCACAGGATCAAGATAAGGATATGGAACTACAAGACCTGCTCAGAGAAGACTCCACTCACTCACTTTCCCTCAAGAAAATGAGTATGCCAGGATTGTCTGTGCCCCTCTATTGCGACGTATCAACAGCTGCTATTCGCCCTTATGTCCCTCCATGTCACAGAAAAGCAGTCTTCACGGATCTTCATAAGCCCTCCCATCCTGGTATCCGTGCTTCGCAACACCTGGTTACCTCTCGCTTTGTTTGGCCCTCGATGCGGAAGGATGTCAAACATTGGACCAAAACGTGCCTTGCCTGCCAGCGTGCCAAAGTCCAAAGGCACACCAGGTCCCCTTTGACGCATTTCCGCCCCCATCCCAGCGATTTGAAGTAATTCATGTAGACATTGTTGGCCCTCTTCCAGTGATTCAAGGCCAACGTTATCTGCTCACCTGTCTCGACCGCTTTTCCAGATGGCCTGAAGCCATCCCACTTCCTGATATCCAAGCGGACACTGTTGCAAGAGCCTTTCTTCATGGATGGTATCAAGATTTGGATTGCCGACAAAAGTCATCACTGACCAAGGTCGCCAATTTGAGTCTTCGCTTTGGAAGAAGTTTACCAGCTTGTTGGGTACAGTACATGCGCATACCTGTGCGTATCATCCGCAAGCTAACGGCCTCGTCGAACGCTTCCATCGCCAGCTGAAGTCATCCCTTATGTGTCACGAAGACTCCCATTGGATGGATAAGCTTCCACTCGTTTTGCTTGGTATTCGCTCTGCATTTAAGAGTGATCTGAAGACTACAGCGGCTGAACTAGTCTATGGAACAACACTGCGGCTACCAGGTGGCTACTTCACTGCAGGGGATAAGTCATGCGATCCTACGGAATTCGCTCAAACACTTTCCTCTCACATGCAGTCCCTTCAGCCTGTTCCCCCTCGATTGACTAGCCAACAGAACATCTTTGTTTCCCCAGCCCTCCAATCTTGCACCCACGTTTTTCGTGTGTACCTGTCCCAAAACGGCCTCTCCAATGTCCATATGACGGACCCTATGAAGTTCTCCGACGTACGCGCAAATCATTCCTCATCAGCGCGGTTCCAAGGTCGACAAGGTTTCTATCGATCGTCTTAAGCCTGCGTTTTTGGAATCAACCTTAAGTGAGGTACAAGTAGCTACCAAAAAGGTTCAGCGGAAATCTGTGTCGTTCGGAACTCTTTGAACTTCCTCTCTGGTGGGGAGTGTGTAGTGAATACTCTTATTTTAGTTTCAAGATAAATGTTAATTTTACCGTCTTGAATTTCGGAATAGTTTAAATTCATTTTAAATTAGTTACCCCATTATAATTCAATTGTGAACCACATTAATACTAATTTTATGTATACTATATTATTTTATTGTATGTAAACATAATTATATATATCACAATTGTCAGTTAATTATTTATATTCAAATATTTATTTTAATCTAATACCATGTCCATTTTGCAAATAAATAATAGAAAACCAAAGGTTATATTTTCCACCTTTGGTACTGTCGTAGTTTCGCCTAACGGACTCAATACGGCTAGTGAGATAATCACTGGTTGGCACTTAACTAGCGGCAGTGCTTATGGCTACATCATCCAGGTTAACCTATACCGGATAGATGCGCTACGGTCCCAAGCCGTAGCTTGCCTAGGCCAACGACGACGACGTAAACCAACAACAGGATTAGTGTGCAAGCTAGGCATCGAATACCAAACCAGTGACTAGAGGTTGTTTATAGACTCCTCTAAAACCAGTCTAAAAGGAGTGTTACTGCACAACGGTAACAAATATGCATCAATCCCAGTGGCCCATTCTACTCATTTAAAAGAGACCTATAACAACATGAAACTGCTTCTGGAAAAAATTCAGCATCAAAATCACAGATGGATATTGTGTGGGGATCTCAAAGTCCTTTGCACATTAAGTTAGGCTTGATGAAGCAGTATGTCAAAGCATTGAATAGAGAAGGTGAGTGTTTCAAGTACATTTGTTCAAAATATCCAAAGATTAGCTACGAGAAAATAAAGGAAGGAGTTTTTATAGGTCCTCAGATTAGAAAGTTATTGACAGACGATCATTTCCTGAACACAATGACCAATAAAGAAAAAGCAGCATGGCTTGGTTTCAAAGATGTTGAAAACTTCTTGGGAAACTACAAAAGCCAAAATTATGAAAGACTGGTGGAAAATATGCTTAAAAAGTTTTGCGCCTTAGGCTGCAACATGAGCCTGAAAGTTCACTTCTTATTTTCGCATCTTGACCGTTTTCCCGAAAATCTCGGAGATGTCAGTGAGGAGCAAGGGGAACGATTTCACCAGGACATCAAAACCATGGAAAGATGATATCAAGGAAGATGGCATACAAATATGATGGCGGATTACTGCTGGTGTCTGCAACGAGATCAGCCTAACGCACAGCATAAGAAAACATCAAAGCAGCACCGGTTTAGTCATTAGTCAGATCTACCTTCGTAGTCTTAAGTCTTTGGAATAAGTCCTGAAATGTTTGCAAGTAAAGAAGGTAAATATATTTTGTTTCTTTCAGTTATTTTTTTATTCTTTCATAAACGAGCAATATGCTTGTCCAAGAGCTAGGAGCTATTTAATTCTGCTTTAATTACGTTTTACTCTATCACCTAAAGATTTCGTGCTACAAGGGGTGTTGTAATACCTCATCTGTCCCCAAATGTTAACCACCCATTGATGGGAGGGGAGAGAGTATTTTGCTGGGAATGGGATTGGTGGTTATATATATATTTACCCTACATTATTATGTAAGCGTTACTGTAGTCTATAACAACAAAATTTATGGTTTAGCATGTGCAATCCAATGTTGGTCTCGATAAGATGGTTCACATTTGGGGATAAATGGGGGATTTATGACACACCCTGTAGTAAGAAAACCATACGTGATAGGGAAAAACTAACTATATTTTTGAGATCAGCGCACTCAAATTATATAGAATCACCAACTAGTTTGTAAAAATCGATCGACAAGTTTTCAAATGTGTACTGGTGTTATTTGTTAACACTGCTTCTAAATGCATTTAAATAGACAAAGATCCTTTTCAAATGAGTGAAGTACCAGACATGTAATAATAACAGATGACCAAGTAATAGATTAAAAATAAAGTAAGAGTAAAAGAAGAAATCAAAAGTAACAGTAACAGAAATAGTAAGAGAAACCCAGTAATAAACCCCATATATATATATATCTATATATATATATATATATATATATATATATATATAATATATATATATATATATATATATATATATATATATATATATATATATATATATATATATATATAGTGTCCCATAAGTCCGGCATCATAGGAGAAATTCATATTTTCTATTTCTACAAACCATAATTCATATTTCTCTCTTTCTACAGGCCATAATGTCTGTGAGCAAGGAAGAACAAATCCAGATAATTCTACTCAGGAAATTGGAGTCAAGGAGAGGCCGCTGCTGAATTTCAGACTGCATCCAGACCGCGAGCCAATACACAGAGTTGTGTAGCAGACTTGAACATTGCAAAGTTTCTTTGACTCCGATTTCCTATGAGTAGAATTATCTGGATTCGTTCTTCCTTCCTCACAGACATTATGGCCTGTAGAAAGAGAAAAATATGAATTACGGTTTGTAGAAATAGAAAAATATGAATTCCTCCTATCATGCCGGACTTATGGGACACCCTGTATATATATATATATATATTATATATATATATATATATATAATATATATATATATATATATATATGAAATTATTTCACGAAAGTAACACGTGAAAAATATTTATGATGAATAAACCACAAAGGAAAGGAAACACAAAAAGGTGCTCAAGCGCTTTCGTCTAATGACATCCTCAGGAACACTGAGGATGTCATTAGACGAAAGCGCTTGAGCACCGTTTTGTGTTTCCTTTCCTTCGTGGTTTTATTCATCATAAATATTTTTCACGTGTTACTTTCGTGAAATAATTTTCATATATATATATATATATATATATATATATATATATAATATATATATATGAAGAAACGACATAAGTATTAAGGAACGTTTCTGCACACGAGGAGGAGAGATAACGAAATAATGAAAAATGAGGCGAACCGCCTGGGAAACGAACCCAGGGCCTACATATCCACACACACACACATATATATATATTTTATATATATATATATATATATATATATATATATATTATATATATATATATATATATATACACTATATGATCAAAAGTATTCGGACACCGCATGGTTTTGGGAAAAATTGTTTCATTATGGCATTTAGTAACCAGTAGGTCCACCCTTTGCTTTTATTACAGCGTCAACACGTCGAGGCATACTTTCCACCAGTTTTCGGTAAGTCTGTGCAGGAATGGCTCGCCATTCCTCTTGCAGAGCTGATGCAAGAGATGCAAGTGAAGCCGGGCGTGGTGTGCGGTTTCATATGCGTCGCTCCAGTTCGTCCCACATGTGCTCGATTGGGTTGAGATCGGGCTCTGAGCAGGCCAGTCTAACAAATCCACCTTATTTTCACGAAACCAGTCCTGCACACGCCTTGCAGTATGGCAGGGAGCTCGATCCTGTTGAAACAAACAATGGCCATCTCCGTAGTATTGCCACAGTGTAGGGAGGGCCGAATTGTCCAGAACGTCGAGATAAACGTCAGCGTTCATGGTAGTGGGTATAACAACCAACGGGCCGAGCCCTAGCCAGGAAAAACAACCCCATACCATGATGGACCCTCCACCGAACTTCACCGTTGGACGTACACAGTCAGGAAGAAGCCGTTCTCCGGCTGTCGCCACACCCAAACACGCCCATCAGACTGGAAGAGTGAATACCGCGACTAGTCGCTCCAAAGAACAGTTTTCCAGTCCTCCACGGTCCAGGAACGACGGGACACACACCAGGCCAAACGACGCGTGGCATTAATTTTTGTAATCAGTGGCTTGTGTACAGCTGCTCTACCATAATAACCGAGTCTGTGCATCTCTCTGCGGATAGTTACAGTACTAACGGAGGTACCGGATGCTCTTCCTACCTCCTCAGCGATGGAAGCGGCAGAGGACGTGTGGGACTTCTTGACATGTCGTACCAGACTTCTTCTATCACGTTCCGTCAGTTTGCGTGGTCGTCCGGAACGTTTTTTCGCGTTAGTTGCACCGTCGTGCTTCCATCTCGTGATAACATCCGCTACAGTCGACTTTGGTATATCCTGTTTGGCTGCAATGTTTCGTATATAAACGTTACTTAAATAACATCCGATGACGAGTCCACGTTGGAACTCGGAGAGTTCACGTCCGCGCGGCATGGCTTCACAACAGTTACTGATAACTTAACAGAACACCTCAGCATTATAGTTTCGCCACGCTTTTTCCCAGCATACCTTTCGGCGAAGGTGATATTTGCAGAAATGCGGATTTTCCGGGGTGTCCGAATACTTTTGATCATGTAGTGTATGTGCAATAAACGGAGAAGTAAAAATTAAAATTAAAAAATTAACAAAGAGGCATACAGATTTGTAAGGAAAAATATCGATTTTTAGCACAAGATCAAATGAATTATAAAAATACAAATTTATACTGGAAATCTGCCCGGGTTTTAACACTGCCTTTTATAGTCAAGTTTCGATATATATAAAAATAAAATGAAGATTAAAAGTTAATAAAGTAGCATACAAGTTTACCAAAGATTTAGCGTCCTACCCTTTTTATCTAAATCTGTTTTGAAGGAATTCAAAACAGGATCGAGTTGAAAAAGACCTTTGCTTATGTTGAAGTTATTTGAAAGTTGGATAATGGCAGACTCAAGAATATTTATATTAACAAAGTTGCTAGAGTGAAATAAAACTGAAGCATTATTCCAATCAATACAGTGGGATAACTCTGACAAATGGACAAAAAGAGCACTGGACAACTGTCCTGTTCTAACGGAATATTGATGCTGTTTTATACGTGTGTGCAAATCCTTTCCCGTCTGACCTATGTAAAAGGAATCACATTGTTTACACCCAATTTTATAGATAATGCCTGAATTATTGGTAGGGCTATTTTTTACTATGATATTTTTCACAATATTGTTATATGAAAATACTACATTAATATCCAAAAGTTTAAGTACATTAGCAATGCCTAAAAAGCCCGGGAAAAATGGAAGTACTAAAATATTTTTTTGACAAAGTACGAGTGTTATTATTGACACGATAGAAAGTTCGTTTTGCCTTGTTGAGACAAGATTCCATAAACGCAGATGGATAACACAGATCACTTCTAATACCGTTGATTTTTTCCAATTCGGCATCGATGTATTCCGGACTGGCGATCCTAAGGGCGCGGAGAAACATTGATGAAAAAATGGCCTTCTTAGTGGGGGTGTCATGTCCCGAGTAAAAGTGTACGTAGGACAAATTGTTTGTTTTTTCCGATAGATACTAAACTTAAAACCTGGGCTTTCCCTATGTACACGCACATCCAAAAATGGGATTGAATTGTCTTGTTCCACTTCTAAAGTAAACTTAATGGAGGGGACTTGATCATTTAACTGAAGGAGGGAGTTATCCAGGTCACGATTCATGGGCCAGATACACAAATATCGTCGACGTACCGCAACCAAGGGATGCCAACCCCCAGGATTCTCGGAATGTAAGTAATTTCGAAAAACTCCATATAAATATTGGAGAGGAGGGGCGATAAGGGGTTGCCCATGGCCATCCCAAACACTTGTTGATAATACTCGTTATTGAAAGTGAATTTACAGTCTTTGATGCAAAGCTTAATAAGTTCCAAAACAATGTGTGAAGGTAGTGGCAGGTCATACTTATGTAATTCTTGGGAGAGAAAGTCAAGCATATCATCAATCGGCACTTTTGTAAACAATGAACAAACGTCAAAACTGATCAATCTATCGTTAGTTTCAGTACGTGCATTATTCAATTTTTCAGTAAGATCCATGGAATTTTTTACATGTGAATCAGAGATAGTTCCGAGAATGGGGGACAAGACTTTGACAAGCCATTTGGAGAGTTTATAAGTTTATATCAACAAGTGTTTGGGATGGCCATGGGCAACCCCTTATCGCCCCTCCTCTCCAATATTTATATGGAGTTTTTCGAAATTACTTACATTCCGAGAATCCTGGGGGTTGGCATCCCTTGGTTGCGGTACGTCGACGATATTTTGTGTATCTGGCCCATGAATCGTGACCTGGATAACTCCCTCCTTCAGTTAAATGATCAAGTCCCCTCCATTAAGTTTACTTTAGAAGTGGAACAAGACAATTCAATCCCATTTTTGGATGTGCGTGTACATAGGGAAAGCCCAGGTTTTAAGTTTAGTATCTATCGGAAAACAACAAACAATTTGTCCTACGTACACTTTTACTCGGGACATGACACCCCCACTAAGAAGGCCATTTTTTCATCAATGTTTCTCCGCGCCCTTAGGATCGCCAGTCCGGAATACATCGATGCCGAATTGGAAAAAATCAACGGTATTGGAAGTGATCTGTGTTATCCATCTGCGTTTATGGAATCTTGTCTCAACAAGGCAAAACGAACTTTCTATCGTGTCAATAATAACACTCGTACTTTGTCAAAAAATATTTTAGTACTTCCATTTTCCCCGGGCTTTTTAGGCATTGCTAATGTACTTAAACTTTTGGATATTAATGTAGTATTTTCATATAACAATATTGTGAAAAATATCATAGTAAAAAATAGCCCTACCAATAATTCAGGCATTATCTATAAAATTGGGTGTAAACAATGTGATTCCTTTTACATAGGTCAGACGGGAATATTATCCCACTGTATTGATTGGAATAATGCTTCAGTTTTATTTCACTCTAGCAACATTGTTAATAGAAATATTCTTGAGTCTGCCATTATCCAACTTTCAAATAACTTCAACATAGGAAAAGGTCTTTTTCAACTCGATCCTGTTGTTTTGAATTCCTTCAAAACAGATTTAGATAAAAAGGGTAGGACGCTAAATCTTTGGTAAACTTGTATGCTACTTTATTAACTTTTAATCTTCATTTTATTTTTATATATATCGAAACTTGACTATAAAAGGCAAAGTGTTAAAACCCGGGCAGATTTCCAGTATAAATTTGTATTTTTATAATTCATTTGATCTTGTGCTAAAAACCGATATTTTTCCTTACAAATCTGTATGCCTCTTTGTTAATCCTTTAATTTTTATTTTTTATTTTTACTTCTCCGTTTATTGCATATATATATATATATATATATATATATATATATAATATATATGTGTGTGTGTGTGTGTGTGTGTGTGTGTGTGTGTATATATATATATATATATTAGGGTGGTCTCAAGCATAGGGGGGGATTTTCAAACGTATATTTCTCTTGCTCCCAGGGTCTCAATCTGTGAGGTTATGCATAAAAACACTGGTTAAAATGTCATTGAGAAATAATAATATTTACCCTGTGCTCAAGAAGGTTGAATTTATGCCCCTATGTGGGCCATTGACACGCCTTGCTGAGAGGGTCAGATTGTGTGTGGTGCTGCTCTCACCGTTGACATTAGTATTTTTTGTTGGCTTGCCTTTAGAATTGGTATTAAGCGGCAACGACGACGAGGGAGGCTGTCACGGCCGTTGCTGATGAAGTGCTTATCTTGTGGACGAAAGCGCGGATTCCAATGACGAGACGAGACCACATCACTGAGAAGCTAGAGAAGTTGTATGGCGAATACAAGCTTCTCAAGAAGAACAAGAATCGACGCTCAGATGCCCAGATTGCACGGGAAGCCTCCTTCCAGCAGATGTTCTGCAACCTCTTCGATGTCGCCCACGCTGACGCACTGAACATGATGAACATCGAGGAGGACAAGGCCTTCCTGATCGTCCAACGAGAACCCGGCCGCAGGGGGACCATGGGAGTAGCTGATGTGGTCCTGGCTCGCACAGAGCGCAATGTTGCGCAGCGGAGGGAGGCTGAACAACGCTCGGCGCCGTGCGACTGAAGAAATGGCCACTACTCAAACAGCAGAATTGGCCTCTTCCAGCTCGAGCTCTTCACCCCCCAGCGACTCTCCCACCCGTGGCGCTGTCGGAGGTTGCAGCCCACCCAAGCGCAGTCGGCCGGCGAATATCATTTCACCGGCACTGGCGGCTAGCTTGGACCGCACGAAGCTGACCGACCGCGATGCCGTTTACGTGCTCGGTGAGACGGCTCGGTCCCTTGGCCACAACATTGATGAGTTGAACATCAACCGGTCATCCATACGGCGCCAGAGGATGGCGCAACGCCAACAAGTTGCCGCTCAGCTCAAGGAGCCCTTCCATCGAGAAGCTGCGCTCGTTGTTCACTGGGATGGGAAGCTGATGGCGGATCTGACGTCCAAGGAACAGGTTGATCGACTCCCGATCCTGGTCTCTTGTGGCGGCGAGGTGCAGCTCCTCCAGGTCGCCAAGCTCGGTTCCGGTACTGGTGCAAACTGTGCCAAAGCTGTGGTGGAAGCTCTGCGAGACTGGGGATTGGATGACAAAGTTGGTGCCCCCTCGTTCGACACCACGGCTTCAAACACGGGAAAGAACACAGGTGCGTGCGTGCTGATCGAGCAGGAACTTGGGAGAAGCCTCCTCTATCTGGCATGTCGTCACCATGTCCTGGAGCTTCTTGTCAGTGCGGTTTTCACGGAAGTCCTTGGACCGTCGTTGGCACCCGAGGTTCAGCTCTTCAAGCGATTCAAGGCGCAATGGGAGTTTGTGAACCAAGAAGATTACGACCACGTCATGAGTGATGCCAACGCTCGTCAAATCGTCAAGGAGGATGCAGACTCCATCATCGAGTTCTGCAAGAAGGCCTTGCAGAAAAGTCACCCGAAGGATGATTATTTGGAGCTCTTGGAACTCACCATCATCTTCCTCGGCGGAGTGCCCCCCCCGTGGGATTCGGTTCCGAGCGCTCGGTGCGATGCACCAGGCCCGCTGGATGTCGAAGGTGTTGTACGCCCTGAAGGTATGGATGTTCCGGCGGCAGTTACGGCTCACAGCCAAGGAAGAGGCCGGAGTTCGGTGCCTGAGCGTGTTCGCCGTGAAGTTCTACACAAAGGCGTGGACGGAGGCCCCGAACGCGGCGAAGGCCCCCCTGAGAGATCTCTGGCTCCTCCAGGCTCTGGAAAAATACGAAGACAAGGAGGTGGCGAAAGCAGCGAAGTCGAAATTCGCCAACCACCTGTGGTACTTGTCCGAGGAGTTTGGCCCTGGCTCTCTTCGACGACGATGTTCCTCCGGAAACGAAGAAGGCGATGACTGCTGCGATGTTGGAGGAGCCAACGGAGGAGGACGACCCGCCCAAGAGAGCGTCGGTCCTGGCGTGCTCTTCCCTGTCATTAGAGACATTCGTGACGGGAGGACTCACCAGTTCTTCGACCGACTCCAATTGCGACGTGGATTCCTGGAACAGGATGTGTTGAAATGGCCGGACAGCGAGCAATTCCAAGCGGCTGCCGAGGTGGTCCGGAACCTGTCCGTGACCAACGACCATGCCGAGCGGGCCGTGGCATTGGCACAAGAATACAACAGGCGCCACACGAAGGAGGAGGACCAGCTGCAGTACATGCTCCTGGGTGTTGCAGAGCACCGGAAGAAATTCCAGGACGCTCGGAAGGCCACGCTGCGAACCGGGCGACAATGAGTGGCGTCAGCACCCATGAGACCCCCGCCCCTGAGCGGCTAATACCCTTAAATGGGGGGGGACCCGGAGGCTGGTATATCCTATAAACTTCAACCTTCATGAGCACAGGGTAAATATTATTATTTCTCAATGAAATTTTAACCACAGTGTTTTTATGGGTAACCTCACAGATTGAGGCCCTGGGAGCTGAATAATTCCAAATTTCGATTTTGAGGACCACCCTAATATATATATATATATATATGTTTGTGTATGTATGTTATTTATTTTTTTTTTTTTTTTTTCTTTCTGTAACCTATATATAGGCCGTAACCTTTTATGTACTTCAGTGTTCCTGAGGATGTCATTAGACGAAAGCGCTTGAGCACCTTTTTGTGTTTCCTTTCCTTCGTGGTTTTATTCATCATATATATATATATATATATATATATATATATATATATATATATATCAAATGAAATAAAATGAAAATGTTTATTGGCAGACTATAGTCCATATGACAATTATTATTAATACAATGACAGTTCATATACTAAGGATAGAAATATATACAATTGATTAGAAATAATACTGTAATGTCCAAGTTAAGTGGAGCTACAGACAGACGTTTTTGTACCAAGAAGTCCATAGCTTAGAGGATAAATGGCAGGACTCATGGATAGCTTGGATGATCGGGTTGGCTGATTTTTTAATTCTTTGCATTAGACTGTGTTGAGCACGTCTTGTTACCTCCGGGAAGCTCGGGACATTGCGGGTAGCAAACATTTGCAAAGCTGAGCATCTCGGGGGTAATTTATGTAAGAGTAAAAGACCTATTGTACAGCAAATTTAGGGTTCTGCCAGAACCT
Source organism: Bathynomus jamesi (assembly GCA_023014485.1). Taxonomy (NCBI): domain Eukaryota; kingdom Metazoa; phylum Arthropoda; class Malacostraca; order Isopoda; family Cirolanidae; genus Bathynomus; species Bathynomus jamesi. Next base: position 1,501,049 of record JAJOZX010000177.1, on the reverse strand, counting down.
TTTTTATAATTCACCCAGAGTTGCTGACCGTATATATTACTGCAGAAAGTACGAAAGAGTGTGTCTTTAACTTCACTTGTACAGAAACAAAAGTTCCTTATGGTCATATTCGCTTTAGCACACAGGCTTCGAGATTGTTTTCTTATATCCGAGTCATCACTCAAGGAGCTGGTAATAGTTTGACCCAAATACTTACACTCTTGTACTTCAATTACTTCACCATTCATTTTAAACCTTATATCAGCTGGCTGATTACAGCTTTTCGGATGAAATTGCATAACCTTAGTTTTTGTAACATTAAAAAGAATATCATGTTTCTGCGAATACACTTCGCAGACATTTAGTAGCCGATCCAGACCTTTAACAGAGGGACTTAACACCATATCATCGGCATAAACTAAGTTATTTATCCTTGCGTTATCTATACAACATCCCACTGTTGCCTCATTAAGTGAAGCAATTAATCACTCAAAATACACATTAAACAGCATAGGGGAGAGGAAGGAGCCTTGTCTCACCCAGCAAGAGGAGCCAAAACACTCCGATAGTACATTGCCCCACCTAACAGTGAAAGATTGGTGGGAATACCAAAATTTCAATAAATTTAATATGTACATGGGAACCTTCCTGTCTTCTAGTTTTGCAAATAAAATATTGTGGTTCACCCTATCATATGCCTTACTTATATCAAGGAAACAGCTATAAATGGTTGAATTACTGTCAATGTATTTATATATTGTTTCTTTAAGTACATAGATACACAGGTCAGTTGAGTGGGACCTTTTAAAACCAAACTGATTAGGAGATATCCATAGGAAATCATTTAATCGGAGCAACAAGAGTTTTTCTAGTAGTTTTGAGAAGCAGGAAGCGACAGCAATAGGCCTGTAATTATTGCTGGACAGAATGTCTCCGTACTTATTTTTGACCAGGGGCAAGATATATACCCTCATGGACGCTGCAGGGATATAGCTATGAGCAAGCATGGCTGATAGGAGCAATGATATATGCAGACATACGTCATTTGCATATTTTAAGTGCTCATTCGATAAGTCATTTACCCCTGACGCAGAACCAGTCTTCAACTCTTTAATTAATCTCTCTACTTCAGAAAATATCAAAGTATTTTCCCTTGTCCCTCCCACAATCGTTTCGCTGCAACCTATCGTAAGATTCTCCCTACTCACACTGTTAAGAATGTTAGAATAGTGGTTTTTCCACAGCTTTGCAATTTCATCCTCCCACGACACCCCATCGATTGTCGGAGGGAGGACATTTTTGACACCGGTTTGATTCTTAACAAATTTCCAAAATTTGTTGTTATCGTTATTTATGCGAGCTTCACAGGCTTTTGATGCTCGAATACTCTTCTTCCTGTTTACATCGCCTTATGGCCGCCTTATACTGACCCCGACTTCTACACATATTTATGTATACTGGTCCTAATCTGGGTCTACCATGAAAGCACCACAAATCATAGGCGTCTTTCGATTCCCTCTTCAGGGGGGCAATAAAATCATTCCATCCAGGAATAACCTTAGTATGATAGTTGTAAGATTTAATCAAGGGGCTTCCTGCTTCTCTTAACAGGGATATTATCTTACAATAATACCTATCTATGAGTTTACAGTGAGAATCATTTGAGCAAGGATTATTACAGGCAAGGTGCAAAATTTCTAAATTATTAAAGAGGTGACATGTTCTGTCTTGTATTCTATTCTCTGCTGCATATTAACATTGTACCAATCGACGCGATTATTCTTACCTATTGAGTTCTCGTTAAATCGTGTTGCGCATAAATTGGTAAAGTTAATTAATATTTCTAATGGTCTATGATCAGAAAGAAGGAAATCATGCAAAATATGAACTCTAACAATTCGATCCTTTAGAATTTAGATTATTATATCAGTGGCGTACGGTGATTAACAAAACAAAACAGGTTGTGCTGAATATCAAAGTATTAAAGCCTAAAATTTAAGTTATATTTATATTTATATATATACATATATATGTATATACATATATATGTATATACATATATATGTATATACATATATATGTATATACACACGGTGAACCAAAAGTAGGTGGACAGTAGGTTGAATACGGTTTGTGTTATATTATATTATAACTATGGTGTTCATTATAACTATGGTGTTTGTGTTATATTATATTAAATATTATAACTAAATTTATTTAAATTTTATTTTGTATTATAGTATACAAAAAAATTAAATATGTATTCTCAAAATAAACGTTATCATTTACTGTCCACCTACATTTGGTTCACCCTATATATATATAATAAATTAATTTATATATATTATATACAGGGTGTCCCATAAGTCCGGCATCATAGGAGAAATTCATATTTTTCTATTTCTACAAACCATAATTCATATGCTCGGGATGCCAATTTCCCGTCCACCATTCTGTTCAGTAACGAGGCTGTTTTTATGGAAATGGTGAGGTAAATCGACAGAACACCCGCTACTGGTCTCAAAACACCCTCACTGGTATACCTCTTCAAAGGAACAAGGTGCATCTCGGGTGATGGTATGGTGTGGCATTGGAAGGATCGCATCATAGGCCCCCTCTTTTTCGATGAACATGTCACTGGAGGCACCTACCTACGTATGCTCAAGGAAGAAGCATTTCCCAGTGTCTTGAACGAAGAAGGAAATTTCCCAACATGGTTCCAGCAAGACGGCGCTCCTGCACATTACAGCACCCAAGTAAGGGAATACCTGTACCAACAATTCCCTGGTCATTGGATAGGACGTCGAGGGCCTGTGGAATGGCCAGCTAGAAGCCTGGATCTCACGCCACTAGATTTTTATCTCTGGGGCCACTTGAAAGCGCTGGCATACGCAGAGAAAATTAGGTGTGTTGAACATTTGCGGCAGCGCATTATTGGGGCATGTAACACCATTACTCCTGACATCATTCACCGTGTGCTTGCTGACTGGGTATCACGTCAGAATTTGTGTATTGAAAACAATGGTGGACATATTGAGCACGTTCTGTAAATAAAAGCTTTCGTTTTGCCTTTTATTATTTTTCCTATGATGCCGGACTTACGGGACACCGTATATATATATATATATATATATATATATATATATATATATATATATATACATACATATACACACGCACCGACACCAAACAGCAAGCTGTGTGCTACTGCCGCTCCGCTCGACTTCAGTCAGTAATAACCCCCACTATTCCCTAACACTCCCTTTCATCTCCCCCATCTCCTGCCTGTCCTCGCTTCCATCCTTCCTCCCTAAAGTCTGAGAGAAAGGTTCAGCTCGACCGCAGATATGAGCAGCGAACAGAAAGTACTAGAAGCAACAACGAAGGTTAATACTGTATATTAAGGCATGCAAAATTATCATGACCTTTTATTTTTATTAAATATTATTTAGTATAAAAGATTTAATCATTTATTTATTAATTTTTTTAAATAATTATTTACAGCTTTCGTGGGTGTGCGCCGCACACCTAGCACACCCTGAATATGATGTAAACGCACAACGAAAACTTTTTTTCTTGTGGGTTTGCATCATTTATTCATTTCATGTTTTTAATTGAAATTCATCCCATATTATATATATATATTATATATATATATATATATATATATATATATATATATATATATAAGGTCATCCCATAAGTAATGTCGTTTTTTAGATCGGAATTTGAAGGACAAAAAAAAATTCAACAAACTTTTTAATCTAGTATATATTTTCCATCGGAATCAATGACACTTTGCCAACGTCCTACAAGCTTTTCAATGCCATGTTTCTAAAATTCAGGCGGTTTTGAGGCAAAAAAACGTACAAAGACTGGTGTGCAGGTCATCTAAAGAAGTACAGTATACTGTTTCTCGTCAAGGTAGTTTTGCAGACTCCTGAAGAGATGATAATCTGAAGGCGCAAGGTCTGGAGAATATGGAGGATGTGGAAGTTTTTCCCACCCAAGCTCCTCAATTTTTGTGCAATTGATCCGAGCGGTATGAGGACGTGCGTTGTCGTGGTGGAACACGATTCCTTTCCGATTAACCAAAGAAGGTCTCTTTTCTTTTAGTGCAGTGTTCAATCGATCCAGTTGTTGACAGTAGACTTGAGCGGTGATTGTTTGGTTGTGTGGTAAGGTTTCAAAGTGTATTACACCACCTTTATCCCACCAAACACTAAGCAACACCTTCCGAGGGTGAAGATTTGGTTTTGGCTGTGGTGTCGCTGGTTCTCCGGCACAAACCCACTGTCGACGGAGCTTAACATTCTGGTACAGTATCCACTTTTCATCACCAGTCACTAAACGGTGCAAAAACGGATGATCTTGGAGTTCATGGGAATGAAGAGCTGTGCTAATGTTTACCCGCACCCTCAGATTGTCGACCGACAATTCATGTGGCACCCATTTTTCGAACTTAGGCACTTTCCCGAGTTGTTGCAAATGTCGATGGATGGTGGACGGGGATGAATTGAGTTTCTTGGCCAATTCTTCGACAATTGTTGAACAGTCTTCTTTCAAGTGCGGCTAACAGCGGGTCATCATCAAACTCAGCAGGGCGTCCAGAGCGTGCTGCATCTGTCAAACAGCAGTCACCATTCCTAAACTTTTGAAACCATCTTTGACATTTCCTCACATGCAGAATATCATTGCCATAACTTCCTGAATGTTTCGCGTTGCTTCAGTAGCACTATTCCCTTTTTTTGAACTCGTAAAGCATTATATGCCGGACATGGTCTCCTGATACCGCCATGTTTATGAGGGGTTCACATAAAGCAAAACACACGTCTTCACTGGTCAAGGTCTGTGAAGTGTGTAGCGAAACACGATAGATCTCCTCTTAGATATAACCTTCGGAAAATTTATGCTTAACCGAGTAGGACTAGTTTAAACTTAATCTATCGTAAAAAACGACATTACTTATGGAATGACCTGATTATTTATATATATTATATATATATATATATATATATATTATATATATATATATTTTTTTAGTTCAGGAAGAACCGATTCGCCTCTATTTAAAGGGCATATCTCAGCGGAAAAACAAAGAAAAAGTGAGAGGAAAGACAGAGGAAAAAGAAAGGGTGGAGGGGACAGTCGAAGTGGAAAAAGACCAAGGATGACAAGGACTGCAGGGTCGAGCCCCATCATCCTTGGGTGCTAGGGCCGGGTGGGCGCACGTGAAACCTCCAGGAACAAGCACGTACAAACGAGCACAAAGAGCACTCAAGAGCACGAGCTTAGAACCCCCTTGCGGGGATATATATATATATATATATAATATATATTATATATATATATATATATATATATATATATTATAGTCAAAGTGTGTAACCAGCCATTTCGCGTAATGGCTGATATTTTTAGCCATTTCGCGTAATGGCTGATATTTTTAGTCATTTCGCGTAATGGCTGTTTAAATTGGTCATTTCGCGAAATGACTAAAATCTTCAGCATTACGCGAAATAGCTGAAATTCCACCTTGGTCATTTCGTGAAATGGCTAAAATGACTTTTTTCATGAATTCAAAAATAAACATCACAATAAAATGGGAAACCTTTAGTTAACTAACTATATCTGCTAAAACATACATACATCCACAGGACTGTTCAAATAAGTGAGAAACACACTTCAAATTCACATTTGAACACATTTGAATTTGAATTTTCAATAGAGGTTTTCAAATACTAACCGGGCATTCAATGTTATTCCGATGTCCGCCATTGAAGGCCCGGTTAGGTCAACTGTATGCCCTTGACAATTGGTTAGGTTAAGTCGTGTTATTTTCGTTAAAACTAACAAAAATAACAACTTAATGTAACCAATTGTCAAGGACATACAGTTGACCTAACCGGGCAAATGATCTTGTACGAAATGACCAAGGTGGAATTTCAGCCATTACGCTAAATGGCTAAAGATTTTAGTAATTTCGCGAAATGACCAAGTGAAACAGCCATTACGCGAAATGGTTAGTTACACACTTCGACTGTAATATATATATATATATATATATATATATAATATATATATTATATATATATATATATTATATATATTATATATATATATATATATAATATATATATATATATATATATATATATATATATATACAGTATATATATATATTGCGCCATAAGTCATTTTACCGAAGTTTCGTTATAATATGAAGATAAGGCAACTTATGATTCACCCGAACCTAACCTCTGTGTGTGTGTGTGTGTGTGTGTGTGTGTGTGTTCGACAAAATTCCCATCACTTAACAAATTACTGGAAGAGATGACTAAAAAAGTAAAAATACAAAAGGTGAAATACCGTTGAAAAGAAAGCGCAAAATATGTAAGATTACACGAACATAATTTTACATTAAACTATTGGAGATTGAAGGGTCATGTCACCACTCAAACTGCAACTATATTTAAATATCGGCAACAGATATACTAACAAACCTTCATGATATGAAGTGGCTGCTACTTTCGCCTTTTTTTTATCGGGGGTAGAGAGGGATAGAGGTGGGTAGAGATGGGTACGAGGAAATTTTTGGTAATGGATACAACTCGAGCTGGACATTTTTAACGGGGCTAATCAGAGAATCTATTAACTGGTCATTTAATCTTGTAGCCTACGAGTTAACTTGACAACAAAATCTAGACTATAAAAAATTATATCAAATTGATAGAAAATGTAACGAGGAAAAGGCTCTTTCTTCCTTCGTTCGATCACTAAATCAAAGCAGACGCAAAAACTTCCGAAACCAGTTCCAAATAAAATATATACACATTTTAAACACCGTCGTCTTTCAACAAGATGGAACACCTTGTCATTACGCAAACATTGTTCGGGAGTACCTAAATGAACCATTTCCAAATCGGAGGATCGGACGTGGAGGCAACAGGCCCTGGGCGGCTCGATCTCCTGACCTAACGCCCTTGGATTTCTTTGCATGCGGTTTTGTCAAATCAAACGTCTATCAAACGAGGGTTACGGATCCGCAAGATTTACGTGCTCGTATCGTAACAGCAGTTACAAAAATAACCCCGATACTCTAAAATGTGTTCCGCAATGCTGCTGACAGATTCGAACTCTGTAGAGATACTGATGGTGCTCATGTAGAATCATAAGCTTAAGTATTCATTAAATGTATGCCTTCTATCGTTATTGAATTTTACCCTTTTTGCTACGTTTTCACTGAAAAAGATAAGGACTTTATAAACACCCTGTAGGCCATAATTTAAAAGGTTCTGGCAATAAATGAATTTTTTTCACAGGCTCAAATTAATCATATAACACGGTGGTTGACAACTCACTCACTCTCTCTCAACATCACACTACTTCAAACTGAGCTTATTCACAATTTTCGTAAGGATGTAATAAATAGATTAATTTAAAATTTCCATATTTTCAGTATTTTCTGAAATTCAAACTGACTCGGAAGAAAAGAAGAAAAATGGCAGAGTTTTACACTTTCAGATATTTGATATGACATTACAGTATATTCACAGTAACCTGAATATGCCGTTGGAAGCATGGAAGTTTTTTAGGCAAAATTAATGTCATTTAGCTTATTTATTACATAAAAAGTGAATTTTAAATTGTTAATTACTTATTTGTAGTTAACTTCAATGAAACTCCAGTTGGGAAACTAAGCAATTTTCATACGGAAATTTTGCAACTACAATTAAACAATAGTTCAAAATTCACATTATACAAAACCTTAAAACAATTCTTTAAACGAGTAAAGTATACGGATGCGAACTGAACTTCAAATTTATTTTGCACGGACTGTAACGCAAATTTTGCCCGTAAAAGGCAGAGAGTAAAGCGCTTACAAGAACAATAAATTTGAGAACATTGTGAAGGAGAGCCCATTGTAAACTGGGTAAAACCTAAAGCTTAAGGGGCCAAATTAAATAAAACAAATAGTCCAGCTTCACAATTATTTACGTCATTGTGAATTGTCAAACCAACGTATTTATTTTATTATTAATAAAAGGTTACTCATTTATTAAAAAAATTCAGAAAGGTGAACTACTGAACCAAGCTTCGAAACAATCGGTTTAAAGGTGAAATAAATAACACGGTAGAAATGTTAATCGGATATAAATGATCACCACGATCGCGAATTCGTCAGACTTTGACGCATAAAATCCATCAATTCTCATTTAATGTCATTCCTACCTTAATTTATGAACTTATGGTACGAAAATGAGAGAGAGAAAAAGGTTCCGCATTCGGGAAAAACGTTCCCCCAAGTTGAAACTATCTTTAGAGTCTATTTGGTAACAACGACCTAACCGGGTGCCAATGGAGATCTAACGCGTTTAAAACTCTTACCGCTCTTCGATACCAAGTTGAAATGGTAATGGAAAATACTGGGATCGGGAAGGAGAGAGAGAGAGAGACTCATCTCATCATAACCTCATCTAAAATTGGAATAACCCCAAATAAGAGCTTAAAATCTTTTAAATCAATATTCTAACATCAAGCGAGAAACAGACCTTAATTCCCCACCTCCACAATCCCCCCCCCCCGTTAAAACTTCTCCCATCTGACCCCAACTTCCAACGAACACCCATTTTTACTCCCCAATTTTTTAATCACAATTCTCTACTCGATTTAATAATAATAATAATAATAAATATATATAATCACACGTTAACTTATTAATCACACGTTAACTTGTATGTTTAAATTAAATAACCTTGAGAAAACATCGCGTTGCATTTGAATTTAGATATATTCTACTGGTAAAATGCTCAGCGTAGACTCTCGCATTTTACATTTGAAAAAAAAAGTTAATTTTTATTTCTTACATAACCAAGCAATCCCATTTAAAAATAAATGATATACGCCTACTATAAAGCTACTGTCCCTACAGCCCTATATTAAAAGAGTACAACAAGGTTGCGTGCCAACACGGGGATTGGTTTAATCGAGATCGTGCGATTCCCGCGATGAAAAAGTGTCCCGAGAATTTCTTCAGCCAAGAACAATGGGCGAGGTACGTAAAAAAAATTACTTTAATTAATGCGTTTATTATCTTAAAAAAAAAAAAGTACGTATACTTTAGATACAAGCTCAACAAAATGATTTGGAAACGAATGTCTGGTTTGTCTAATCTAGAACTAGGCCTAAACGCGCATTACTGTACGGTATTGTTCATTTCTCACGTCCACCAATTTTGTGTACTGTACCCATATCATATCTTCCATAATGAACGTATTTGTTTCGTATCTATAATAATGGCTTCATATTAATATATACTGTATTTCCACTATTAGTTCGCTCGTGTATTAATCATAATTTAAACGTGACTCACTTATCATGTAATTATATTTTATCTTTAATTAATCTCTGTCCAGTAAAGCCTAAACATTAAGGGCTAAATTACATAAAATAAATAGTCCGATTGACGGTATTATTATTATTGTACCATAACAGAAATTGTAATATCGCAATAGGAGTATACAGGGCGTCCCAAAAAAATGTACACACACTTTAACAGCTGATAGCTCAATTGATGTTTCTTTCTTTCCAAGTTGAACCCATTAGAATTAATAATGGCAGTCAGACTAAGCTTTGAACAAAGGAAATTCATTCTAAAATGCTACTAGAAGTGTGAAAACGCAGTTGAAGTGCAAAGACAGTTTAGGAGGGAGTTTCAAACAGATCCACCAACGCGACTTACCATCACTCGAATTAGAGATAAGTTTGAAGCCGATGGAACTGTTCAGAATGTCCACAAGAAGCATTCCGGAAGACCACGGACATCGACAAGCCCCACAAAGCAAGAAAGAGTACTGGAAACGTATCACCAAAGTCCAAGAAAATCTGTGCGGCAAGCGAGTCGTGAGGTAGGAATTTCAGAATCGTCTGTCCAACGCATTTTGAAGCGCTGTCAATGGAAAAGTTACATTCCAAGATTAGTCCATGATATTAATGAAGATGATCCGGACCGAAGAGTGGAGTATTGCGAGTGGTACTTGGCACGATGTGGATGTGGATGTGGATGTGGATGGATTGGACGAAGAGGTTTCGTAGAATACCTCCGCGTTCACCAGACCTCACACCACTAGACTTTTTTTATGGGGATACTTAAAAGACAAAGTCTACGCTATAAAACCTGCAACAGTCGCTGAATTGAGAGCAGCCATTGAACGAGAATGCACACAAATACCAAACGAAATGTCTCGTGATGTTTGCGATTCCATTGCTTCGCGTTATCAGCAATGCCTGGACCAGAACGGACGTCAGTTTGAAAACAAGCGTTGACAAAACAATTAAATAATGTCTGTAGATTCTATTACATTTGAAAATGAAATGTATTTTAATAAACACTGCCTTTATAATTATTTAAAGTGTGTATACATTTTTTTGGGACGTCCTGTATATATATATATATATATATATATATATATATAAGTAGAAATAAATAGAAAATCTTTCAATGACTTCACAACGATTATGTCTTTGAAATTAATTAATTCTTATTCATGATTTACGTATTAATCAAAACTATCTATGACTAATTCAATGACTATTCCTATGACACGCGTAGTCTTTCTTCGCTATGAACACTTTCAGATCACGTACGCAAAGTTAGACCTACCTTTGGCTATAGCATATGTACGCGTGGAACTTCAGAGACGCTTGTTCCGCAAAACTCTTTCAAATAAATGATTATCCACACACAAATAATGAAAATCCACGAGATTCTTACAAAGAAAAAATCCTAATACTGTACTATATATACAGTCGGACCACATTGAGCATTTGTTAGACTTCCAATGAAATGAAATGAAAATGTTTATTGGCAGACTATATATAGTCCATATGACAAATATTATTAATACAATGACAGTTCATACACTAAGGATAGAAATATATACAATTGATTAGAAATAATACTGCACTGTCGAAGTTAAGTGGAGCTACAGACAAACGTTTTTGTACCAAGAAGTCCATAGCTTAGAGCAGTGGTTCCCAACCTTTTCACCACAACGGACCCCTTTCATTTTTATTTTTTTCCCACGGACCCCATGTTTTTGAAAGATTCCGTCTACCAAACAAACTGTTTTTATTAATAATAATTAACTCGTTTTCTCATTTTTCACTATCAAATAAAGGACATATAAGAGAGTATGCAATTAAAATACAGCCTATTAAAAAAAGTTAATTCCAGCCAAGAGCAAGGAAACTTGAAATTTTAGCCTAAGCGCCCTTATCGTGGGTAAATGTACGATTTCCATTGGAGCCTCTCGAAATATTGAAAGCTCACGGACCCCCAGTACTACCTTCGCGGACCCCCAGGGGTCCGGGGACCCCAGGTTGGGAACCACTGGCTTAGAGGATAAATGGCAGGACTCATGGATAGCTTGGATGATCAGGTTGGTTGATTTTTAATTCTTTGCATTAGACTGTGTTGAGCACGTCTTGTTACCTCCGGGAAGCTCGGGACATTGTGGGTAGCAAACATTTGCGAAGCTGAGCATCTCGGGGGTAATTTATGTAAGAGTCTAAAAGACCTGGTGTACAGCAAATTTAGGGTTCTGCCAGAACCTTTTTTTATAATTCACCCAGAGTTGCTGACCGTATATATTACTGCAGAATAGGTACTTATTATTACAACGTGATCAAAAGGTGAAAATCTTATTTTAAGAAACTCTATTTAAAAAACTTAAATACCTACAATGGATTATTTGTTTTACACACACACACAAAGTCAGTGAAGCAAAAACGTTCAAAGAAAATTCAAATTTTCTGAAGGAAGACAAATATGTATACACCTCCAAATGGATACGAACACCAGATCAATATCTCCTTAACTCTTTGAGGACGATTCTCATCATATGCGGTCACTGTCACCAGAAAGTAAAGGTTTTATTATTATTTTTCAAAACTAAGTGTTTTAGTAACTAGCAGAGATGTGCAGTAGTGAAGTAACTGTACTCTAGTAACATTTTTCAGGATCCACTTTCTAGAAAGTACAATTATTTTAAAATACTTTTACTCCAACTAAAGTACATTTTAAGATAAAATAATGTACTTTAAAGTTTGTTGGCCATATGTGGATTTATTTACTTCATTACCTAATGAATATAATTAATATACAACTTAGCGTTGTTACAAGGTAATGATTAATTATCAATGCTACGTTTGGATGCTAGTACAGGGTGATGATTCACTCGCTAGTAGCCCCCAGAGTATCGCTAATACGATACTCTGGGCTACCAGCGAGTGAATCACCCTGTACTTTTTACTTCGAGTATACTTTAAACATGATACTTTTTTACTCTTAAAAAAGTACAAGTCACGAATTGTACTTGCACTTCAACTTTAAATTTTTTTGTCAAATCACTTGCACTTTAACACAAGTAACAAATTTCAGTACTTCGCACACCTCTGGTAACGAGTCGCTGAAATGATACACATGTTGGGTTCCTTTCCCGGCAACTAAATGACACCTATATAAACACGTAAAAACATTTACAGAAACAAGCCATTGTAGTACAATTTATATTATTATTTCTCGCGGGACTTTAAAGTACCATCCGTCGTGAAAGGGTTAAAAGCCGTCTGCGCTTCAGAATTTATTTAGCGTGTCATTTTCCTTTCTCTAACATCAGAGTCTTCTAATTGAAGGGAAAAGGGGTTTACAAAACAGGAAGAGGAAAAAATTACTAAACCAGATGTAAAGAGACAGCCTAAAGGTATGATCTTAAGAATAGCTGCCAATCCTTTTAGGCTTCTGGGTACTTCAAGCTACAGGAAAGAATCGCAAGAATGCCTTCCCCCTCCAAAGTGTGTATAAAACCCCTTTGCATACCTTCTATTGAAAGAGCTCTTACGGGCTCGACGAATAACTTTTTATAATGTTCATTGGCGCGCGCGCGCACGCACACCTCCATGAAGTAGGTACCGACTTTAAATCCACGCATCTAAAAAACTAATTAACCAAACCTAACCTAAGGGCACATCGAACCGAAAAGGCACAAGTGTTTGGGACGCAATTGAGGGCTCCAAGGTTGTTTTCTGTCAAGTCATTGAAATAGTGAGGTACTCGCTAATATAGCCTAGCCTAGCCTAGCCTAGCCTAGCCTAGCCTAGCCTAGCCTAGCCTAGCCTTAACTAACCTAGCCAACCAGGACCAACATTTCTTTTTCCCACCAATATAAATGTTTGAATTTTTATATAATTTTTTTTTAATGTTCAGAGATACCAAAAAGTGTTACCTCAAAAAAATAACCCCACTACATACGTAAATTATCACAGTAGGCCTCACTTGCGCCTAGTTGCCTACACACACACACACTTGCGTTTTTTACTTTTTTCATAACAGTCTAACCTAATCTTCAAAATAGACTCGAAAGCAACATTTAAGCCTTTTAAACCCGTTTTTAATTTGGCTGTTCACCGCTTGTTCGTCCTACCAAATTTCCTTCGGCAAAAACACGTATGCAAGACCAACTCGGGCCTCCGCCTTCCAGTCAAAACCTTTTTCATCTCCATACCCAATATTTCTGCCCCCCAATGAGAACATATACCCGTTTATTTTTTAACTACGCAGGAAAAACAAACTATACTATCTATTACTTTTGTTTTCCTCGAACCACGGTTTAAGATCGACAGGCGGTAAACCCCAACAGCAAAAGAACGCATGCTATCTCAACAGACGAGCCCAGTGAAAAAAAAAAAAAGAAAAAAAAAAGACAGACAGCCATAAACTGCAGAACTTCCTGGAGGCTCTTCCAAGAAGTTCCAACACTAAATTTAGACTCGAACTTAGACTAAAAGCAATTTCGTAAGAGAGTTGTTTGTCCTCTTAATTATAAATTCGTAGACAAGGGAGGAAGAAGCACGAACCATTGTTAAGTATATTTGTTCTTCCAATGTACGGAGATAAGCGGTTAAGTATGATATAATAAAAGATAAACAGATGAGGGCAATTGTCAGAATTTAGGGGCTCGAATCCTCAACTTCGGTTATACAGTAAATATTTATCCGTACAAGTTAGTAGAATTCGTTATACACGAAACGATTTAGCCTATATATAGCGAGCGCTGGTCTCTGCTTGCTTTGGATTGCGTAGATTTGATGGTCTGTTGTAATTGATACTCGTGCATGACTTTCACGCGCAGCAAGCAACTCCATTAAAACGAAAAATCTGACAATACAACGACCCTAAAATTCATTTGAGCGGAAAATTTCAAAATGATACAGTTTGGGTATGTCTGGTCCAAACTTCCGTTGTCTTTGATTTTAATTTCCATACATATACATACACACACACACACACACATTACAGCGACCCGCTTTTATTTTCACACGTACCAATAATGCTTGTTCACTTAAAAATGGATGTTAAATTAACATATTGATTGTCATTTGTAAGAGTAACTTAAACAAAAGCATTGTGCATATATAAAATTTATATTGTCAACATAAAGATGTCTTTAAAAATATTACAAATTCTTATAATTCAGTTCCCGTTATTTTAATATCAAATAATATTTGTTCAAAGTAAACTAGTTACACGAAAATGTATTTACCAATTTTTTAGAGTTTATTTGAAAATTAAGCCAAATATTTTCATCATCAAACTGTATTACTCTTTTAACAATTAAAAAAAAAATAGATGAGCTATTACTGTTCGTTTGAAAGTTATTTTGGTAGTAAATTACTGATTTTGTGTATTTGCAATAACAGTTGAAACGAGAACAAGAAAAAATTGTAGTTCCAAGACGAAGTGGGGGGAAAAAAAAACGTGACCACCACTGTGAACGGATGAAGGTATTTGCAATGATTTTATATACAATGTCTACCCAAAGTTACGGTAGTTTTTTTCCTTTAGTGACTCAGACTCAGTGACTCAGTTCAGTGCTAAAATAGGACTCCTCATTCTCGTTCGAAAGTACAATAAATTATTGTTAAAGTCGCTGTCTGTTATGTTGGAAAAAAAATTGGCCTGGTTAAAAATACCAGTACTTAATTAAATGCCGTTTCAACAGTAATAAGAAAATAATCTTACTGGCATAGCTAAAATTACAGTAAATGAGCCTGTATATTACTAAGTAAAATAAATAAAACAGTAAAGACATTGGCTTTTCCTTTATCATCTAAATCTACTAAGAAAATACGACCACAGTTAAAAGCGCTATTAAAATATCTATTATGAGATGTTAAATAAATTATTGTCCACCGTAGATTCAACCGTAAAATCTTGGCAGCAAAGTGGCCTGTAAAACAATGTTGTCATTTTCTTTACTGCGTTATGTAAACAGAATAAAAGTCTGAAAAATTAAGTTCATGATTTTTTTTTTTTTTTTTTAACGGCTTAACTTAGTAACTTGATTAAAATTTCTTAAATACCAATGACTTCATCTTGAGTAACCAGAACCAAAGCGATCGTAAGAATTGACGAAATATCTTTTTCTCGGAAAATTGATCATCCCCGTTCTTACGAACGTCCCTACACGCGACATCCGAGGTGCACACAAAGACGCCAGTCGCCAAACTACAATACCGACACTGTGACGTCACTGTCTACCGACTTAAGTAGAAAATTTATTATTCTTAAATTTATTTATTTATCTTGTGCGCGTATTTACGATTACTTTATTAAAAATCCTCACAAAACACCATTACCGTAATTATACGGGAATTATAATTATAATTTGGCGCGCGAGAGGTTTTATCTGCCTAAATTTGTCTTTCGAAAGCCTTCTGAACAGACGTGTATCCTGCAAAGGGAAAAGCCCGATCGAATGTCAAGGTAAAGCACTGTGTAAAAAACACGCAAGCAGATACACATTTCATACAGAGATTATAGAACTCGGACCAACGAACAAACCAAACGTCAACTAACAGCGACTCTCAACTACACAATTAAACCTACTTTACAGTATACATACAGTAGAGCTAACGAGTTATTGAACCGTGAGCGTGTACTTAATTACTTGAACTCTTTTGCCCCATATATGAATAATGAAATGTGAACGGGTTTTCCCAATTCTTATAGGCCTACATAGATCATACGTCAACCATTTAGCTAATTACGCTATATTACATATTTCGTTTGGAGGAGTTTTTCCAAGTTCAAAGTCGAGCGATGTTCATTATCTTTTATTAATTAACTTTTTAACAATCGATTTTCTCATTAATTATTAATAAGTGTATTTGAAAACGATACCAATTTGTACCCGTTGCCCAGAAAGGGTTAACAGAGGTTAGGATAGGATAAGAGAGGAGAGAACGAATCAGTTTAGGTTAGGTTCGGTCAAGTTAACCTTTTAAAGCGTCACTTTTATAGGCACCAATAGACGGGACAACTCGTCGATAACGCTTAAGAGGTTAAGCTACGACTGACGTCATCGTGAGCATGCTCTCGATACACACACATTTTTACGGTAAAAATAGATTATTTTCATTTACTTAATTAAAGTTTACCACACGAAATTTACGAAAGATAATACCGAATTCTTAACCATTCTGTTAAGTGATGCTCCCGCAAATTATCTTCGACAACATAATTAGAGACTAGCAACCAAAGCTTTATATTCCCTAAATATGATTCAGCGCGTTTGGCCGTTTTGAATTACAAGAACGTAAATCAAAAACTTAGTTTATACGAAATACAATATTAACATAATGACTTCACCGTGCTTTCAATCTTTATATAGCTGTTCTCATCATGCTGTGTGTCTCGCACTAAGCAAGGTTTAGAAATTCTAAAAAGAAAAAGCGCTATTTTAGGATCGTAATTGAATTTGTTTCAAATTATTACGACTGACAGGGGGAGGGAAAAAAAATGGGGTGGGTGGGTGGAGAAAAACAAAAAAATTATTTTATACCGGTTTAAATCAAATGACGGAAAAAAGTTCGTTGATGGTTCGTCGTTATCATTATTAACCCAACTATAGCGTGTCCGTTTTTTTTTTTTTTTTAATCGTCGGAGGTCCGAAAAGTTGCAACACAAGAAAATTACATTAATTTCGTAATTTACTTACTTATTAATTAATTACATTATATTTAACGTGCTTTGAATCGAGTAAGAAACATCTTGAATATTTATGATATGGTTCAGAAATAAACGTATTCTCATTGGATTATGAGCTTATTGTCCCCCACCTAAGACCCAAGCTTAACGCGGAATCCAAACAACGACCCACCAAAGGCGGCCTAAAATTACAAATTCCACTCCCGGACTCGATCTCACGACCTCTCGATCAGCAACCCAGCGTTTTCACCATTAGGCTACCCACGGTACACATTTATCTAGCACCTAATTTTTTTTTGTATGGAAGGATGGACAGTTGGGCGAATTGCCATCGCCGGGAATCGAACCCGGGCTTGGTAGATTCGTAGTCATAAATGTGAACCACCACTTCGCACACAAATATATATATATATATATATATATATATATATATATATATATATATATGTGCGGAAGCGTCACATTTCCTCGAATCCTTAACAATAGTGATAAGCTGCTAACGGCAATCCCGCAAGTCTGGTTTTGATCCCTTTGCATGCCCTTTCTAGCGCAGTCCACGCACTACTTTCTGCCAATACTTCCAACCCCACTTCATCTCAAACTGTTACGGTACATGACCGAGCAAACAAACTCTGGAGTCATAACAGACGCCGTATGATGGCCTCGTTAATTGCAACAACAAACAACGGTAATGAACAACAAAAATAAATACAAAAATTGTTTACCTGTTTTTTGGAAAGAGCTAGTCTTATTCTTGGTTTTTTTTCAGGAGACTCTATTAAATAATACGGTTCTTATCGAGTCTTACAATGTTTTTTAAAGGGTTTTCAATCCTCGCAACTCGGGTTTGCGAAGGTAAACAAATTTAATACTGTTGGATTATTATTACCAGAATGACTAAATTTCGATTACAGTATACGTTATCACGAAGTGTTTACGACCTTTAAACGTATTTGGAAAACGTAAAAGCACGACAAGAGTCAATCGCTAATTTAGTTTATATTTGGAATGTAACATTTATAGAGTTGATAACGTTATACTAACACTTCAACAGTACTAGAAAATTATCACTTTAAAGACTAAACTTTCACAAATTATAACTTGTTGGCATTCATACTTTACTCGCAAAAGAAAAAGAATAAAAATTGCGAGTTTAAAGAATAAAAACAGTACGTATACGTGTACTATATACGTGTGTATATAGAGTGTAGTTATATACTTAAAAAACTACGAGTACAATTAAAAATTAAATTTGTTTATTCTCTAAATTTTAATCTCGAAATATCTTCAGTTTTATATAAAATTGTAATAAATTCGTTTCTCACTTGAAATACAATCTGCGGACAATAAAATAGTTACTACAAAAAAAATATAAAAATTTCCTCGTTAGATTTAATGGGAAAAATAGAGCGAGCCTCTTGATTTCTCTTACGTACCCTCGGGGAATACAAAGTGCCGGGTGAGCTATAATCCCGAGGAAGGGTGTACCAACATCAAACGTACCATTACTGTACATTCTACTGAACAGTTCCATGTACCGCTGTCGTTGAG
This sequence comes from Bathynomus jamesi, assembly GCA_023014485.1. Taxonomy (NCBI): domain Eukaryota; kingdom Metazoa; phylum Arthropoda; class Malacostraca; order Isopoda; family Cirolanidae; genus Bathynomus; species Bathynomus jamesi. Next base: position 1,482,469 of record JAJOZX010000177.1, on the reverse strand, counting down.
TCGGTACTGCGTACTTATTCTTCAAATGACCGTTAAAAAAAATGTGGGGGACACTATACGTGATTCTCGTTTAAAAAACTTTCTCAACTCGGCGCAGCGTAAAATCAAGCCCTTCAGGCTCGAGTTGAATGAAATCGGAGTTGTTTGCAAAGGTCGCCAAAGAGTCATTGATGTCGCAGACGGGCGCCCAGCTCGCACTCTCACGACCAGAGACCAGCTGCCAATCGCGCCAAGGATTAGTGAAGTATTAGGGCTTGATTCCTTCCACTTTGCGGCTTAATTAATCGAACACGGATGTCAAGGATAAAAATTAGTAATGCGAGGGAAGAAATTCGATTCGGGAGAACTTAAAGAGGGAGAACTAATGACTCGCACTTCCGTAGTACGGGTGTTTACAGGCGAAGATCAAGGTCGTTACTCGAAAGGGGACTCGAGAATGAGGAAAAGGCGCCTCTGTTTCGTAAGTCTTTAAGGCTCAATTCAGTTCGAGTTCAAGGGGAGAAATCGACAAAGTTTTTGAATTCACCTTTAAAAAATTTTCCGCCTTTCGAACCTTACAAGTGAAAATGGCGTTCCATTACGGGAAGATCAAAATTGCGTCGTACAGCCGTAATTTCTAACGAGTAAGCACCACTGGGGGGGGATATTAAAGCGAAGAGCCAAGCTCAAAATTAGCACCTCATTTAAGCGAAGCAAATCGGCAACGGACACTAAAACGAAACAAAAGAAACACCATCGTCGGGACTTCTTTTAACGCGAACGATAGCGCAGAAAGGCAAAAACAGAACTTGTTAAGAGAAGGCCGAAACTTGTTCACGGCGTACCGAAGGACCTTTGTAAGTCTTATTAAAGGGGAACTAACATCCACAGCTCCTCCGCAACACAACTCGCGAAGCTAGAACAGCGGCAGCAGTCAATGATCGCCTTCTGCAGCGAATGCGGGGCACACGTCATCGTCGGCGGTGCCGTCCGCTGATGACGTATGATGTCACGTGTTTACGTGCTTTCCGTCTTTAACGACTAATTGCTTTCAAAGGTGAGGAAAGCAGTCACGACGATCACAATAGGACCGACTCTGCACTGACTCATCGCATCACACAACAGAAACTGAATACCGATCTAGTACTGACTCAAACGCCAATTCGAGCGACTCTCATCGACTCCAGACATCGACTCAAAATCTTGTCTCGGCGACTCTTTCAATTGTTTCCCTCCCACCCCGTTATAACAACCAACAGCCATGCCAACCCCGCTATAACACCACTAAACTCGTGTGTATGAATTCCGACCTTTGATGTGGAATTTGCAACCAAACACATTTAAATACTTCACTACCAGAAATGATAATACCATCACAATCAAATTTAAGAGGCTAAATGAAAAACTAAATCCACTTCAGCCTTAAGCCGAAGTGAATATTCACATTACTCACTCGTGTGTGTGTGTGTGTGTGTGTGTGTGTGTGTGTGTGTGTGTTGGAGCAAAGAACGCAAATAAGGGAAGATCTAATGGAATTTCCTAATAGAATCATGGCGTCGAAGCGGTAGATGGTGAGGCTCCTTGTACGAGCACACCCAAGTAAAAACACACTACCTTGAAAGCAAACTGAAAAGAGCAGGAAGAACAACGAATGAACACGGCTCAGCTTATATCAATCCTAATAGAATGGCTCCACTTTATAAACTGATTACTCAAACATTCACCAATATGCATACATGCACATGTCCACACGTAAGGACTAATATATATATATATATATGTGTGTGTGTGTGTGTGTGTGTGTGTGCAAACCCCCAAGCAAACTGGAAAAGTGATTCCAAGGTTTTTTGTGCATTCAACATTGTAGAATGTGCATTCAACTATTTCATAAATCTCAGCAACAGTTCGGGAACGTATAAAATTCAACACCTCTCTTTAAAATACATTTCACCTTTTACCATTACTTTCAACTTTTTGCTAATCTCTCTCTACTATTTTGTTTACGCCGTACAGAGTTATATATCTTCAGCTTCTTGCCTTTTTCCTTCATTCTTTGACGAGGTGTACTATTGAATATATGAAAGGACTCTGAACCGCTTTTCCTTGTGGATGTGCATCATTTATTTTTTCACGTGTTTAATTGTGAAATTCATTATTATATATATATATATATATATATATATATATATATATATATATACTGAAAATGTTTATTGGCAGACTATAGTCCATATGACAAATATATTAATACAATGACAGTTCATATATAAGGATAGAAATATATACAATTTATTAGAAATAATACTGCACTGTCGAAGTTAAGTGGAACTACAGTCTACAGACAGACGTTTTTCGTACCAAGAAGTCCATAGCTTAGAGGATATATATCAATAATTATGATTATTTGAAATGTCTTGCGCAATAAAATTAAAATATCAAGCGATACTTTTCAACATTTCTTTAGTTTACGTTCAAAATATCCGTTTTCTTTCAGGCTTCAAGATTAACTAATATTTTCAAGAGACACTATTATAATTCCATTCGTCTACATTTGCGTTGCAGTTTTAAGATTAAATAGTTTGGCTGAATATGGAAATTCATATTATGCGTTATATTAAAATTAATAAATATCGAAATATAATTTCTCATCAATAAAATAAGTATAAATTAAATAAAAGTAATAAAATCAAGGTGTACGAGTTAAATTCGAACATTACTTTAAACGGTGCTTTTATTCTGCCGGAACACACCAGTAAGGTGAACTGGTTCGTACCTTTCGATAAATTGACAACAAAAATAAACAAAAAGATAATGCAAAGGAATCACTTCTTCTAATTTAGAATTGGGTTTTTTTTTATTCCCCCCAACCACCTTCAAAGCGTAACTTGTCAAATATTACGTTGGGCCTAGTGCCATTTCCACAAGAGTGTGAGAGAGAGGATTATCCCAAATAAATTTAACACCAACGACTTCAACACGACAACTGTAAAGGGAACGTGTACCCAAAATAAATAAATAAATAAGTAAAAACTTCGAACGATAATTCTGCTTAAAATTAACCTGGATAATTTCTACAGAAAGTGAAGTTTCTTAAAACATTTTAAGAACTAAATCTTGCATAACGTTTCTCGTAAGCCGCAAAGGATTACGAGAAACAATAATGTACTTCAAGACAATGTTTAAAAAAAACAAAAAACCCTAATTAATTTCATTCACCGTTAAACAACTTTTTTCTACAAGTGCGCGCGTGTGTGTATATATAGTTGGTGTGTGTGATAAAATTTTTTGGAGTTTTTTCTTTTCTTTTTTGGTGTGGACAGAATCTGGTTGAGTTGAAACAAAGTACACAATTTTTCTGGTTGAAATTGAGTTTTATCACAACATTCAGTATTACTAGTGATGTTTGGCGAACCACAGAGTTTTGCCAACCCCGTTATAGATTCAAGCATTCTTTACTTTAAGAATCTCTCAAACTATTCTTGAGTTATTAACGACGACACGTTTTCAGGAAATGAATCAATCTTAGCATCACTTACCTCCTCCTTCGCACAGCATAAGGAGAATCGGGACTACGGACCTGAAAAAATAATTTAAAAAGGTTACAACAGCCAACATATTGTTCAATATCTAAATAATTTAGCAAACAAACTGATCCGCCAAGTCATTCATTTGAGGACTAAAGATAATCTCGCATGGAATTTACACAGTTGGAAGCAAATTACGGAAGAAACCTTAGTTTCTTAAGGCAAACAACTGAGGCGCACGTAAAACTAATAAACGAGTTTGTTATCCGATTTAATAAAAATGTCCTCCCGACAATCTTCCGTTTACTACAAAGAAAACGTGATCCCAGGGGAAGAGTGAAATCTCATTCTGCGTCAAAAATCTAGGCCTACTGCATCATACAAATTCTTTGGAATTCCATTTTAATGTGTATACTATATATATATGAAAATTATTTCACGAAAGTAACACGTGAAAAATATTTATGATAAATAAAACCACGAAGGAAAGGAAACACACAGTGGTGCTCAAGCGCTTTCGTCTAATGACATCCTCAGAAACACATCCCATAGAATGAATTTTTTGTTGTAATGTAATTGAATTTGTAAATATGTTGTCGACCGCACGCTATAGTAGCACCCAAAATTGTTTAGGTAAACCAATTTTCTGAAGTTTTGAACAGGTTTTGAATCTCTATTTTTATGGGGAAAATTGGCATACGCTCGCAATTATTCACTACTATATTAAAAAATTCAATAACCAGCTCATGGCTGAAGTAATACAACGCTCACGAATGAATGTCTTGCGGCCGCAAGCCAAGGAAATAGAGTTTACTTGGTACAGACGAGGGGCTCCTTGACTTGGACGCAAGAACGAGATTATTGGCTTGTGCTAATTTTGACAACAACGGCAGTCATGCGCGATATCAATATTTCCTAACGAAACACCAGTGACAAAGAAATGGGAATAATAAAAGATAATGACAGGACTTGCTTCGGGACCTAGGATTCATCGACCGTGATCGCGGATACTTTTCCTCCGATGTATCAGAGTTTGGGGAACGTAAACATATTTTATTCTTTGTAACCTGTACTATATACCCCTATCACACTAGCCACTTTATATTCCGCAAATGCACTAAAAATGTCTGTGATAACTTCATAGCGGTAAAACATTTTAGAAATTTAATTTTGTTGCCAGTCACGGTAAATTAACCACGGGTTTTTGGTTTTTTTTAAACCAAATGATTAAAGCCCAACACTTTCATTCAGTGCTCTAGGCCGGATGCCAATTTCGAGGACCTATCTGGACCAAAAGAAATAAAACTTTCACGCGTTCTATTCAAAATCTTCGAAGCGAACACTGTACAGAATTGCCCCTATAAGAAACTGGAAAGCAATTACATTCAGTGGAAATAAGAGAGGGAACAAAGAATGGGAAGAACGAAGGAACATGTCCCCCCCCCCCCCCCAAATGAGTAACTTTTTAGGAATGATGTCCAATAATTTTAAGGCAATAAACTCCAGTCTAATAGTTTATACAAATTATTAAAATGAATCCTTTAATTTGATAATCTGACTTCGTAATTACATGTCGCGTGACCATATATTAGGGGCTTATTTTTAATAAATATAAATCATGTTAACAATGGGGGAGGAAACTTACCTAAAACTGAAATTATTATGAATTGGTTATTACTGACTGTAGGGAGAAATGTACTTGGGGGAGATGGTCTTAAATAGATCTTTACTCGCGGGTCTACTTTGACAAGGTGATTTGGTCAGCTGTTCTATGGGACGAATCGATGAAACGCATGGCCGTCAAGAGTGCCTCGCTGAGACGGAATGTGCGAGTAATGAATTAACATTTCCAACCAAACTCCTTTCGAAGGGGAAGATATTTGCGAATGTTTCAGTTTCTTTTAAATATCTTCAATTATTTCTTTGAACTGCAAATGGAGAACGTTTTTTTTTTTCCTTTTTATTTAGGTAAACAACATTGAAAGAAGTTTTGTTTAGTTTCAATTTTCCTGTAGTCTTTGTCGTTTCAAAAGTATCATAAGAAAAAGATTGCATTACACGCATTTAGCCTTTCTGAGGTTTAATATCAGTAAGGCCCGGAAGAGGAATCACGGGCCCTGGTGCTTTGACACCTCACGCAACCCCACTCTCCCGGGCCCAGAATATCAGAGCTTAATAATGGTGGCAAAGAGTGAAGACTCAAACATAAATGAATGATACGGTTTTAGTCGAATTTAACAACGGTGGCGCAGCGGTGGAGTTAGAGTATTATTAACCACAACAAATTCAGTTCTTCTGCCCATTTAACACTTTACTTTGAGTGTATGAATCTGTTGCCGCGTTTTTCAATTGGTGTCCTGTAGGCCTGTACCCGCCAACGTCTCTCTCTCTCTCTCTCTCACACACTCACACACGTACGTTTGGTGATTTCACTCTAAGAAAAATCTCTAGTAAGGATGTCCAGAGCTTCGACTCTGAATACTTTTTCTTCTTTAACAAGACTCGGAAAATTGGAAGTTCGTCTGTGCGTAAAAAACCTGCCACATGGCAGCCGAAAATCAATGGAATGCCAAACGGAACCGTCTCACGGGTCGCCAATTGCACCATCCTACATACGTATCGCATGTTATCCAACTGATAATCTTGAATTGTTACAAGTATTTCACAGTATTTTAACCAAATAAAAATCAAACTCTTTTACTGGTTATTCACGGCACCTCACATCATCGCCTTAACGTTAAATATAATTTTTTAGTATGGATACCAGAGTAGTATTTAATATTCTTGCAGTATAAAGGATTTGAAACGCTTTTAATAACAGAATTCTTAAGAACAAAGATAAAGGGGTCATTCTCTGTCAGATCAACCAGTGCCTAACACCCTCATCTCTCAGATTTTGCTGAAATTTGGTTTATAGGGAGTTTGTGGGCCCTGAATCCATTTCTGAAATTATAAGGTCAATCCGACCAACGGTTCAAGAGATATGACCTCGGGAAATTTGAGGTCACTTGCGAGGTCACTAACATTTGGCGACCCATAACTTGGGTAATAATGGTCACAATTATATAAAGTATATATATTTAGAATCAGAAAATGACAAGGAATCCAAATATGCATGTTTTAGAACTCTAGGTTGAAAAATAAAAAAGTTACACTGTAACCAAAATTTGAGGTCACGATTTGACCTCTGGGGTATCAAATGAGAATTTTTTTTTAAATGTAAAAAATGAAGGCATAGGCATTGGCTATTAGAATCAGCAAAAAAAAGTTGTTTATGTTAGTATTTTTCATGTAACTAACATATAAGTGAACACCATATTCATAAATTGTGCGTCAATTCTACCTATTTTTTCACACAAGCTCATAATTTGACCTATAGAAATTAAAATTACATTTTTTTATAGATATAAAAACAAAGGCAAAAAATGTAAAATTGTATTTCACTGCTAATCTACACTGGCAATAATAGTTATAATAGTGAAAGGGGAAGACCTACTTAGAGGATTCATGTGCTAGCCTAATACAATTTTTGCATGCTCGATGCTCTCATCAATTTCTTTTTGTGGAAAAATGTATTGAATTCTGCTGCCTCCTCTTAGGGTAGGACAACTCATTACAGTTATATATGATGTCCTGGCACTGCACATGAATCCTTGTTTGATGGATAATAATATGCACTTGATCCTGATGACCCAGAGGGATGTAGAAAGTTCACAGTGAAATCATCAAACTCTTCACAATATTCCTCCACAATTCCATACCAAACTTGCATGTCATAAATGCAGCCAACATACTCTCCTGGTTGACACATTTTAGGTTACCAAGCATTGCAGGTTCATTAGTAAAATGACTTTTCCTTATTCTTTTCTTTTCTCCAATGCCACTTGAAATGGGATACACCATCAGTTCTTCCTTGTTTAGGGGAACAAATCTATGATATTTCTGAGTTCCAGGAATAGCCCTACTATCCTTGAATCGATGTTCCAACCATTCTTCTGCATCTTTCAAATCAGCTGTAGTTACAAAGAAAAAATTTATCTTCTTGCTCAAGTTTTCTTCACAAAACTGAAACATGTGTTCTGGTGTAAGAATTTGCCTCTCTGTAGTTCTCTGCAAACTGGCACGAGCAGTAGCTCTTTCACTGTTCCTCCAATCCCATCACATGCATTTTTGCCATGGGATGTAGCAAAGAAGTGCCATTCACAAGACAGACCAAAATCCTCTTCATGGTAACAGAGATTTGTGAAGTTGTATCTGTTCTTATAATGGCCAGCACATCCATCTGAGAAATAGTGCACCTTCTTCAATTGTGGGCATCTGAATTTAACATATGTCATAAGCTTCAATATGAATGAGTAAACCATTATAGTGTTGTGTTTTAGTGATGCAGATAAGAAACAGACACTAAAATGGCTAAGTTCCTGGTCTGCAGATGATCTATAATAGATGACAAAAGGGTGAACTGTACACTGTGAATTGTCCCAGTGAAACCCTTGGGCAGCATCCTGGACAATGAAAGAATAATTCTCAGAGAAACCTACTATAACTACCTCGCTCTGAGGTGGTAGTGTTTCTTTCAACTGCTTGAAGTACTGTGATTGTTGCTGAGCAACAAAGTGATGACGAACCATGCGGGATATTTTCATGCTTAGGGATGATAAGTATTCATGAAGTGGCTCCACCTTATCAACCATTGTACAACGGTCAACAGTCACCCATTGCTTGTAAGATATTTCATTTGGAGCTGATTTCACACTGTCAAGTAACTCAAGAAAATCCAGGACACCCTCTTCTCTGGGCAATCATTGCAAAGTTGCATCATGCAAGTCTCTCTTTCTGTACTGCAGACACTGTAATCCATAAGATCCTTGTATGAAAGACCTCTTTCCCAATGCAGCCAGCTGCAATTTTGGATTTTGATGGTATGTGCAGACACAGACAGAATGAGTCCCACCACTACCGGCAAGCACACAATATGATGGCCGTAATTTTGCAAATGTGGAAAATCCTATTTTGGGATTCTTTTCATCATTTTTATATAGTTCAAACATCTCTCTTAAATTCCCGAGGACCAATCGTTTTTGCACCTTCATTGCACCTCCAGCACTGATAACTTTCACGCAATCCTTTTGGCCAGGACACATACGACTAACCTCTTCTGACTCATAGAATCTTCTAACTATATCTTTGTGTTCTTCAGATATCACTTTTCCTTTGCTCATTAGTGGAATCTTCGGAAGGATTCCATGTTCTGATTTAAGTGAACGGCTTCTTTTCACCATGTATGTGTAGTTTGAAAAGAAACTAGCTGTTTTTTCAATTGTGTATGGTGAGAGTGTCAATATTTGTAGTTTGTGATGGTGACATTTGCTCTCCAGGAATGACTGTTTCAATTCATTCATTAATTTGTCTAGATGTTTTTCAGATTTAGTTTCAGGTTTTGAAGTATCACTTACCTCCTCAGTAATTTGAACACCATAACTGAGTTCTAGCCTCTCCTTCAGTGTTTCTGAGCAGATGATAGCTTACCACGAGCCTTGCGCTTTTTCTGGCTTAATGACAGCCCTTCTGAAAAGAACAGAAAAAAGGTTTCACACACCTGAATATTAGTAATTAAATATTAATTATAGTACCTTAAATGCTATATAATTGGCTATATAGTAGATCAAACAGACCTTGTAGTAAAGTATAAGTTATTATATTAATTTATTACTTACTTTTTTAACTGGTGTTTGGTCCAGAAATGCTAGAACTGGTTCAACTGAAGTTGAAGGATTTTCCTTTATCAAGCAATCACTGTCATTGTCCAGATCTTGAATTGAAGAGATGTTACTCAAGCCACTGATAGTAGATGATTCATTTGAATCCTGCTCAGACTCGTTGTTTTCAGTGGTACTAAGTATAGTGGGGTTTTTCATTATCAGTGTCCAGCAGTTCACACACAACAATGAGTCTTTTTTCACTCTTCCAGCACATTTTTCAACAAGTACATCAGTCACTTTTCTAAGATTGATTGTTATGCGTTTCTTGTGTTTTTGAATAGGGTCCTGGCAGTATTTCAAGTGCCAAACCATTGTATTTTGATCTGTAAAGATATAGGATTTACAATTAGGTAATATATATTTTTTAGAAAATATATAGCTATACACACTTAATATTTTAGGCCTTGATAGTCTCTGAGGCTCATTAAAACACCATACCCACCAGCCACCCACAGTGCTGGCTGGAACTGTACTAACCTGTAGACAAGGAATTTTGCAACTATCTGTGTTGATTCTGCACTTAGACAAGTAGCAACATATGAGAATAAAAACCCACTCTAATAGACAGAGTTTATTTCCACGACAGTTTCGACGCCCACTGGCATCCTCCTCGGGTGGATACAGAAACACAAATGAAACAAAACAAGAGGGAAAAACAGTTCAGGGATCGACCGTTAAGAAATTCGCACCTAGGTTGGATTCCATTCTCTCGAATGTTTTGTTTCATTTGTGTTTCTGTATCCACCCGAGGAGGATGCCAGTGGGCGTCGAAACTGTCGTGGAAATAAACTCTGTCTATTAGAGTGGGTTTTTATTCTCATATTTTGACCTTCACGTAAAAAAGTGAAGTTTTTTGCATTTAAGTAGCAACATGTTTCAACAGGTTTGTTTAGGCTACACGTGAGCTTAGTCTTCCCCTTTCACTATTATAACTATTATTGCCAGTGTAGATTAGCAGTGAAATACAATTTTATTAAATTCTTGGAGCTTGAGGTCAAATTGATAGCTAAGATATAAAAATTCCTTGAAATGACAAGCAATTTATAAATATGGTGTTCACTTATAAGTTAGTTACATGAAAAGTACCAACATAAACAAACTTTTTATGATTGTTTCTATTAGTCAAGAACTCTGACTTTGTTTTTTATATCTATAAAAAATGTAATTTTAATTTCTATAGGTCAAATTATGAGCTTAAGTGTGAAAAAATAGGTAGAATTGACGCACAACTTATGAATATGGTGTTCACTTATATGTTAGTTACATGAAAAATACTAACATAAACAAACTTTTTTTTGCTGATTCTAATAGCCAATGCCTATGCCTTCATTTTTTACATTTAAAAAAAAATTCTCATTTGATACCCCAGAGGTCAAATCGTGACCCCAAATTTTGGTTACAGTGTAACTTTTTATTTTTCAACCTAGAGTTCTAAAACTTGCATATGGATTCCTTGTTGTTTTCTGATTCTAAAATATATATACTTTATATAATTATGACAATTATTACCCAAGTTATGGCTCGCCAAATGTTAGTAACCTCGCGAGTGACCTCAAATTGCCCGAGGTCATATCTCTTGAACCGGTCGGATTGACCTTATAATTTCAGAAATGGATTCAGGGCTCACAAACTCCCTATAAACCAAATTTCAGCAAAATATGAGAGATGAGGGTGTTAATTTCAATTTTTTTGGTTGATCTGACAGAGAATGACCCAAAGGACAATTGACAATCACGGCAAATCGATGACAAATTTTAACTTATAACCCCTCAAAAAACACACACACAAATATATAACCTTTGGTTAGCTTCCGCCCGAATTGTTCATTCTGGCAAAGGTCAAGCTTTTCACTCCACCTCAGACCTACAGTTTAACGTGGAATCCGAACCACGCCTCACCAGCAGCCCAGCGTCTTAACCACTAGGTCAGCTAGGGGTACCAATTTATCTACCAACCACAATATATATATATATATATATATATATATATATATATATATGTTTAAGTATTTTTGACAACCGTGAAGTATGTAGAATACATACGTATGTGAAGTTAAAAATATGTAAATTAACAACATTTATCGGGTACGACCCTAACCATCACTTGACCACGAACTTCGTCAATGATTTACTAAATTAATACATAGCGTCGTAGAAAAAGCCAACAACAGAATACCAATTAATAACGTATATACTTATTAAAAAAAATTATATTTAATTTTAAAGAGGATCTGCGTTGAACACGCACAATTTAATAGACAGTAAATAGCTTGTAAGTAATTTTCACTAAATCAAGCATTAAAATTGCCTTCGTATATTTTAATAAAATTAATTAAAATCTTCGAAACATTAAATTAAAATTAAGTTTTTCGACTTCCTGGATTTGTTTTAAGAGTTTATTTGTCTCGTAAATATCGTTTCCTCATTTTCGCAGTATTAGCTAATAAAGTACACGCGGCAAAATTCAGGAACATGTTTTTCAATGCGTCTTAACGAAGGATGCTTCTTGAATTTTTTCCAAACGTCCATACTAACCTTCGAACACTCGGCTCATAGCTACTTTTGCGTTCAATTATTGTCTCGATGGAATGAGAACATCCCGAGCAAAGGATCAGTGACAAAACTATTCCTCACGTTACGGGCGCTCAAGTTTTGTATTCAAAGATTCGCGCGATTATGTTTTAAAACTATATTTAAAAGTTTAAAATCTACTTTCGGACCAGTTTCTGAATATCTCAAGAGTGAAAAGTTCTTGAAAGGCATATTAAAACGTTCATTATTTTATAGAAACTTGAAAAAAAAAACTGCACAAAAGCTAAAATGCGACAAAAAACTTAGGTCGAAAAATATTTGTAATATACTAAAATAAAATAATTTGAAATGTAATTTTTGCGAAAACAAAATTTAAGCATCCTACCAGTCCAAATAGGCGAGCGCGATGAAATAATCAAGTGACCAATTAATTATCAATGTGTATATGGGTTATGAACTAAAGACGAGAGCCTCGTTACTACGCTGACCCTCTACATTTGGAAGGTGGACAGTAGGTTGAATAGGGTTTGTGTTATATTATATTATAACTATGGTGTTCATTATAACTATGGTGTTTGTGTTATATTATATTAAATATTATAACTAAATTTATTTAAATTTAATCTTTTTTCTTTTCAGATAGTTCAGAGAACCCATAATGGCAAATAATCTAAATACTGATGCCAGAAAATGGGTGTTAAAAGAGTATTGGAAATCTCAAAATACTGAAACTGTTAGAACAAAATGGGTTGAAACATTTGGTACTCAAGCTCCAAAGAGACAAACCATTTACCGCATTCGTGACAAATTTGATGCCACTGGCTCAATTCTTAATGCCCCAAGAACTGGTCGACCCAAAACAGTTTGCACAGAGGACAATAAGCAACTTGTTGCCGAAACATTTGTTCACAGTCCCAAAAAGTCACCAGAAGAGCCTCAGCAGAACTGGACATTTCACAAACCTCTATTATACGAATTCTGAAATCTATTGGGTTGAAAGCTTATCGTCCACGGCTAATTCATGGCTTATTGGAGGATGACCCAGACAGGCGGCTGCAATTAGTGAGATCATGCTGAACGAAATTGAAGGAAATCAATAATTTTAGATAACATTGTGTGGACCGATGAGGCTTCTTTCAAATTATCAGGTCATGTTAACCGACATAATTGTGTTTACTGGTATAGTGAGAACATGCATTTAACATTAGAGCAGCAACTAAACCAGCCTGGTGTCACTGTTTGGGGTGGTATTCAAGTTCTGGTGTTTTAGGACCAATTTTTGTTGATGGAACAGTCACAGGTGATAAGTATCTCGAAATTCTAATGAATGAAGTTGTTCCACACTAACAACAACAGCCTAATTCACATGACCTCTATTTCCAACAAGATGGGGCCCCTCCACATTATTCAAGAGCAGTCCGTGAGTATCTTGATGAAACATTTCCCGAGAAATGGATCGGCCGAAGAGGTCCAATTGAATGGCCTGCACGTTCACCTGACTTTACCCCAATGGATTTTTTTCTTTTGGGGAGTACTCAAGGACAAAGTTTATAGTCGAAAACCACGAAGTGTTGGTGATTTGAAAAATTACATCAGATGCATTTCAAGAAATTAATGCACAAAGAAACTTGTGTGAAAGGTAGACTTCAAAGCTGTGTAAATTGTGATGGACAGCAATTTGAGCACCTGCGTTGATAAAATTTTCAGTGCTTTTGTATTGTATTGGTATAAGTTAATTTTTTTATATATTTTGTATTATAGTATACAAAAAAATTAAATATAATTGTATATGTATTCTCAAAATAAACGTTATTATTTACTGTCCACCTACTTTTGGTTCACCCGGTATATATAATTATATATTTATATATATATTTATTTATATATAGTACACACACACATCTAAACGCACTATTACTTTCTATATAAAATAAGAAGTCGATAAAGTAAATAAATTCAGTTTAATGACCGTGATTATCTGAAAGGTAAACATCAATATTTAACACGGTCAAAGAAATAACAAAGCAAGCACGAAAAACATATAATTAGAATTCATTGCCAACAAAAAACTCAACGGCTTTTGTTCTGTGTGTGTGTGTGTGTGTGTGTGTGTGTGTGTGTGTGGTGTGTGTGTGATTATAATATAAGGTGGCGCATCATAAGAATTTTCAGTGTTGATTACAATATTTTTTTATTTTAGGTAGGGGATGGCTGCGAAATTAACACTAGATGAGAGGGTGAGTTTGGTTTTAATGTATGGAATACCAGGTACTACAAATCGATAAATAATTTAAATTCTGTATCGATTCATTGGACCTGGTATTCCATATATATATATAGAATATGAAATATGAAATATGAAAACATATATATATATTATATATATATATATATATACTTCATTCCCTGACGAGGTGTAGCTTTGAATACACGAAAGGCCTTGGAATCGTTTTTCTTTTTCCTTGTGGGTTTGCAGCATATATATATATATATATATATATATATATATATATATATATGTGTGTGTGTGTATGTATGTTTTCATACAGAAGGAGGGACCAAGGGTGAACACCTGCAAAAACGCCCAGCCTTCACAGAAGGAAAAGAAAATAGCGGGAATTAAGGTCCAGAGTTTTCAAAATGCCTGGACACTGCGTTTGAAAGATTGGAGGTCATAGATGAAAAGATAGATTGAGGAAGGTTGTTTAAGGGTTGACCGGTTGAGTGGATGAACCATTGAGAATACCGATTAACCCTCGCGTTAGAGAGTTGGACAGAAAAGGAATGAGAATGGGGTCCTACGTTTTCTCCTTAAAGGAGGAGGTCGGAAGAGCAGTGTCCATTATAATAGCGATAGTAGAGTGAGGCAACGTTGCGGCGAAGAGAGAGACTGAAGATAGTCAGTAAGAGGCGGGGAATTAATGAATCGAAGCACCTTTGATTCCACCCGGTCAAGTAGAGCTGCGTGGGTTGAGCCACTCCACACGAGAAGCGTACTCCATAGAAGGGCGGACGAGACACCCGTACAGAGACAGGAAATGAGTGGGGGTGAAGAGACTGCCGAGCCAGCACGGCACAATACACCTAAACTCTTAGAAGCCGTTTCAGAGAGAGTATATGTTATCTTTCCAGGAAAGATCGCGAGAAAAGGAAATACCAAGAATGTTAAGGGAAGAGGAGGGATTGAGTTGCGTATTATTGAAGGTTAAGGGTAGTTGTGGGTAAGACTATGACGAGTAGACAGATGAAGGAATTGGGGTTTAGAAGCATTGAAAAACGGCCCCATAAAATGTAGCAATAAGTACGTCAGGTTAATACTCTCGTTTATTTTTTTCCGTGCACCATAAAACGTCCGTAGCTCCACAACGGTTGGAAATAGCACCTATGTTGTATTAACATTTTTACTCTATATCACCCCCCCCCCACCCCCCCCCCAAAAAAATCAGCCTCCAAAGTATGGCAGACCGGTTGTGAAACACCCTGTATATAACTTCCGATAAACCGAATTGATTGGTACACAAAATGTAATTCGGTTTTCTAAAAATTTTGGTATTTTAAGATCCCCTCACCTCCCACTCGCCGAATAACCTCTATTTTTGTTGAATATTCAATACTACTATCGCCCTTTTCTTACTGGAGCCCGCAGCAGACAATTTGGAGTCGATGGTCACTAAATTGCGCGTAAAAATTCACAAATTTATTTAGAAAATTATAAAAATTAATGAAATCATTAGCTTCGACACCAATTTCGCTTTGAATGGTCCGTTTTTTCAAGTTGAAAACCAAATGTAACTATATAACACTGATATTTTCGATTTTCAACGATTTTCGGTAGGTTAGTACTTGGTTTTTCGCAAATTGGACGTGAGGAGACTGGTTGTACCTGAAATCCGGCCGGAGAGCCGAGTTTTCAAATTTAAGAATTACTCACGCACACTTACTTCATGAAATTCCTCTCTTTTATATTAAATCAGAAGTGACATATAAAATGAAGCGATATTTCATGGTTTTCTTCATACTTTTTGGTTCCAACATTTCAAAACAATGACTTTTTTTTTTTAAATTTAAGAGTTCAAATATCCTGTTATTAAATGAGAAGTTGAAAGGTTATTTGTATTTAATGCTCAAAAACTAATCCCATAAAAGTCTATGACTTATATTAAAGTATTTGTAAGTGAAAATAACTTGTTAAAAACCTCTTGTTTCGATAATAACCGTCTGATGAACTGATCTTTTATCCCAAATATTTAATTACCTGAAAATATCAATAATTTTAAAATATCGTTGAGAGTTCACCGGCTGATGATGTCTGGCAATGTACGAGAGAAAAGACATTACTAAAACTGATATTTACAAAACAGTTTATGAAATAGATTCCCTTCATACGAATGCATTTATCTCTGAAAGAAAAAATAAAACATCCAAATAAGTAAGAGTAGCGTCATTCTGATTAACATTCATTGTTAATCAGAATGACACTACTCTTACGTGCGGTACTGCGATACTGCGCCACTGAAATACTGTATTTGGGAATACTTGGCTGATAGGAAGCGGGTTCATAGGGTATAGTGAAAGAGTGAAATAATAGATGCGACGAAGTACTTGGTCGGAATTACGAATTTAATATCGAGAGTTTTGAAGGTGCGTTATTAATTCAGAGAATGACGTATGAATAATGCAAGGAGCTTATCTGGCTCGGGTCTTCATAGTTGAATGTCATCAGCAGAATAATTATGCTTTCAATCATGTTAACTATTCTCATTTCTCAATGACCAAATGAGAAATGACGATATACATGAAAGAAGTCAAAAGAAAAATTAATGAATGAATATGATAAAAAGAGCGAGTTGCACGAGAGTTAGGACGAATGATTGGGGGCAGCACGTGTGTATAGGGCTTACAAGATGACCGAGGACAAGAAAATCTCGTAAAATGACAAAGATGTAAATGATGAATGAATGAGTGGGTGAAGAGAAGTTAAACACTGGAATGGAAACAGTTTTTGAAAAATAAATGAAGACAGTTCTCTGATGCGTTAATGTAAAGTTTCCTAACCAGTTAAGAAAGGAAGTTGTCACGCTTCATCTCTAAGTTGAGTATGATTAAAACTTAATTATTATTATTATGATTATTCCTTCTACGTGGTTTGTTCGAAATGGATTTTGTTCTCCCTCTCGAATGCAAACAATGGTCCCATCGCCTAAGTATGGAGGAGAAAAGGATTTGGTAGCGCATATACAGTACAGTTGATTACACTGGTATGCATCAATTTTGCTGTCAAGGGTTTTGTAAGTGATTCTTATAGTTTTTTTCCTGCTGATTTCGAATCTGCAATCCGTTTTTCTCAATCAGCTCAGGTTATCCGGCTATGGCCTCATAAGTACAATAGAATTTTTCGTGATTTTGTCAAAGCGGAATTGGAACAGTAACATCTATCATCACTTGTTTCACTTGTATAATATTTTTTTACTTTTCAGGCATATAGATAAAATATTTCATAATGAATAGAGCGTGTAAAAATGATCCCAATAGATTCTGCTACATATGTGGGACGGTTACCATGCCAAATAACCAGTCCCAAATCACTAAATTTGTGAAGACAATGTATAGAGCATACTTTGGAATTAAGCTAGGGGACCAGGACAAAAATTTCGCCCCTCATATGTGCTGCAAGACGTGCATTGAAAATTTGAGAAGATGGAGCAAAGGCAGAGCGAAATCTTTGCCTTTTGGAATTCCCATGATTTGGAGAGAAGGAAAGGATCACGTGACAGATTGCTATTTCTGCATGACAAACCTCCAAGGTGGGCTTATAAATTTATTTTTCTTAAATATTTTGAAATCCTCGTATGAAACTTGACATAATATTCACCATAATGTAATATTCACCATATATAGCATAATATTCATCATAATGGTAATCATACATTTACATATTGTTATAGAAAATACATTTACACATACATATTGTTATACAAGTTACATTTACATATACAATGATTGTATATTTTCTTTCTTTTTCATTCATATTGTCCCCGAAGGGACAATATGAATGAAAAAGAAAATATACAGACTCCATCGACCTATTTCATATCTTACAGACCGCAGCCTTCCCTCACGAGCCGCCACTGTCTGAATGCTTCTTCTACTTCATATGCAAGTTTTATATCCATGTTTCTGTGTTTCTATTTTCAGGAGTTAACAAGAAGAATAAACACATTGTTGTATACCCTGACATTCCTTCTGCTATGAGACCTGTACCCCATGGTCCTGGAATTCCAATACCCGACCCACCTCAAACCCTGGACTTCGATGATTCTGATGATGAATCAATGACCAATGCCAATGACCAGTCCCAGTCGTATATACCTCAAAATACCGCTTCAAATGAGCCGAGGCCTCTCAACCAGGCCAAACTTAATGATCTTACCAGGGATTTAGGACTTTCCAAATTAGCTGCCGAGATCTTGGGCTCACGACTTCGAGAGGACAACTTGCTGGCTCCGGGAACAACATTCTCCTGGTATAGGAAACGAGAGGAAGAATTCCGCAAGTTTTTTGCAGTGCACGAAAATACCTCTTCCTTAGTGTACTGCTGCAATGTTGAGGGGCTAATCGAATCCTTGGGCCTGCCATATAACGCATCAGAATGGAGGCTATTTATAGACTCGTCTAAACGAAGTTTGAAAGCAGTACTTCTCAACATTGGGAATAGGGTTGCATCAGTCCCTGTAGCACATTCCGTACAACTTACTGAGAGCTACGATAACATGAAAATTTTACTGGATGCTCTCGTATACGACCAACATAACTGGAGGATCTGTGGAGATTTGAAGGTAATACTAATATCATAAGTAAACTATTGCTATTGACTATGTTGTTTTTCCAAAGGTTATTTGAGAGCGTATAAGAACACTTAACTTCCCCACAGAAGTGATACAGTCCAATGCATAGATTTTTTTTATCTGATAGAACAAATTCTCTAAATTCTTTAAATATTTTCATTTTTTTTCAGATTGTGGCATTTGTATTGGGAATGCAAGGGGGATACACGAAATACCCATGTTTCCTCTGCAAATGGGATAGCCGAGCGGATGAGAAGCACTATGCACAGCGTGAATGGCCATCCAGAGAGAATTTTGAACCTGGGTCGCATAATGTCGTTTCAGTGCCCCTTGTACCACCAACAAAAATTTTGCTCCCACCACTTCATATTAAGCTGGGCTTGATGAAAAATTTCATCAAATCAATGAATAAGGAGGGTTCAGCATTCCGATATCTAGAGAGTAAATTTCCTCATATCTGATGCTAAACTAAATGCTGGGGTTTTTGATGGTCCTCAAATTCGAACTTTGATCAAGGATACTCAGTTCGAAAACGCAATGACTCCAACTGAGAAGAATGCCTGGCAGGCATTCAAATCAGTTGTCACTGATTTTCTTGGCAAGCGTAGAAGTCCAGAATACGAGTCCGTTGTCGAAAACTTGATGGAAGCTTTCAAAGCTCATGGGTCGCGCATGTCCATAAAAATGCACTTTTTGTGGTCCCACTTGGACTATTTTCCTGAAAATTGCGGGGATTATAGTGAGGAACAGGGTGAACGATTTCACCAAGATATCAAAATAATGGAAGAGAGGTACCAGGGAAACTGGGATATCAATATGCTGGCGGACTATTGCTGGTGTTTGAAGCGAGACGTGCCCGAAGAAAAACACAGACGGAAAGCCAAAAAAACTTCATTCCTTCCTCAATAAACTTTTTTCCATATTCATTGTATGAATAAAAGTATTTATTCACACACAGTTTTCATTTTTCACGAGTGTTCTTATAATATTATTCGTATCTACAGTGTTTAAGCTAAAAAAATCAATAAATTTGGGGATAAAATTGGACTTATAATAAATGGCCAATAGAGAAAAAACCTGACCTGATTGAGGAAAACCAATGTCATTTTCGAATTCAGCATGGTCGAATTATATAATGAGTTGAAAAAACCCTCACAGCAGACAAAAAAATTTCATATGCATACCAGTGTTACCAGACTTATAACTTAGGACACATTGAATGTTGACTTTGGTAGCTCAATGTACTTGGCTGTAGGATATTTTAATATTCGAGGACCTCAAAGTAGTCTACAACGAATAGGAAAAATTTTGCATTTAAAAAAAACGAAAATTAAAACAGCATCTTAAAAGCTGTTTCTCAACCTACTCTTATTAAATCTGGAATGAAAAAGCTGGCACCACTTTAAAGCTCTGAACCTCGTGCATTTACGAGTATAGAAGTCTTTTTGAATCAGCGAATCACGCAACTAAACCTATATTAATATAGGTTATAAGCTAATATTCTAAATGTCCTTAAATACGTTAGGACCCAAGACAAAATTCAGACAAACGACATCCAACGAAAACTTGAGATCATTTACTGAAACACATTTCATACATACTAGGTCACACCAGGAGTGGATCATGGTAACCAGGATCCACTACTGGTGTTCTTCTGGGACTCGGGGGGGGGGGGGGGAGGAACGAACGAATAGTTCTCCCATGGAAACATACAATTTAGTCAAGTTCTTCACTTTAAACCCAAGGACTACAATATAATAAGCTATAATATAATAAGAGGGACAAGGGAAAATACTTTGATATCAGTTCCTGAAGTAAAGAGGTTAATTAAAGAGTTAAAGACTGGTTCTGCGTCAGGGGTAGATGACTTATCGAATGAGCACTTAAAATATGCAAATGACGTAGTATGTCTGCATATATCATTGCTCCTATCAGCCATGCTTGCTCATAGCTATATTCCTGCAGAGTTCATGAGGGTATATATCTTGCCCCTGGTCAAAAATAAGCACGGAGACATTCTATCCAGCAATAATTACAGGCATATTGCTGTCGCTTCCTGCTTCTCGAAACTATTAGAAAAACTCTTGTTGCTCCGATTAAATGATTTCCTATGGATATCTCCGAATCAGTTTAGTTTTAAAAAGGTCCCACTCAACTGACCTGTGTATCTATGTACTTAAAGAAACTATCTAAATACATTGACAGTAACTATTTATAGCGGTTTCCTAGATATAAGTAAGGTATATGATAGGGTGAACCACAATATTTTATTTTCAAAACTAGAAGACAGGAAGGTTCCCATGTACATATTAAATGTATTGAAATTTTGGTATTCCCACCAATCTTTCACCGTTAGGTGGGGCAATGTACTATCCGAGTGTTTTGGCTCCTCTTGCGGGTGAGACAAGGCTCCTTGCTCTCCCCTATGCTGTTTAATGTGTATATTGACGGATTAATTGCTTCACTTAAGGCAATAGTGGGATGTTGATAGATAACACAACGATAAATAACTTAATTTATACCGATGATATGGTGTTAATAAGTCCCCCTGTTAAAGGTCTGGATCGGCTACTAAAAGTCTGCGAAGTGTATTCGCAGAAACATGATACTCTTTTTAATGTTACAAAAACTAAGGTTATGCAATTTCATCCTAAAAGCTGTAATCAGCCAGCTGATATAAGGTTTAAAATGAATGGTGAAGTAATTGAGGAAGTACAAGAGTTTAAGTATTTGAGTCAAACTATTACTAGCTCCTCGAGTGATGACTCTGATAAGAAAATCTCGAAGCCTGTTTGCTAAAGCGAATATGACCATAAGGAACTTTCGATTCTGTACAAGTGAAGCTAAAGAGACACTCGTACTTTGTGCAGTAATATATACGGACAGCAACTCTGGGTGAATTATAAAAAAAGGTTCTGGCAGGACCCTAAATTTGCTGTACAACAGGTCTTTTAGACTCTTACATAAATTACCCACGAGATGCTCAGCTTCGCAAATGTTTGCTACCCGCAATGTCCCGAGCTTCCCGGAGGTAACAAGACGTGCTCAATACAGTCTAATGTAAAGAATTAAAAAATCAACCAACCCGATCATCCAAGCTATCCATGAGTCCTGCCATTTATCCTCTAAGCTATGGACTTCTTGGTACGAAAACGTCTGTCTGTAGCTCCACTTAACTTGGACATTACAGTATTATTTCTAATCAATTGTATATATTTCTATCCTTAGTATATGAACTGTCATTGTATTAATAATATTTGTCATATGGACTATAGTCTGCCAATAAACCTTTTAATTTTCATTCATAATAACTGTACTCTGATTCTTTGCACTTGGTTGAATTCTTTACTTCATGTCAGCTACCAAATGTAATGCGCTTTCTAGTTCTAACAAAATCATTATTTACGAGCATCTTATTTCAAGAAAGATGCACTTTCATTTAAGATTTTGATATAACGACTTTCAAGACTCTTAAAAACTGAGTCAAAGGCTACTTTGTTATAATGTTTCAGACCAACAAAGACCCTAGGATCCACTCATGGCTGGTCTACCTAACTGTGTTCCTAATCGTGTATTGTGCATGTCCTCCGTGGTGGCGGAGGGGACCTACAATTTTACGTGGGTTCCGAACCACAAAGCCTTAATTTTACTACCTTAAACTATACTCAATCTATCAACATGTGCGTCTAATCGATTTTTAAATATGTTTATAGACGTGCTACTAATTACTTCTACCGGCAAACTATTCCAGCTGTTTACTATTCTATGCATAAAAAAGTTTTTGGCAACTGCTGTCTCGAACCTTCTACTTGTCAACTTACACCCGTTATTTCTAGTCCTATTATATTGAGATATTTCGAAAAAGCTATCTCTGTCTACGTTATCGAACCCATTCATAATTTTAAAAACCTGGATTAGATCACCCCTTAGCCTCCTAGTCTCGAGTGTAGTCAATTTTAACTCCTTAAGCCTATCCTCGTACGACTTTGACCTAAGCGACGGAATCATCTTAGTTGCTCGTCTTTGAACTCTTTCCAGTTTGTCTATATCTTTTCGTATATGCGGATTCCAAAATTGGATCGCGTACTCCAAATGGGGTCTAACTAATGATTTATAGAGGAACTATAATATCGCGCGATTTGTACTCAAATTGACCGCTGCTGTACTTTGTTTTGCTACTTTTAAATCACCAGTGACTATAACTCCCAAATCTTTTTCCTGTTTTACCCTTGTTAACTCCTTCCCTGACATACTACACGCAAAATTACCGTTACGCGAACCTACATGTAAAATTTCGCACTTTTCGACGTTAAATCTCATTTGCCATGTGACTGACCAATCAACGATTTTATTCAAATTTTCCTGGATTTTACCTCTATCTTCGTCATTAATCGCCCTACCACCCAGCTTCGTGTCATCCGCAAACTGTGAAACTGTACTGACTAGGCCGACATCTAAATCGTTAATATATATAAGAAAAAGCAACACTTTGATGTTAACCTTTTCACTACTGAGAACGTGTATATATATATATATATATATATATATATATATACACACACACACATTCAACTGCAAAGAACACGCAGTATAAATAACGTAAAGAACGACGCTTGTATAGGAGATATTCCGCGCAAGACGAGAGAGAGAGAGAACGGAACAAATGAAAAAATGAGGTAACCACCTGGGAATCGAACCCGGGATCTTCCGATTGCCGGTCAGACGAGATACCATTACACCATGGACCTCACTCTTCCAAATGCCGTAATTCTTCTACATACTCGCAGAAACCAATGCCCCAAGGGGGCACCTCCCGCATGCCGTATTATATACATTCAACTGCAAAGAACACGCAGTATAAATAACGTAAAGAACGACGCAATCGGAAGATCCCGGGTTCGATTCCCAGGTGGTTACCTCATTTTTTCATTTGTTCCGTTCTCTCTCTCTCGTCTTGCGCGGAATATCTCCTATACAAGCGTCGTTCTTTACGATATATATATATATATATTAGGGTGACACTTATTTTCGAAAGTTTGAATTTTTATCGGGACGGGCGCGTTTCTGGTTCCATTTTGTCAAAAAATATCGTGTGTAAAATATTTTTGAAATAAAACAATATTTAGAACTGCCTCAATACGGTCAAAGTTTGTATATTTTCTCGAAAAGTAGAAATTTTAGATCATGATGTTCTATGCCTCTAGCAAATAAAATATCACTTCTAGTTTGTTCAAGCTACTAATCTTGACCTAAAACATATAACTGGACTTCATACTTTCAACTCTAGGTCCCCCTCAACTCGAGTATTAGCCCCTCAAGGGGGGGGGGGGGTATCATGGGCGCCCATCTCCCTCTCATTGTTGCCTACTTTGCAGAGGTCACGGTGGACTTGCGGGCGGTTGGGAAGTCACAGCGGTGCTTCTCGACCACTTGTAAGAGGAACTGCCTTTGGTCTTCACTCTTGGTAAGGGCCAGGTTGAAAGACTGCATCAACGCCACCCCGCGCTCCGCGAAGTCATTGACAACTTGAAGGGCCTGGACTCGGCGGTGCGGCGATGAAGGCTGGGTCCGTCCGCCACTCCTCCGGATCCTTGAGCAGGAAGGCGGTGCTGATGTCCAGAAACTTGAAGAACTCCTTTGATGTAGTCGTTGTGAACTTGGCCAATGTATTGTTGGCGATTGAGGCGGTGGACAGGTCCACATTGATACGCCGCGGGGGATCGTCCGATCCTTCCTCTTCTTCCATCGCTTTAATCATCTCCCGCTTTGTCGCCAAGTCGATACCCTCGTCGAAGATGGCCAGGGTGACGAGGCGCTCGCTCAAGTACCATAGGTGCCTGGCGAAGACTGTCGCCGTCGCCTTGGCCACCGCTGAGTCCGGATAATAGACGAGGGCCTTGAGCAGCGCGAGGTCCGCGGCTGGGGCCGTTGCCGGGAGCGGCGCTTTGTACCAGGCCGTCACGTAGATGGACACGGCGAAGATGGTGAATCGCCGGATTCCAGCCGCTTCGCCTGACGACATCTGAAACTGTTCCCGGAACAGGAACAGTTTGATGGCATAGATGACTTTTGCCATCCAGCGCGCGCGATGGAAGGCGCCGGGACGAGCGAACCGGGCACCCCGCTTGTTCGGACCGCCCAGCACAATTACAGAGAGCTCCAGAAGTTCCCTGTAGTCATCACGTGGATGTTGACCGTCGAGGAGGCGGCTGAATTCGATCAGCAGGTCGTCGCGGGCGTCCTTCAGGTGCTGCGGCATAGTTCCATCCTCGAAGGGCTTCGCTTTGGTTTGAGCGATGAAGTCCCACTGGGCGGCGAATCGTTTGAACAGGAGGATGTCAGGATCAGTAGAGGGACCGAGGCACGCCGTGAATGCCTTCTCGCACACCAGTTCGTGGATGTGGTGGCGGCAAGCCAAATGAAGCACTGTCTTCTCGAGTTTCTGCTCAATGATATAGCAAGCTCCTCCTGAGAGTCCTGTGTTTGAGGCGGTGGTGTCAAAAGAGAGGGCACAGATCCGTCCCTTGATGTCCCAATCCTCGAGGGCAGAGAGGACGGCTTCCGCCATGGCGCGACCGGTGCCGTCGGGGAGGCTGGGCACAGCCAGAAGCTTGTCGACGTTCTCCCCAGACACCAGAACTGGAAGGCGATCTTCAGCAGGGCCTCCGTCAGCCGCTGGTACGATTTTCCCGTCCCAGTGACGGTCAGCGGCACAGTAGGATGGAAGGCTGCCTTCATTTCCGCTGCTGCCATAGCACGGAACTTTGCTCGGTCGCGGCGGGAGGATTCGCGGTTCAAGACCAGCTCCTCAGGGTCGTGGCCCAAGCTCCTCGCAGCCGCCGACAGCAAAAAAACACCTCCTCGGTCGGTAAGTTTCGTCCGATCCATCGCTGCGGAGAGATCAGGGGTGATCATCTTTTTCGACGCGCGGAATCGCTTGGGTGGTAAAGGGGTCGTAGATGCTTCTGCATTCGACGTGGACGGGCCCGGGAGAGAGAGCTCTTCCTCTTCTTCTCGGCGACGACGCCGTGTCGGTGACCGAGTCGGGCTGCTTGCACCTGAGCTGGAGCTCGATGCCAGTTCGACGAGTTCTTCTCGGCTCTCTCTGTTCGCCCTTTCATCATCTTGCCGGCGGCTCCTTTCCGCTTCCTGTCTCCTCGCACTCCTCCTCAGTGTGCAGCGTCATGTCACGTGTGGAGGAGATGCGGCCGCGCCGCACCTCGGCCCTTTGTCCCGTCAGGAACTCCCTGTCCTCTTCGATTGTGATCATCGACATCGCCTGTTCGTGTGCGATGTCGAAGAGGCGGTCAAGGGATGAGAGGAACTCGGCCTCGTTCCTGATTTGGGTCACAGTGCGCCGTTTCGAGTTCTTGTTCAGAGCCCGCCACTTCTCGTACATTCGGAGAACCTTGTCCCTTGCGCGTTGGTCTTTCTGCGTAGGAATACGGGACCGCTCCCAGAATTCCTTGACTGCGGTCACTGTCTCAGCGGCTGCTTCCTTGATCGGCTTCTTGACGTCAAGGTGAAGGTGGAAAAAGTACTGAAGCGCCTGCTTTCCCGTAGGCAGCATGCTTCCTGTGATGCTGTGGTCCACGGTCCCCAGGAGATAGACTGCTGTTTTAGATCTTGTTGCCGAAGCCATCACGTCGTTTCAGAACTCACTGAAAAAGAGAATGAAACACTGTTAGTGTTGGCAAAACTCGTCCCAACCCATTTTCTACTTAGAATAACATGTTCTTTCGCCTGTATCAATATTTGGATAAACTCGTGTTACACCCTGTATAATACCTCATTTTAGTCTTCTGTACACCAGTGCGGAAGACTAAACCAACGACTCTGACCGTCCGTCTGTCTGTCTGTTATCATTTTTCAACTCAGAAACTACAGCAGCTATCGAAACGAAAACTGACATGATAACAGAACGCCATGAGTACTTTTCGACAAAAAGTATAAACTTTGACCTCGTTGAGGCAGTTCTAATTATTATTTTATTTCAAAAATATTTTACACACAATGTTTTTAGACGGAATGACACCAGAAATGCGCCCGTCCTGATAGAAATTCCCAAAAAATGAAAAACACCCCAAATAAGTGGCACCCTAATATATATATATATATATATATATATGAAAATTATTTCACGAAAGTAACACGTGAAAAATATTTATGATGAATAAAACCACGAAGGAAAGGAAACACAAAACGGTGCTCAAGCGCTTTCGTCTAATGACATCCTCAGGAACACGGTGTTCCTGAGGATGTCATTAGACGAAAGCGCTTGAGCACCGTTTTGTGTTTCCTTTCCTTCGTGGTTTTATTCATCATATATATATATATATAAATTATTTCACGAAAGTAACACGTAAAAAATATATAATGAATAAAAACCACGAAGGGAAAAGAAACACAGTGGTGTTCAAGCGCTTTCGTCTAATGACATCCTCAGGAACACGGTGTTCCTGAGGATGTCATTAGACGAAAGCGTTTGAGCACCACTTTGTGTTTCTTTTCCCTTCGTGGTTTTATTCATTATATATATATATATATAATATATATATATATATATACGCTTTCTGTAGTGAAAGGGTTAAATAATTAACTGTGAACACGGTTGGATTACAACCGCATGGGTCCTACATTATGAATGAAATGCTGATAAATAATGGTCCATATTTTAAACATTCTAAAAGTAATGTTCTAATCAAAAAACAGTTCAGACATCAAATTGCAAAATTTACAGCTGAGGAGAAAATAAAAACCCTACATGATGTTTCTCCGCTTCTTTTGTCTCTTCTGCTCTTACTCAATAGGCTTCACATTTCGTAAAGTTATTCAGTACTTACAAAATTTTCCTCACTTCATTAACCCGTAAGTAAAGTCTCTTCAAAGTGTTTATCAGCCCGAATTACGCCATCGTTTCCAAATGTGAGGCACTTGGACACCAAAAGACATGTAGGCCCAATATCTGAGAGTATATATTAATCTCTCTTGGACCAATGGGTCGAATATGTACGTTTCCAGTACACGCACTCATAACTTAACCCAACAAAAACCGGTCGTTAAGAGGTTAAGTTAATTCTCTCCGCTACACAAGATCCTTCATCAGTAGCTATAATACCAATACAAATTTTTTTAACCCACAAACAATATACGTAACATTTAATTCCCTTAAACTTCACCGACCTTAACTGTAAAAACAGTTAAAAGGAATGGAAAATGTTAACCAATGTGTCAAATTTATTTATTTTCTACCTATGATGACAATATTTTGCATTTTAACTATAAATACTCTCTTAAAACTCTTACAGCTCATAAATTTAATACAAAACATCTTAGTTAGCCTGTATGGTATGTCCTATGTACAGGAGACTGGGCACTTGAGTATATACAATTTGGATAATGAAACAAATATTCCTTCTTAGTGACAACTTTATTAAATAACACTGGTTGACAAAATTGAATTTTTCTCTCTCAAAGATGTATACATACTTTTCTAGACCAGTTTTGTACGCTGATTCCAAATCTGTTTTCGGTTTTCCTCAAGCACATCGTCATCGAAATATGAATGGTGTTAATTTCAGTACAATTTATCGTAAAAGTACAACTTTATTCATAGAAAGAAATGTACACCAACCTAAAAACGTTGCGAGTACGATTTTCTTTTGTAAATCTTGTCCAGATCGTCGTGGTACAACATCCAGCAGTAGTCTGCCAGCATACTTTCCTTCCAGAAACCTTGGTAGCGATTTTACATTGACGATGTCTTGATGGAAGCGTTCCCCCTGTTCGTCACTCACCGCGCCAAGGTTTTCGGGAAAGAAATCTAGATGCGAATGTAAAAAATGTATTTTCAAGAACATGCGACAGCCTATTTCTTGATATGCATCGAACAGTTTCTGAACTCCATCTTTGTATGCGGGAGACTCGTGGTTACCCAAGAAGTTTCCACAAATCCATTTGAAAACCTGCCATGCTTTTAATTCTAAGGCATTGAGGCTATCTTCAAAACCTTCATCCTGCAGAACCTCCCTGATTTGGGGCCCCACAAAGATTCCCTCCTTCAATTTCGCGGCAATGATGTTTACAAATTTCTCAACAAGGTATCGAAACCCTCTCGAATTCGCCTTGCCCATAGCTTTCACAAAATTTTTCATGAAGCCGAGCTTAATGTGGAGAAGTGGCAGGAAAATAATCTTTGGATCAACTAAAGGAACACGCTGGACACTGCCCTGTGCTTCTTTGGTGCCAGTCCGTCTGATGTAATGATCCGCGGTAGCACGGCTGTCCCATAGGCATAGGAAACAACAGTATTCCGTGAACCCTCCTTGCATGCTCATTAACATACCAATGACTGAGATCACCACAAATATTCCATTGATGAGTGCTGTACTGGATTGCTCCGAGTAGTATATTCATGTTATCGTACGTCACCTTTAGATGAACGGAGTGGGCGATCGGGATGGATGGCTTTAAGTTCCCGTTATTCAGGAGAACCGCTTTCAAGCTTCGCTGTGAGGAATCAATGAAGGGGCGCCACTCAGATGGTATGTGTACCCGTGACAAGTTCTTGAAATGTCCATTGATATCATGGCAATAGCAGAGCGGACCGTCTACTGTAAAGAATGTCGCCAATTCATGGTTTCGTTTTCGATAGTGACACTCGGACGTCCTTCTCAAGTAAGTGTTTCTGTTCGAGGCTCGAGGAGAGAAGTTCTGGTTTCTCTTCGGAGAGGGCTAGGTCTCAAATGAGGTCATTCAACTTGTTTTGGGTAAGCCTCTCCGGTTCTGATTGCTCTTGGTCAGGTGCGTAGTCAAGATCGGTCGAAGGTCCCGCATCTCCACCAATCGCACCTTCGTCGGATTCCCTTTCGTCTTTTAAAGAATCGAGTCCATGCTGTGGAGGTACCGGAATCGGTATCGTGTCATCGTGCGGGATCGGTTTGATCGCGGAGGAGACTACGTTCGGATAAACGATGTTATGCTTGTTCTTCACGGAGAATCCAGTTATGTTAACGTTGCAAGTAACAATCGCCATAATGGTTTCTCGGCTCCCTCCATGTCATGGGTATAGCGAACGGCATCGACTTTTTCCGTTGGTTCAACCAGTCGCGGAATCCATTCGAACAAGCGGTACAGATAACATGTGGCGCCCACGCCTTATCTTGGTCGCCTAGTATACCGAAGTATAACCGGTAAGTTTTCCGAAGATCGGCGTCCATCGTGATTGTACGCCGTTGTGATTTAGTCGCGAACAAGCCGCACACGTAACAGAAATTGTCGGGGTGATTTTTACACTTTCGAGGCATGACCATCGACGAGTGGGTTGATGTAAATCACCTAAAAAAATAAAATGTGTAAGTGGGCGACACAAAACAAAACGCACAACTAGACATGTGACTTGCGCCAAAGAATAAAAGGGTGTACATGTGCAACGTTTGCAAATTTGTGGCCAGGAACGGCTCTCACCTAAAATACCCCAAGACAACTTGCGGAAAGCCTAAGTTGAAACGACAAAATGCCATACATGAGGGTACAGAAACGGTAAAGCAAAAACCCACACCTAAGCTGCAACGACAAAATACTCCGCTACATGTATAAAGGACGCATATTACGTATATATTGTATATATAGTATTATACCAGACATGGGGTCATTATCACTGTAATGGTAATTAATTATAATTAATTACAAATCTCTTGTAATGACGATGAAAGAAATTTCGAGGCAATAATGGTAATGAAATATAAAGGACGCATATTATATATTGTAAATACAGTATTATATATTATAGTTATATGCATATTATATATTATGATCTGTCATCTCGAAAACTAGACATGCTAGAGGAAAACCGAAAACAGATTTGGAATCAGCGTCCCAACAGCTATCTAGCCCACCCATAATTATATCTGATGAAAAATACTTATTGGCCAGTGTAATTGAAACCGACTTCCTATTTATTCTATCTAAATACCTCATCCTGCTCTCCCCTGGGTGGGCGCGCTACCAAATAGACTTCCAGAAATAAAAAATGCGATTTTTTTTAAAGTAGATAACATTAATTTTTCCGATTCTTTATACTATGTGAAAAACTGTATAAGATCACTTGTGTACTTCTTGTATGATAGCCTTTGAAACACTCAATGCACAGTCCAACATTGCACTTTCCGCACACAGACATTGGCTTCTTGCTACAAAAAATATTAGCACATCGGCGTTGGTTTAAAATCTTGATAATGTAGTGATGCATACCATCATACCTGATATCTGGGAGGATTCTTGCTGCACGAGAACGCGAGGTTTTCTGTCTTCCAGCTCCTGGACGTTCATGAGCTTGCTGAAGTAAGCATTGAGTAATGCATCTTCGAAAGGAAAGCTGGTCAACAGTAAGCGAATCAATGCGATGGATCATCCAGGAGTTAAACACTACAGCATCAAGCATCCAAGTAAACGGGGCCCACCACCATTTCTTTATTCGAATCCGTGTCCAATACACACTTATACTTTGATCCATTAGGTCTGTGCTTCCCATGAACTTGTTACATATACTCGCCAACAGAAACGGGTTGATCTATCTGAATTATCTTCTTTTCAATTCTGGACCACCTGGCAACACTTTTCTTGGTTGTAGCTCCGATAATGGTTGATGCTGTTGTAAGGACAGTGCTGTCCTTCCACCGAACTAGACTTAGCCTATTATTTTTATCACTGGCCACTGACATTGTTCCTCTTGCACACTTCTTCATTACAGCAACAAACTGTAGTGGGCAATTATTTGGAATTCTGTTCTCGCGTAAAGTTCCTATACCATATCTTTTTCTCAGTTCAACTAGTAGTGGCAAACTGGTGGCAAAGAACAGTTTTAGTGGGGCTCCAGCAATATTTGAAGCAAGGCCATCTATAACATTGAACAGTGCGGATGCGCCCTCACCATACATTTTCATAGTTGGGGTTTCCTACATATGTTGCTCCCTGATAACATCAAAATTTACGACATACCCATTATAAGCATTCAAACACCAAACCGAATTGGTTTCCCTCTTATAAATTGTTTGCATCCATGACGTCCATATTGCTGCACCATTGATTCATCAAAGCTCATTTCTTGTGTTTGTGGGAAGGCATCCATACTTTTCTATCATATACCGATTTAAAAGTCGCATTTTGGCTATTTTATCCAGTTTATCTAGTCTTTGATTGTTTGGAAAATGCATAAAGGAAAGAATCTCTTCAAATCTATTCCTAGATATTGCCTTTGCTACAATTTCGCAATACAGATCACGGTCCTCACTCCAGTACATCCGTCTTCTTGGGAGACGGTGATAACCAGAGAATGAGTATACCGAGGACAGCTTTTACTTCACTAATACTTACACTGAACGCCTTCCCTTTGCTAGCTTCATATCGTTTGGATTCATGAGCAATAGTCTCTAGAATGGACAGATCAAAAAATAATCAAATCTCCGAGATGTGATGAAAAATTTCCCTCTAAATTACTCCAATCATAAGTAAAAAGGTTCTTCTTTGCAACCCTTTTTCCTTTACTTTGAGCTCTTGAAGTAGTTGGAGTATTTTCAGGTGTGTCTGGCGGACTACAATCATCTCCAATAAGACGACCACCGTAAGTTCTTGCATGGGCATCTGCCTTCATTAAATTACTATTCAAATTTTCTACATGTCCTCCACTATCTTTTTCACCTAAATCTTCATCTCTCTCCTCATTGACTGCTGGAGGTTCTAGAAAGATGTCCACAGCATCATCATCTTCAAGGATATCAAGAGCCTCTCATGTTTAGGCCCCTTTTAGAGAAAAAGAAAAAATTAGTATGAACAGAAGTGATACTCTGCCCAGTGTCCTGTGGACAAGACACGAAAATTAAAATATAAAAACTTTTCCTAAGGAGAATATGGAAACTATTATATCATTTATATATTACTTACAGTAAAAACAAAACATTCTTAAGTTTCAGCTAAATTAGTTCAGAAAAAAGACCAAATAAGAGACTAACCGTTTTTTTTTATCCCATTTTTATAAAAATGGGAAATATCACGAGCTGTCCAGCAATGCACTTTCGAATCAGAGAGATAACTGATGACTTTTATGCTTGGCGCAGTTATAAGCATGACTCATGACACGTTTCATCGAGTTCGGGTGACTCCCGTACACGCTATGCTAAAATACTATAGTTGTCTAGTACAAGGACAGTGGGCACAAATGGGTTAATAAAAGAATCTCAAACACGTTCAACCCTTTACCATACCAGAATATCAATCCATACGCAACCACCGAGAATATGAAATTCGCCCATCCTATAATTTCATACAATTTGGAAATAAGTGCAGCCAACGCCACTAAAGCCGAACTCAAAATATTAAAATTGTTCACATTTATCCGCAGTTCAAAACTCGCCTCGAGTGAAGAGCATTTGTAAATTTTATAGACAAACAGCTTGAAGAACGAACCCTTTCACAATTACAACCTATTTCTGGGTGTTCAAGATGTGACCAGTTATTCTTTAAAGTTCAAATTAACTAGTCTGTGTGATTATAAAGTTGGTCTCTGTTACAAATTGCAAATTATATATCATAATGACGCTGCACATTGGTATACACAACCAATAAAAACATAGGAGAGCGAGTGAGCCGCCAATAATCAATAAATACCCTTCGAACAGACGAGGTTCACTTTACCCTTAATGGTTTAATGAATACCAAAAACTGCGTTTCTGGGTATTAAGAATCTCCACACGACTGTCGAACGGCCACGCAGCTACTGTCTGGCGTGACTTCACTGTGAGTGTCATCACTGGACTTTATTTTAATGAAGGCGTTACCACAACAGTCATGAAAACCGTCGCGTCGGTATCACCGCTCTTCTCTCGCAATGGTAGAATTAAAAAGACTCCATTGAACGTGAAATTACTGCTGTCGTTTGTAGCTGTCCTCAATGTTATTCCTTGTATGCAGGCTAATGAAAAGGCTCATAGTGACCACATTACAACGCGATTCGACGAGTCTTTACAGATGGACACACATACGACCATTACGTTTTTTCTTTTTTTTCCCTAGCAGGGGGTGGGGGACCTTTATTTGCTTTCGCATGTTTTACTAGTAGCACACTAATTTACAATGTCACAAATTGCAAAGTATACATCTTATAATAAAATTAAAAAAGGAACCAACTTTAAGAGGCCCTCGAAGGAAGAAGTGGCTAAGCGACAAATTTAAAAACACCCGAAAGCGCTTTATAAAGTTGTACCAATTTGAAAGTGGCATAACTTTTGAGGATATCTTGTCGAAATATCTTAAAAGTGATGCCGTTTCAAATGGAACAACTTTATAAAGCTTTTTCTGGGCTTTTTATTTTTGTCGCTTAGCCACTTCCTTAGAGAGGCCCTCTTATAAATCACGTGATATTTTACCAGTTTCCAACTGTTTACTTTATCGTTTTCATTTTATAATTCTACCGCAATGAAAATGGAAATCCGTGGCTCTCCGTGCTCACTATATACAAGCGAGGCCACAACAACAAACTAAAGCGGAACGTTATACGCACAAATATACATACATACCCGTACCAAATGAAAATTATCGCCCATCCTAAATCATTGGTATTCGGTAAGCAAACTGTAAAACTGCAGTAATATAATAAATAACGTCAGAAATACAAATTAAAGGAAAACGGAGAATTCCTTCATTCTAGAAAGCATTTCCCCCTAATGAAAGAAGGCGCTTGTCCGATAACCCTTTCTAAATGATGAGTCTTTCTTCAATTTATTGATGAAGTCTTTTTTCCCTTCGTTTCATTTAGTTATTAACATCACTTTCAACCTATGTAATACCATGTAATACCGGGGGTGTGTATAAAGTGACGCGAGTGAAGAAACAAACCCGATTTAAGTTATATTAACGCGAGTGAATATGGACGAGTAATATTTATTACATATACTTTATAACAACTTTATATTCAATAGTACAAAAAAAAAAAAAGTTGAAACTAGTTTAAGCCAGTTCAAATCAGATCTCTCTCTTCACTTACACACCCTGTATTTGCAAAGTAACTAATCATCAACCACCTGGTGTTGCCCATAAATATAACTTTGGTTAACCTTGGTTTAGCTTCCCCCGAATTGTTTACTCGGACGAAGATCAAGCTTGTCACTCCACCTTAGACCTACAGTTTAACGTGGAATCCGAACCACGCCCCACCAGCAGACCAGCGTCTTAAACCACTAGGCTACCCAGGATACCCATTTATCT
The DNA here is from genome assembly GCA_023014485.1 of Bathynomus jamesi. Lineage (NCBI taxonomy): Eukaryota > Metazoa > Arthropoda > Malacostraca > Isopoda > Cirolanidae > Bathynomus > Bathynomus jamesi. The sequence continues at coordinate 1,447,568 of JAJOZX010000177.1, read as the reverse complement.
ACCAACCAATTCTTATTGTGTGGATGAACAGCTGGGTTTGCTGCGCGCCGGGTGCCGTCACCGGGTCTCGATCCCGGAGCAGATGGATTTAGTCAGCGACGCTAACCACTACACCAAGGCATGTATACATACATTACTACATACGTACATATATCGATCTATTATTTTACAATTTCAATTGACTCAAAGGTCAGCGTGGCCTATTACAGTAAAAGTAAACTTGGTTTTTTGCAAATGATGTCTTTTATTGTACGACATTTAATTTTTATTATTTTTTAGTAACAAGAACTTGTTTAATTCAAGCTATAAATGTAATTTTCACTATGGGGTTACGTAGACTCGACAGTAGTCGCTGTGCGTGCAGTCCCACAATGGCCTTCAAGGGTTGGTTAATCACCCCAAAAATAAGCGGTTTCATAGCATTTATACGTTTTATAATCTTACTAAAAGCAACTAACATACGATGTCAATGGAACTATAGAATTATAAAAAAATGAATACTGAACGCATTCATTCATTCTACAGTCCGGACATTGTCTCGTTTCAAGAAACAAACGTATTGATTAAATTCAGATATAAGCACGAACTCGGTCTTGAATTACGTCTTGAGCCAAGATTCTCCGAAGTTGTAAGCGTTTCTTTTCAGTGAAAGTATAAGTCATCATGGTTCTACTGTAAATTATTAGATTCGTAACCAATCCGCAGATTCGGGCCTTGAAATAAGATATCCAATCCGAACCGAGTTGCGAGTTAAATTTTTTCTCCAAATCGGTTTAACGTAAAAAAGAGAGACAGATTTATATTCGAACCAAATCGGTTTATAGAATAGTTAACAAATGTATTCAAATAGTTTTAACAAAAATAACTATGTCCCGAATACTTTCTGTACCACTACTTATTTATACGAGGACGAAATATTAACGAGTCTCCTCTTAACTAATTTCACTGATCGTAAGAAAAAAAAAAATAGAAGATTTTTCTTTTACGATGTCGTTGAACAAATGAGTAGCGCAGCGGGAGAAGTGGACAAGCGACAAAATCTGCGAAATGCTTTTTCGGTTTGAAAATGGGATATCTGCCAATTGGAAGTAATAGAGGGAAGAATAACCCGTCTTTTCAAACGGAAAACACATTCGCAGATTTTGTTGGTTGTCCCCTTCTCCCGCTACGATAATGTCTAAAAATATTAGGCCACCAAATTTTTACTCCAATTAAATTCTCCAAAAATGAACTTTATTTTGATTCATTTACCGAAATTTTTCTGTACCGTCGCTGTATCTTCAAAGAATTTAGATCAAGCAAATCATAGGGAACAGAAAATGCATCTAAAATTGGCGCTCTACAGGGTGGGCCGTAAGTTTCCATACATAGGAAAAATAAACATTTTTTTTATGGACAACCATTTTTATTTATATAATATGCTCTACATGGTTGCCATTGTTTTGAAAACACATTTCAATACGTGTTCCCCACTGTTGATGAACACGCATTAGCACAGTTGACGTTATGCTTGTAATGGCGTTGGTGATACGTTCCTTTAGATGATTTATGTCTCGTATCTTTTCCTGATACACCATGGCCTTCAAGTGCCCCCAAAGATAGAAATCAAGGGGGTGAGATCTGGGGATCTGGGAGGCCACTCCACAGGACCACGCCGACCAATCCAAGCATCCGGAAACTACTGCTGATCCAAATACCGACGCACGTGAAGACCATAATGAGGTGGAGCTCCATCTTGCTGGAAGTAAACTGGGAAGTTACCTTCCTCGTTTAGCAGGGATGGGAAAATCTCTTCTTGCAACATGTTAAGATACCTTTCGGCATTAAGATTTCCACTGACAAAAAAAATTGGTCCAATAATTCTGTCACCCCATATCCCGGCCCACACCATCACTTTACCGGCACCTTGCATCTTCGTCGGACTCAGCCAGTTAGGGTTAGCATTACTCCAATTACGTATGTTTTGCCGATTAACCTTTCCATTGACGTAAAAATTTGCTTCATCAGTAAACAAGATCTTACGTCAAACGCATATTCTTATGGTATCTGAAACATAAAAACAAACGTTTAATTTTTCCTATGTATGGAAACTTACGGCCCACCCTGTATATCAATTTAAACAGTTACTGTAGATACGCGTTGGACAAAATATTAAAAATATTGAAATATTCCTCAAACTTTTTTGGTAACATGGCAACCAAATACGAAAAAGCAACGGCAAACTACAAATGTGTTTTTTTCCAGACCTACTGCTAAAACATCTCGGATATAGTAAGCTACCCCAAGTTGATAGGACTCCCTAAATATAGTTTCTTTGGGCGCCCCTAATCAATTAAGTCATGAACACCGTATTTTGCAAAAGGTTTTAATTTTCAGGTATGGCTTTCCAACAACGGTGGTATTTCCGCGATTAAACAAGCATGGTAGAAACCAGATACTTCCACATTTAACTCATTACGAGTATACGACATTATTATTAATTAAAAGGAATAACTTAAATATAAAGATTCATCTTATGGTTGTTGTGGATGTCTGAAAAATGTCTGTCTCATTGGACCATATCCGCCGAAAGCCGCTGCGATTTCTTACTTCGAAAGATATAACATTCCGAGGTGCATTTGCTTTCAAAAGAATGCCTGAGCCCAAACAAAAGACCAAACCCGGTTGTGAGGCGGAGTAAGATCACTTCGGTTTTGTACTTCGGTCGGTTCTGCAGGACTCAAACTCCAGTGATCATATCAATTATAACCGATTAATCAATACAACGCCGCGCACGCAAAATAATGCAATGTCGCTGAGCCGATAGAAGCGCTCTCCAAATGTTTAAGGTCGATATTAAAAAGTTGGCATTTGCTCCTGACTGACAAAGATTCACGAGAGCGAGCGAACAATGCGTCCTTCAAGTCCCTTTTGAAGTTCAAGGTCAGATGAAAGGAACAGCTCGAGATTCGCTTATTATTGTACGTAAATAGGTATAGCTATAAATGAACACCAAGCACACGCGGGTATTTCTCTACACACGTGATTTTCCTTATTCAGTTACTTTAATATCCGAGGAAAGAGGGAAGGTTTCTTGGAGAAATACGGAGCAAATACAACTTCTCCAGTTCAATATTCAATTAATGCTTTGGACTTTATGCACACATCTATTTAATCGGTGTGTGTGTGTGTTCCAATGGTTGTTGATTAATTAAACCACACGCGACAGTAAGTAAAGGCGTATTTCAATCCTTTTTCTTGCCAGATTCTCCCCAACGACAAGAAAGAAAAGGAAGAAAAAGGTGGATAGATGATCGAAGCAGAACCTCGCGTGCAAAACCTCATTTAAGGCGAAAAAAAATGAAAAACAAAAATGAAACAGGAAAAGGAAAAAATTGCATCCCTTCACGACGATCCTCGAACGAATCGAAACACGCGAAACGAATAAGACCCAAACGGATTCAAACGTTGCGTTAACCCGTTCAATAAGTTAACTAAAGCAAGAATAATTTGGCATTTTGTATATATACGATTTGGTCCGTGAACTTTTGTTCCTTTGGAGACGGTTATTGGCAGGAAGCAAACGAGAAAAAACACAACTTAAATGCGGAATGATACTACAATAAGATCGATGGGTCCAGCCCAAAACTATTAACGACGACTAAACCACCTTAAAAATCTACAAATTTAGATTAGCGTATGAAAGAAATATTAAAATAACAAAATTTTTGCGCGTGCGCCTCAAAGGGTGCCCAAACTTCTCTGCAACATCTTAACAATCTCAACGGAGGCAAGGACATTAAAATTGTCACAGTTGCAAATACGTTTATTAGATACTTTTTTTTGACACTTAAAAATAATTAACCACACACACACACTATATATATATATATATATATATATGAATAACCTTGAATTAAAAATACAATAAAACGGATCTTTAAATTTAAATTTATTACCAGTCTTTTGGAACTTTATCCTGCTAAATTACTCGTAAAATCTTTACATCTGCTTCAAAATATATACACATCAACGTGTACAGTTATAAAAAAACATACGTACACGTTAAATTAATGCGCACTCTCAGAGAAAGAGAGAGAGTTAATTAAATCATTTCTGTAAACACCAAAAGTCAACTGAACGAAACAAAACATCACAATTCGAGTTAATTTCATCATTAAATCGTCATTTAAACTTCCGCTTCGTCATCGTTGTTACGCAACAAATTTCTATAATGATCGTTAAAGTTAAAGATATTGTTTTGGGATCGTTTAACGTCTTTCCTAAGGGCAAGGGTCACGTGACGACGGGACCTACTACTACAACACGCGAGATCCGAACCACGGGTCGCTACATCCGAACGCGAAGGACGGTCACCCATTCAACTATCGAACAGACCCGACGTTGCTTAACCTCGGTAATGTAACGTGAAGCGGTGTTACGACGTGGCCACGACGCGGCCACGACGCAGCCCCATTAAAACTAGTGATGGGACGATACAAAAATTTTTAACGATTCCGATTCCGATACCACTAAAAAGTCTCGATTCCGATACGATTCTCGATTCTCAATATTTTTAAATATAATTCTATACTTGTTTTTCTGGAAATTGTCATATTTTACTCTGGTAAGATTAACTATTTACATTATGAGTATGGTAATATAAATTATAAATTATAATAGATTGGTTTAAAAATAAAAATCAACTGTAAGTTGTAACAATTCATTTTAATCTTCTTGATTACACATCATGGATATATACATGTTTTAATGTATAGCTACAATACAATAAATATAAAATTTGTTAGCCTCTTTCATTTAAATTTTAAAGTTTACTTTGCAAAACTGGTTCAATTAAAAGTTAAAGAATCGTTTTAAGAATCGGAAATCATGGTACAATTCTCTCGATTCCGATTCCTGAAAAATGCTCGATTCTTCCGATTCTCGATTCCGATTAATCGTCCCATCACTAATTAAAACTAAAAGAACGAGACAGTTGCCCCTATTCGCCTATACTATTATCTTATTAATGTTGTAGAATGTATCGAGATCCACCCCACTCGTACGCACCCCGCTATCGCCAGGGAGGGGGGGGGGGGGGGGGGGGGACTGAAAACGAAACCGGAGTTTCGTCTTCGCGAATAATCCAAGTTCATGACACGAAGTAAATCCGAGTGATGGAACGGTTGGTATGGCAACCGCACACCAATCACCTTCATAAAACACAATGCCATGAAAGATATAATTACCATGATTAAACAATTATTATTTACCTCGTAAAAGTTACGTTTACGTGTCCAATGGAGACAAAATATCTACTCTTGGGATTAGCTACCAACTGTACGAATGTCAATTTTTTTTTACACTAATATATGAACACACGCAATTAAAGAATTAGCTTATATTTGCGTGTCTGTGTCTCGGGAAGAAAATGAATAACCTAGTTTTCCTCCCAGAGCATCAAAACCAAAATTTAAATACTAACGGCTTTATGTAATATGTATAACCAACAATAATGCTCGAAACACGAGGAAAATACCTTACACGTAGGGTCTACGCTACGACTACATTTCTGACACAGTGTCCAACTCTACGAGTTCGGCTCCTATTTTGGATTATGCGTTTCGTACTTTGCAAACCTAATTTTTATACTCACATTTGTAGTTAATGGCGGGTCAATTTTACTGATGAACCCCAAAATTCCCGAATGCACGTGAGTTTTACTCATTTAAATGGTCACAGTTAACGAAACTCTTACAACAAAACCGACTTTTAATATAAAAGTCGACACCAAAACGTGGATCCGGCATAAAACGGACTATCCGTTAATGAATTTTGCAAAACATGAACTCGCATCGGTAAGCCCTATCTCCACTCAATTACCAACTCGGGAGTATCCGCAACACTGAATATGTTGCCGAATGTGAAGTTCATAAAAGGGGACGTGAAAATGGCTTAAAAAAAAAAAAAATCATCATCATAACATTTACCCGTTGACGCTCCATTATTACACAAACATCACTCTCATACGCGAAAACATTAATAACAATGACTTTCGAAAATGTTTCCCCACGAGGCTGATAACGAAGAAGGGAAGAAAGACGGCTGCTGCCTGCCAATGAAACGCATTATTAAACAGTAACACGTGACCAACCTAAGACAATTAAGCATCGCTTCAATACTTCGGTTAAGTATTGTAACATGCAATGTGTCTCAAATGCTTTGAATCTCTCGTATATGAAAAAAAAATCAAATCGGGTGTTCATAACGGTGCCAAAAGAGGTATTAAGGCGTCCTAATCCTCTTAATTTAAGGTATACATATTAAGAGGTCATTCAAATTAAGCATTTCCTCTTAAAACACAAAATATTAAAGTATTCCGCGCATGATAAAACGAAGTGAAATAGAGAAAATATTAAAAAGTGACAGCAAAGGACCTAAAACTCGCGCGAGACTAGTAATAATTTCAGTGACATTAATTTTTTTCAAACTTTCTGGCCGAAAATTGTATACCGAATTCACGATTGATACCATAACTTAAGTCGGCCTCGCACATGATCATCCGTGCGCAATTCTATCAATGTAAAATCACGCGCAGCTCGAGTCGTCACGACCCAAGTCGTGAGTCGCGAGACGATCCTGTGTGGGGAAGCCTAAATTAACTTAAAATACTAAAATCAAAAGAATTTAATAAAAAAGCAGCTGCAAGCAATCAATTAAGTTTTAATTTATCTGAAAATGATATGCAATACCAACTTCATATTCTATTACGATTGGGTTATGCTACGTACGCCGCTATGAAATATTAAAAATATTTAAGAATACATTCGAGAAATTTTTTTTAACTAATTTTTTATACGAATTGATTTTGGATAAAAAAAAAATAAGGCAAAAAAGGCGTACTACTAAAAATTAAACCTTCAAATTGGTCTAACCACTGTAATCTATTTAAACCGAAGAATCTCGCGTAAACCAGTAATGTCCCGATTCCAAAATTTAGCCGATGCCGATTCTTTGCCTAAATTTAAAAAAAAAAAAATTCCCTTCAGAAATTAATAATCTAAATGTGAAAACTTTCAATTTTCATATTTTGACATTTGAAATTTGTTTAAATGCTTTTCCTCAGCTCACTCCACTCCTTAGTACCAGAATTTGTTCCTCATATACGGTAGCTAAAATGTTAAATAATTTTATTACTCAGTAAAATAATAAAATAATTTTATTTTAGTTTCATGAATTGAATACAAATACTGTATTTAAAGTGATTTTTTTCCTTATCTTGAAGGTATTTTCTTTCTTCAACAATGGAAATAAAGTTTTTCATTAAAATTTCAAGAAATTTGAAAAAAATTTAAACAAATTATATATTCATTTTTTTTCTTAGAAAATTATTAAAATACTTAAAATATAAAGTCAACATAATAAGATGGTTTAATATATAAATTATAGGATCACCTGAAGTTCAGGGCCCCCAGCCTTCTTTAGTTAGCTTCATAAGGCTAACTAACGAAAATACCACGACCTAACCAATCGTCAAGGGCGTATAGTTGACCTAACGATTGGTTAGGTTAGGTCGTGATATTTTCGTTAGTTAGCCTTATAAGCAGTGTTGGGCACTAAAGCGTTAATCCGATAACAGTTAATTAACGAAGTTAACTTTTTTTAACAGACTATTAACGGAAGTTAATTTCCATTTATCGTTATCGGACCAGTTAACTTCCGATAACTCGATATTTAGTCTGTTAAAGTCCGTTAACACGTTAACATTGTGTCATAGTCTTTAATAAATGTGCCTAAAATTTAATTTTACCTTTCAGTTCCCGCCATAATAATTCTCTGGTAAATTAAAATTTAGTTAATGGTTAGTGGTTAGTGGTTAGTGGTTAGTGGTTAGTGGTTACAAGGGTTTCAAAACATGTAATCAGTACATTTTTTATTAAAAATAAAAAAAAAAGTTAAGCAAAAAAGTTGCAAAACTTTATAAAAATAGTTAAATACCTATTTATTGTTGGATTTTGCATAAATAAACATTTTCTATGGGTTTTAAAGCTTTTTTCCTTGATTTTTTTAAGTGTTAGTAAAGAAATAGTTATCGTTAACGGATTATCGTTAACTTCCGTTAACTTAGTAAAATTATCGGAAATATCGTTATCGGAGTTAAAAATTGGGGTTAACGGATTATCGTTATCGAAGTTAACTTTTTGGTTAACGGTGCCCACCACTGCTTATAAGGCTAACTAAAGAAGGCTGGGGGCCCTGATCTTCAGGTGATCCAATATTACAAAGCACATCTTTATTAGAAGTAGAATTATTATTTATATAGAGTAGGAGATTACAATAGTTTATAATATTTAGAGATTAGTTAGTTAGAAAAAATGTAAATTTATGGGCAACTTATCAAGTTTTCCCTTTTTTTGTGAATGTAAAATATTTTTATATAATTACATTTTGAAACGAGTATAAATGATCATAAATAGTGTTTTTTGTATGTCCAATGTTCTCTAAATATAGATTTTGTTTTGTAATTCATTTTTTTTTAATTCCAAGGAATCGGTAAGAGAATCGGCTAGATTTGACCGATGCCGATTAATCAGTACACTAATGTAAACTACTACTCTACGAAGTAACAAGAAAATTTAAAAGCAATTTCTTACTGGTTTGGAATTGATGGAGCAAATAAAGCCCATAATAGACTTCAAAGCGAGCTTTGGCATGACGTCATTACAGATAGATTAGGAGAACGATGGGATTGGCGCGTTTCTTCGCGACGTCATTGGTCCTCTTCGCGAGAGAGTTCGTCGAGGGTGCGATAGCTGGAGCCATAATTTACCTCTACTTATTAAGGACTAGAGTTCGTTCACGAGACGCCAATGAATCTCCTCTTCGTCAGTTCAAGGACCAGTCCGAATCGATGTCACACGAGAAACGAACCAAGGAACAACGACGATCTTAAAATTGGCTTCACTATTCTCTTTCTACTCAGTAAAGACCAAAACTATTTGATCCATTAACACAAATAATTCATTCCAATCATTTTAATCGTGTCAGTTTGCAGTTCATTAATCGAATAAATCGAAGTTAAAAAAAATTAAGAGTTCGAATTAAAAATCAATGTATCTAAATAAAGAATAATGCCTCATAAAAAATACGTATCGACCTAAATATTACCACAAATTCAATTGCGTCACAATTACTCATATTATATATATATAATATATATATATATATACCCTAGGTGTCCCCCAAAATATTCTAAACTAAAAAAAATTTATGTAGACAGAACAATTTTTTTTTTTTTTTTTTTTTTTTAATGCAGGAAGGAGTGACCAAGAGCGAATGCCCGCAAAAACGAAAGAAGAGAGCCAAAAACAAGGTCCAAGGTTTTCGAGATGCCTAGACACTCCGTTTGAAATATTCGAGGTCATAGACGGGGGTCATAGACGGGGGGTGAAAGATGGATCGTGGAAAATTGTTCAAGAATTGACTTTTTTTTTTACAGAAGGATTAAACAGCAATGCGAGCTGAGCGCAGTCTGCCCTCACCAGGAATCAAACCCATGACAGGTGGATTCGCTATCAGCGATACTATTACATTACCGAGGCACATATATATACACATACACTGGCGTTCAAAAGTATGGAAACATCTATTTCATGCGAGTTAAATATTAATATTATAAATATTAATATTATAAGTATTGATTACAGCCAAAGGTTACTAAAAATAAGTTTTAGTTACGAGTTCTATTATAAACCAATGAAAAAGTTCAATGAATAAAAAGCACATTTTTGGCACTCTGAGTGTGTTTTTCAAAATATTCAGAGGAGATATTCTTCCACTTCTTCCAGCATGTTCCACGGCTGTTTCGAGTTAGTTGGAGATCTTTTCTTAACGTTTCTCTCAAGTTTATCCCAAACAAGCTCTACAGGGTTATGATCTGGTGATTGTGGAGACCATTCCATCACAGAGTTCCTTCTGAAGATTTTCTCTCCACATATTGTTTATCAAGCTTTGCAGTATGTTTTGGATCGTTATGTTGCTGGATTACAAACCCTTGTCCTATAATATTAAGTCCAGATGGAATTGCATTATTTTGAAATATTTTTCTTCAGTGAGGATTCCATCTATTTTCGCAAGCTCTCCCGCCTTATTATAGATATTAATATTGCCGCCTCCATTCTTAACCGTTTTCACTGTACAGCTATCTAGCATCTTTTCTCCGGGTCTTCTTCTCACATACTGCATTCTTTTCGAACTAAAAACTTCAAATTTGCTTTCATCTGTCCACAGTACCCTTTTGCAGTCCCGAAATGACCAGTTTTTTATGATTATTTGCCCATTTCAAAAGTTTTGTCTTATTTCCTCCGCGTAGAGGGGACTTTCTAGCTGCGACTCTGCCGATTCGTCCAACCTCTTTCGAGCGTCTTTTCGCCGTTGAGGCAGAAATGCTGATATTGTGCGTTAAACTAAATTCAGCCGCAATTTCACCACCAATCTTCTTTCTATTACGTTTCCTCATCATCATCATATATTTATCTTTCTTAGACGTTAATTGCTTCCGTCTTCGACTCGTTCTGTTCTTCACATCCTCAGTTTGTGAGTGGCGAGAAAGTGTTTCGGAAACACTAGACAATGATACTCCAGCTTTAGCAGCTATTTGGTCTTTGAATGTTGCCTTCTTCATGAAGAACAATTTCAACCTATTCCCGTATGAAATTTCTTTATTAGGAGCCACTATGCTATCTTACCCGTAAAAAAAAATTAAAATTAAAAGATCAGATTTTTCGTATTAAAATTTAACAAATAAGATTTTTTTTAAAGAAACTCATAATTACACGAGGGTATAAACAACACGCGTGAGTCATTAAATCTATAAAGCATTTGTTATTACATCAAATCAAATAGTATATTTACCAGTAAAGAACATGATCTTCAAAATTAAAATTAGCAAAACCAATAAAAACCTGTGTCTATATTAAGCAAATTCACTAACAACAAATGTACTGTAAAACATATAAAATGGACGACTTTTAAAATGTACCAGTGAAAATTAGTAAAACTACACAATTTATTATAAAATAGGCTTTCAAAAGATGTTTCCATAATTTTGAACGCCAGTGTGTGTGTGTGTGTGTGTGTGTGTGTGTGTATATCGCCCCGAGAAGTGAATAGTGAGCCGAGTCTTCCTTAAAACTTTCTATTTAAGAGCGGAATGCCCTTAAAATCCGACAAACCTTGTACCCTTGATGTAAAACCAAATACAAAATAAGAACAATTTTACAAACGTATTATTTCATCATTAAAACAAACGCGCGTTTGTTTATAGTTGGAGTAGTGCCACACAGTGCCAGAGTGCCAAATACTATGAAAACTAAATTCATACTCGATACCATATGATTGAGAGAGGAAATGTACATTAGTGACTAATATATATATATATATATATATATATATATATATATATATATAATTTTTTTTCTGATTTACCGCCGATTCGTACCTAAAAGGGCGGTACATATCTCGGCGAGGCGGTGATTGGGTGATGTTACTGTGTTGGGGGTGGTAGACTAGGGAAGTGAGTAAGGGTCAGTCACTGGATAGTGGGTAGGAGGGGTACGGTTTTAAATGCGATGGAGCAGCTGGGAGTGAGTAAGGAAGAAGAGAATCGCTTCCGTTGAAAAGTAGGGGCCGTCGGCGAGTGTGGATCGCAGCAGGAGGTTGGAGTATGAAGAGGGATCCGGAGTTCGCGAAATTGAAGGCTTGGTCGGGAGCATGGCTGGCTATCTACAATTCACCATGGAAGGAATCGGTCGGCCTGTCGAAACCCGCGGAGGTGGCGGGATCGAGTCAGCCGAGCAGACCGGAGGCGTGGATTACGGCAGGCAGAGGAACATCGTGGGCTGAGATGGTCGGACCAGGAGGGGGCACGGCAGCCCCAAAAGTGGCGCTACCCCGCCTGTCCGGGGTCTCATGGCGGACTCAAGGTGGTGATAAGGGGTACCAAAAGGACCGGGCGGGCGGGAGGGAGGGCGTACACAGGGTAGCTGACAAGGAGGGGGCCGGGGATGTTGGGGGAATAGGTACGATAGGGGTGGAAGGAGGTGAATCAGAGTAGTCTCGTGGAGGGGTGGAGAAAATGGCACCAGGAGGCAAGGGCAGATCCATAAGACTCGTGGGCGTGGGCGCGGCCGAGCTTCCCTCGGTCACACCGTGCAGCCGCGCCAGGGCCGCATCCACCGGATCCTCGGGGGAGAGGATATTGTTCGGACTGGGTCCCGTCGTCCGGGGCGGGGCGGGTCGTGGATCTCAGCCACTATTGTCAGGGTCTGTGGGGGTAGAGTGGTGGGACTTCTACGATGGGGAGAGATGGACATGGTAGTAGGCGTGGTGGGCGGAGTGAGGATCCGAGCCGTCTTCTTGGTCCGAGGGGAAGAGGGAGAGAGACGTTGGAAGGCCGGAGGGTCCGGTGACACGCTCCGGCGTCTCCGCCTCGACGGTTTGCTCCGGGCGGCAGGTTCGGGCGTGTGCAGGGGGTACTGGGAAGGCGGGGTTTGAGGTGGATGGGACCTGGGTGTCCTGGTCCCAGACACCTGGGGAATTCGTGGCAGGTGAGATGCGGGAAGAGGAGGAATGGCAGGGGGACAGGAAACCGTCGGGTCCTGCGAGGGTTTTCTTTGAGGGGAACAGAGAGCAGTGGCTTGGGGGGTTTCGGCGGCAGGCATAATATATATATATATATATATATATATATATATATATATATATAAGACGAGCAACTAAGATGATTCCGTCGCTGAGGTCAAAGTCGTACGAGGATAGGCTTAAGGAGTTAAAATTTACTACACTCGAGACTAGGAGGCTAAGGGGTGATCTAAGCCAGGTTTTCAAAATTATGAATGGGTTCGATAACGTAGATTGATATAGCTTTTTCGAAATATCTCGATGTAACAGGACTAGAAATAACGGGTGTAAGTTGACAAGTAGAAGGTTCGAGACAGCAGTTGCCAAAAACTTTTTTTACGCACAGAATAGTAAACAGCTGGAATAGTTTGCCGGTAGAAGTAATTAGTAGCACGTCTATAAACATGTTTAAAATTCGATTAGACGCACATGTTGATAGATTGGGTATAGTGTAAGGTAGTAAAATTAAGGCTTTGTGGTTCGGAACCCACGTGAAATTGTAAGTCCCCTCCGCCCGTTATTTTATAATTCATGTACATTTTATTATTGGGGTTTCTTCAGAAAGGTGTGTGTGTGGGGGGGGGGGGTTATATTCCGCATATGCACACATTTCTAATCTTTCATTACTTAGTAACTAATAAATATTGTATATTAAAACAGTTCTTCTCCCATCTCCTATTTGAAACAATAACTTTTCATAATTTTATAAAATTATGAAGACTATATCGTTACCAAGAGACTAGTAAAGACCACAGAAGGCCATGGAATCCAACTCTTCAGTATTGAACAGGATGGACCACCTCCAAACAGTGCTTGCGAAACTCCAACTTTTTTTTGAGGAAGCTGCTTTTTTTTTTTTTTTTTTTTTTTTTTTTTCAGCGACCGACTAATCTCCCTTCAGGAGCCAATACAACGTCCCCCATATTCACCTAACCTCACCGCTTTTTCTCGTGGGGGTTACACAAAAGGCAGGATCTATTCTATCAAGCCGAAGACACTCGAAGACCTGAAGACCAAAGTCTATGAGGTAATCAACAACATTCCAACTGAGCTATTTCCAAAAATTGTCAAGCATTTGTGTAAGGCTGACTACTGTGTCAAAAAAAAAAAAGGCAATTACATTGAACAAGTTCTTTAATTAAGGTTAATAAACTCTGTGTTTAAGTACCTATCGCGCTTGTCTGTCTACATTCATTTTTTTTTTTTAGCTTAGAACACTTATTTAGAAATAGGGACAGTTTAGGGGAAAACCTAGTGTGTGTGTGTGTGTGTAAATTGGTGACGCACCATTGAACACGTGTAATACCTAAATTGTATCTTGTCATTTAAATAACGACAAGTTTTCAGTTGGAATTAAAAAATATTTCACAGATGGATCAAACGACCTCTAAAACAGATATTACTATTTGTTCAACTAAAACGTCACATATTAAAGCCAATATACGAGCAAGTAATTCAATTAAACTCCTTTTTATCCTTTGATAAATGACGAAAATGCATGGAAGAAAAAATACATACATACATATATATATATATATATATATATATATATATATATATATATATATATATATATATTTGTACAGGGTGTCTCGTAAGTCCGATCTCTTAGAAAAATTTATTTTCAATTAAATTTACAAAGTAATACGTTATCATTAACACAAATACTTTTTTTATAACACGCAATGGCTAATATTGCTTACACTGGTGAGAAAAAAAAAAGGCCTCGGAGGCCTTTTCCTCACGAGTGTAACTTGCTCCCACATTAGCCATCGCGCGTTATTCTACCCGCAATAAAAAGAGAGGTCCCAAATCAAAACATCAATTTGAACATTTTTCATTCTAATGCATTATTTTCGTAAATTTAATTTAAAATAATTTTTCCTACGAGAACGGACTTATGGGACACCATATATATATATATATATATATATATATATATATATATATATATATATATATATATATATATATATATATATACTGTATACCGGGTGCGGCAAAAGTAACGCCCTTTTAATAATTGTATCTTTATAGTTTTATACAGTATAATTTTTTAGTTTTATATTGTATCATTTTGTTATTTTTTAGTTTTTACTGAGAAAGTACTTATTTTTCTTAAAAACCTTATTATTTCTCTTAAAATGCTGTAATTGATTTATGTCCTTCAATAAAAGAGAATAAACTAAAAAGGGCGTTATTTTTGCCGCACCCGTTATATACATACATACATACATACATACATACATATATATATATATATTATATGCGTGGTAATGCGCTCTAACTTAAGATTCAAAGCTGCCCCTATAATAGATTTCCTTACATTCAATACTACATAAATATAGATTTGGCATTCAAATCCGAAAGCTCATGGGGTCACATGGAATCGAAAACTATGAAATAATAATAATAATTGTCGCTTTTGCACTTTCACAGTACATTAATGGAAAACAGGGTGCCTTGGCCGGCCATCCAATTCAATCTGTATATATATATATATATATATAATATATATATATATATATATATATATACACACACACACATACATATATATATATATATATATATAGACCTATACGCATTACGTTGGCTGAAAATCATTCGGAAAATAAAGGTATCGTACTCGAACACTGTATGAACTGTCGAGAGCAATAACCATCTCTTCCACGACGCAAAACAGGACTGACTCGCGTGGCCCTGATCCTGACACTATCATCATCTTTGGAGTTTCGAGGTCCGAGTCTCATTATTTGGCATTTAGGATCTTATTGTGACGAAGCAATGAAGAATTGGGAGAGGGAGAAAATTAAATTTAGTCTGCGGTTCCGTCCGGCAATTCAGATGCGCACCGACGTCGCATTCCAGGTAATTAGCTACGAGGTAAATTCACTTTCTAATTTTAAGCTAATGAAAAACCGCAATAATTTCTACATGCACGGTCTGAGGCTATTAAACTCCATCTTATCTTCATATATATATATATATATATATATATATATATATATATATATATATATATATATATATATATATATATATATATATATGGGTCTTAGCCTTTATTTAATGCAGTCTGCGTCTAAGAATTGCCCGAGAATCGATTAACTAACTAACTCGTGCCTAACTTATACGTACACACTAACGTTCAATTAAACTTTCCACGTTATTGTTTGACGGGAGGGGTTATGTTTGCCATTTTAACTTCTAACCAATTTTTGTCTAAACATTTTTCAAACTTATTCACAAACTATAACTTCGCAAACTTCAAAGAATGGTAGGCCCTATCATTGAAAAAACGGCCACGGTATATAGGCCTATTGAGACAAGATCCAAGCTAATAAGTTACGCAGATCAAGCAATGTATCGACATACCCCAATGACGTACGAGCTTATTAATGTACTTTATCAGTTGGCATTTCAAACTTTCCTTTAAACCCCAACCATCAAGGTGTACGGGGAAGACAAACTGAGCAAGGGCGCCATACGGGAAGTAGGTCGAACAACCTAATATTGTAAACAGTTTTACCTTATAACTAATTACAAGGCCAAAAAGTAAATGTAGGCGACAATACAACCAAAATGCACACGCATACAGTGATTAATATTCTAGAAACTTCATAACACCGTAGTGAATTTTCCGAAAGTTATTAATATGGATATAAAATGTAAATCTGGATTTGTTCATTTTACGTAATCGAGTGTCAAATGTACGAAGTTATAAATTTCAATCACGCTGAAAATACTTTTCCTTTGATTTAGCAAAGTCGTGTTAGATTTTGGATGGTGAGATCAGGGACGTTGGAAGCGAGTAACGGAACAAAGTCGATCCGCATAATATCCCTACTATAAAGTTAGTTTAAATTAGATTAGGTTAGGTTAGGTTAGGTTAGGTTAGGTTAGGTTAGGTTCGTCTGGTCAGGTCGAGTTAGGTCAGTCATTTTCATTCAAAATCTGAATTTAGTTTGCAATTCGAAATCCATATGGACTCCTCACATAAGGTCGAATGTTGACAATCAAGACATTCGATTTTATTCGCGTAACGCATCAGGAAGATTGCGAAAATGGGTTCCACACATTAAAAATTCGAGAACAGCCGTCTATACCACGTATTATCCTATATATCCCAACCAGTATAGGTATTCCGCGGAATACCCATACGAGAAAATCAATTTATGAACCTTTTGGCCGGCCTTACGCGGGATCGTCTCGCGACGACTCGAGTCGCGACCTAAGTCATCAGTCGTGAGTCGCGAGACGATCCCGCGTACAGCCAGCCTTGAAGCGTACGTATAGATCGTAATTAAAATATACACACGAATGGAGTACCATAATACGAGTGTGTCTGGTGACAAAACCCTTGAACTGAGGGAAAAAGCAAAGAAAACTATCGTCAACATGACCTAAAATTGGGGTAATAATGCAATTTAAATTACGACTACACAATTTAAGGCTTCAAACTGCGGTATATTTGAAAGGCCAAAATGGAGAAAAACTTGAAAATCCATAATCATACATCGATAAAATGGAAAATTAATTATGGGATATCCCAAATAATTATTTTGATGTGGTTCAGAAAAAAATATTAAATCTAAAATTAATTTCGTCACGAAAAATTATAAATCTACATTTTAAAACCGATGAAATACGTAATCTTTTACGCATTTTATCGATGTGATAAGTCTAATCTTTCGTTACCATCATTAACTAAAAATGATTAAGAGTCGGAAGCGGGGGAAATAAAATTACGGAAACATATAGACAGTATCTTCAATAAGTAATTCCGGGATCACACGGTTTATATATATTTATTAATATATATATATATATATATAATATATATTCAAAAAGAAATGTAACCCGGAACAAAGAAAAGGGTTAAGTTACAATGACGTACGGTATGCATTCCCCAATGGGTTTCTTTTTGAGCACCGTGTGTGTGTGTGTGTGTGTGTTTTATACACACACCTTGTCTTTGCTTCTGCACGAATTGTTCATTCTGACGAAGGTCAAGCTTGTTGATCCACTCTGGACCTACAGCTTAACATGGACTCCGAACCACGAATCACCATGGATAGTCAAAAATTGCAAAGCCCTTGGCTCGGACTCACTCTCACTACCTCCCGATCAGCAACCCAACGTCTTAACCACTAGGCAACCCAGAGTACCCATTTATTTATGAATATTTTTTTCTGGAAGGATGAAGAGCTGGGTAGGCTGCACGCCGTCTGCTTTCGCCCAGATTCGAACCCGGGGCCGGTGGATTCATAGTCAGCGATGATAACCACTACACCAACGAGGCGCGTGTATATATACAGTGCCCGCGAAAAGTATCCGATCACTCAAGAAAATACAATATTTTCCCTTGATATTCAGAGACACATAATTCACTTTCTATTTGTTCTAGCGACATCTGGTAACTTTGAGGTTGCTCGCTGATATGAGAGCTATCCAACGCATTCTCAAATTAGTGTTCTGGTAGCCTTCGTTGCGGGTGGCTGTGTCTCAAAGTTGTCAGATTTCACTGTTTGTGTAAATTTATTGATATTTTGTTATTTTTTACAGAAAGTGGTGTAAATAAAATTTATATATACTGTGTGCTAAAAAACAACTTAAGAGTGATTGTCGAGGTGCTATTGTTGCTTTGCATACATGTGGGAAATCACAGAGACAGATAGCTAAGGAATTAAACATATCCCAAAGTACCGTTAATTTAGGTTTCACGGGCTAAGAACAATGCCGGCCTAACCACGCCAGTCCCTAAAAAACGATCTGGCAGACCGAGAAAAACATTCACGAACAGACAAACTTATGAAACGTTTAGTATTGAAAAACCCAACAATAACTGCGAAAGAAATAAAATTTAATATGAATAATTTGTTATCTGGTGTTTCTGAACGAACTATCCAGGAGCGGCTCCAAAAGAACTCGGATTACCATCTCGCCATGCTGCTAAGAAACCGTTCATTAATGAAAAAATGCGTAAAAAACGTGTCGCATTTTGTAAAAAATATATTCATTGGACTGTTGATGACTGGAAGAAGGTTTTATTTAGTGATGAGTCGACATTTTTGACATTCAGAAGTTGTCCAAAAAAGGTTCGCCGGCCCATTGGCTCAAATAGGATGGACCCTAAATACACCTAAAGACAATGAAACACCCTCCAAGTGTGATGGTTTGGGGTTGTTTCGGTTACTATGGGCGTGGAAACCTATATTTTCTTCCGAAGAACACAACTATGAATGGTGCACGGTATTTAGCAATGCTACAGGATAAACTTCCAATGGCAATGGCAATCCAAAGGACAAAACATACATGCATGATGGTGCACCATGTCACAGGGCCAAAATAGTGACAAAATGGATTACTGACAATAAATTTGATATTTTGGATTGGCCTGGTAATAGTCCAGATCTCAATCCGATAGAAAATCTGTGGCTAATAATAAAAAATAAGGTTGAATGCCACGACACTGGCTCAGTCGAAAAATTACAAGAAGCCATCAAAAAGGTATGGTGCAAGGAAATATCAGTGGAAGTTTGTCAAAACTTGATTAAATCCATGCCAAAACGTCTAGAACAAGTCATCCAAACCAAAGGACAGATGACAAAATACTAATATAAGGTTAGTATACATTTAAACATTGTTTTTTATGTAAAAAATACAAATTTCCAGGGTGATCGGATACTTTTCGCGGGCACTGTATATATATATATATTATATATTCCTCGAGGATGCGAACCTGGACTTCCTGAGTAGGAGACGCGAATGCTATACTTGTGTTAACTTTTTCATCGTAGCGTGAAGGTAACACTCGTGATAACCACTGAAGTGGTTTCGAGTTCAAATCCTTGTGGGAACATTCAAAAACCATGCGTGCTTATATATATATTTATATATTTATTTATTTTATTTATTTTATTTTACAGGTCAATGGGAAATTTTTAAATACACCAAACCCAAATACTGTGGTGATAAACTTTCCTTTCAACAAGTTAACCCGTGACCTTCATGCAAGTAAATAAGAGACCGATATCCATAATGCAAATTACGGGCCGTACTCTTACATTCCTTAACAAACAAGTTTTTCCACTCCCGTTTCGGATACTACACAAATTTACCACGATTTAAAATACAGTACAGATAAAAAGGGACCAAAAAATGAATGTAGGCTCTCGCAAATGTAAAGCTGAGGTCACCTTTCTAAAGGAACAACTGTCTGGGATTATAATTATACATTCGTATGTACATATTGCACGTTATTGGTGAGAGAGCAGTTGACATTTGCAAATTTTGAAACTTTTTTCAACTATACATTAACAAATAATAATAATAATAATAATAAATTTATGAATCTCGTTTCAAATAAATCAAGATGTAAAAAATATTTGCCTCAACTTTTTTTCATTTTTCTCTCGATAACTACAAAGATTCGGTTAACTTTCTACCGTTTTCACCGACTCTCAAGACCATTATCACAAACACGCACTTTCCTTCATCATCTGCACATTCAGTTTATTGGGTAATATCGAAATGATTTTGCAGGCTCTTTCGGTAATTTTACAGACCAGCTATTTAAAAATAAAAACTGAGGCGAACTTTAAAACGGGTCTGCTGAATGCGGTCTGCCGTAAAGGCGGGGGGGATCTAACAAGTGTCCCAATTAGGGCTGGGCATCCAAGATTTTGATCCCGGGATTTCCCCATATTCTATTATCAAGGGAGACTTTTAAACACTTTTATTATGATGTATATTTATTTCATACAAAGGCTTTTCCCAATTGAAGTTTTCGTTCACCCGTTTTTTAAACTTAGAAAACTATTTTCGCTCGAGTATGGGGTGAAATAATATCCCGGGATCCCGATGTCCAATGCCAATAGAGGATCGACGAGTTGAATTCTGGGTCTGATTGAGATAGATTGCAATGGGCTTTAGAATAACTGAATGATGTATATTTAAGAATTTGCATCATATTTTCTACATATTTAATTTCAATTACACTAAACTAAAACTTAAGAAACCACTTCTTTAGTACCCCTAGAGTTCCTGTGCCATTCTGTGGTATCGAGGAGGAAATAGGTCTCAATTTAAGAGTTGGTAATGAAGGACGGGATCGACTCGAAAGACAAAAGTGATAATTCTTTACGAGAAAGGACCTATCGTAGGTCTAATCGGAATAAACCACGCTACGCAAGAAGTAGAAAAATAGGTATAAAACTATAATGAAAGCCTTATTATACCCACGTTTTCACAATACAATCACGAGTCAGTTTATATTAAAATCTGCGTTCTAACGGCTAACTAATTTCTAAATACAAGGTCGTCAAGTCGGGTTCACCGACCAAACACAAACAAGCACATTACACATTTTCACAATATTGTAAACAGGCAATAAATCTGATCCCTAAACTTACACTTAATGAAGAAAATTATGTAACAAATTTGCTTTAAATTTCAGGAAACCGTGCCTTGGAAAAAAAAAAAAAAAAATTGCACTGATTACAAATTACAAAATCTTTCAAAATGACCAACAATTAAAATACATTTACAGTCAAAGGTTTATATATATATATATATATATATATATATATATATATATATATATATATATAGATGAAAGTAACCACGAAGAAAAAAGGAAACAGAGAATGGTGCTCAAGCGCTTTCGTCAAATAAGGATGTCATTAGACGAAAGCGCTTGAGCACCATTGTGTGTTTCCTTTTTCCTTCGTGGTTATTTTCATCATAATTATTATTCACGTATTACTTTCGTGAAATAATTTTCATATATATATATATATATATATATATATATACGTATATATATATATAAGCAAACAACCACAGGGAAAAGGAAACACGAAGTCCGAGCGCTTTCGTGATATATTCACATTATCACATTCCTTTTCCCTGTGGTTGTTTGCTTATTAATAAGATCACGTGTTATTCTGTGATTTTAGTGCATATACTGTATATATATATAATATATATATATATATATATATATATATATATATATATATATGTGTGTGTGTGTGTGTGTGTGTGTGTGTGTGTGTGTGTGTGTGTGTGTGTAAACCTCTCAGCCCTGACCAGCCATGCGTGGCTGGCTACGAGGGCAGGAGGCGATCAGAGAGCAATTCCCTCCTTCAAGTCCCGCAAATGAGGCGGGATGCTGCAGAGGGGTCGACCGCAGGTCGATCCTGAACCGTCGTTCAAACTCAACAAAAGTAAGTAATATATATGTTATAATGTTACAGACCAACAAAGACCCTAGGATCCACTCATGGCTGGTCTACCTAACTGTGGTTGTATTTGTGTATTGCGCATGTCCTCCGTGGTGGCGGAGGGGACCTACAATTTTATGTGGGTTCCGAACCACAAAAACCTTAATTTTACTACCTTAAACTATACCCAATCTATTAACACATGCGTCTAATCCTTTACAAAATGTGTTCCGCAATGCTGCTGACAGATTCGAACTCTGTAGAGATACTGATGGTGCTCATGTAGAATCATACGCTTAAGTATTCATTAAATGTATGCCTTCTATTATAATGTTATTGATTTTTATCCTTTCTGCTACGTTTTCACTGAAATAGATAGGGACTTCCTAAACACCCTGTACGATTCATTTATCGCAAGACGCAATTAAATCGTAGTCTTTACAAGCAATTAAAGGAAAAAATTCGATTATTTTATTTCGTAGGCTACGAGCATTTAAGGATAGAACCTTTAAATTGTTTGTAACCGCTGTGTATATAGGTATACTGTGTATATATAGTTTTTTTCCATTTTTCACGCAGGAAAAGGAAAGCTTTACTTTTCCTGCGTGACATATCTCAACAATGAACCAAAACAAAAGATTTCGCCATATATATATATATATATATGCAAATAACTGCAATGACCGCGCAGTATATAAATGAATAGAAACGACATAAGTATTAAGGAACGTTTCTGCACACGAGGCGGTTCGCCTCATTTTTCATTATTTCGTTATCTCTCCTCCTCGTGTGCAGAAACGTTCCTTAATACTTATGTCGTTTCTATTCATATATATATATATACAGGGTGGGCGGAAAGTAGCTCCCTATTTTGGATTGGTAAAAAAATATGTATATTATCCTTTTATTTCAGAAGAAATAATATGAAAAGGTAGGCATACATGGTAGGTTTTCTCTAAAATTCAATGTGGGCTCCAACTCTTTCCACCAGCTTCTGGAGCCGCCCAGGAATGGCGTCCACTGACTTTAGCAGGAACTCCGGCGGGATGGAGGACATGACTTCCCGAATTCGGTCCTCCAGTTCTTCCAATGTCCTCGGTTTGGTGCGGTAGACTTCTTCCTTTACCCACCCCCAAAGAAAGAAGTCGCACGGTTACCGCTGAAAAACGGCAGAATCGGTTCAGTGTAACGATGTGGTGTGGTATAACCTCAGATCAGGTTGTGGGCCCGTTCCTTCTGCGCAACACCATGAATGCTGAGCGGTACCTTGCTATGTTGCGAAACGAGGTCTGGCCGGTTGTCAGCACATGGGAGAACATCGACGATCTGATATTTATGCAAGATGGCGCCCCTCCGCACTTCGCTCTTGTTGTCCGTGAGTGGCTGGATGCCCACTTCCCTGGGCGTTGGATGGGTCGTCGTGGTCCACATCAATGGCCAGCCAGGAGCCCCGACTTGACACCGTGCGACTTCTTTCTTTGGGGGTGGGTAAAGGAAGAAGTCTACCGCACCAAACCGAGGACATTGGAAGAACTGGAGGACCGAATTCGGGAAGTCATGTCCTCCATCCCGCCGGAGTTCCTGCTAAAGTCAGTGGACGCCATTCCTGGGCGGCTCCAGAAGCTGGTGGAAAGAGTTGGAGCCCACATTGAATTTTAGAGAAAACCTACCATGTATGCCTACCTTTTCATATTATTTCTTCTGAAATAAATGGATAATATACGTATTTTTTTACCAATCCAAAATAGGGAGCTACTTTCCGCCCACCCTGTACAGTATATAATATATAATATATATATATATATATATATTTTTTTTTTTTTTTTTGTATTGGGGCGTTTACCGCCACTTCCCGCTATATGGTAGCGGATATCATGGCGAGGCGGAACACGAGAAAGAGAAACGGAGACGGAGAAAAGGCACTAGAAAAGGGAGAACAGCGGACTACAGGTGAGAAGTCACCTAAAGCTCAGATAGGATGCGAGATTGGGAGAGGAAGAGGAAAAGACGGTCAAGCGAGAAGAGAGGGCTCTCAGCGAGCATAAGGCGTAAACGTTCGGGGAGGGGGAAATCAGAAAGGAACGGGAAGGCGCGACGACGTACTGACGACAGGGTGGGGCATTCTACAAGGATGTGAGACACATTGAGGGGCGACTGGCAGGAGGAGCAACGAGGAGCCTCCTGCCGGAACATAAGATAGCCGTGCGTGAGGCGCGTATGGCCGATGCGAAGCCGCGCAAGGACGACCTCTTTGTGTCTGGAGCGGTGGAAAGAGGACACCCAATATGAGACGGGGGCGGATGGACCAGAGTTTATTTCCGGTGGCATCGTCCCAGGACTGTTGCCACATGCGGTCGTAAAAGGAACGAAAGACCTGCACATAGTCTGAGAAGGGGAGCGGGCGGGGGAGGGGAGGCAGCGAGGCGGCGGACCGGGCTATGCGGTCCGCCGCCTCATTACCGGAAACACCAACATGGGCGGGAACCCAGCAGAAGGTGACCCGGATCCGGTGAACGGTGTGCAGGACATGGTACTCCTGTTGAATAAGGCGTACGAGGGGGTCCGGGGAATCATAGCGCTCGAGCGCCTGAAGGGCGCTCAGCGAGTCCGAAAAAATGGTACAGGAGGACCGCGAACAACCCGATACCAGACGGAGGGCTTCCAGAAGGGCAAAGAGCTCCGCGGAAAAGATGGAGGCCTGAACCGGCAGGGGGATACCCCGGGAGGTAGGTGACAATGACGAAGAGAAGACGGCGGCCGCGACACCTGCAGGGGAGCGCGAGCCGTCGGTGTAGACGGGAACGTCGTCCGAATGGACGGGAAGATGGGCCAGAAAAGAAGACCGGAGGACGGCAGGAAGAGACTCCTTACGCAGGCCACGGAGCGCCTGGCAACGGCAGATAGGGGTGGTCCGCCAGGGGGGCGACAGATCGAAGGAGAACGGCAGAATAGAGGTGGGGGGGGGATCCCCAGGGACGAGAAAATCTCGGCCAGAGAGGCAGCGAAATGCCACGTGTCAGGCCGGGGTAGCGCCTGGGAGATCGCGGAGAAGAGTAGGGACATCGGAAGGCGGCAGATGCGAAGGTAACACTTCGCCATGAGAAGGCCCCGGCGAAGGGGCAGAGGGGGGTGTCCACAGTCCACCTGAAGACTAGCGACAGGGGACGAGCGGAAGGCACCCGACGCCAGGCGAAGGCCACGGTGGAGAAGAGGATCCAGCATACGGAGTGCCGGAGAGGAGGCGGAGCTGTAGACCACACAGCCGTAGTCGACACGGGATTGCACCAGGGAGGTGTACAGGCGCAGCAGAGTACGCCTGTCCGCCCCCCAGGTCGTGTGGGACAGATGACCCAAAAGGGAGAGGGTGCGGCGAGATGTTTGCCGCAACCGCCTAAGGTGTGGAACCCAACCGAAAAATCAGTCGAGGGTCATACCCAGGAATCTAACGGATGGGACGAGGGGAAGGAGTGCCGGCAAGGGTAAGGGCGAAGGTATGCGACAGACGGAGGCGCCGAGGACGGAAAAGCATACTGGAAGACTTAGAGGGTATATATATATATATATACCTTACCTTACAAAGGTTCCACGTGATGATTTCTCATTTCGCGAAGGTCAAGCGTGTCGCCCCTCCTCTCGAGTTGGCCTGGTGAAGTAGTGAGTTGGATTCTTGCGCTCTCCACCTCACATAGCCAGGTACGCCCGGCTCATCGGGGATTGTTCTGAGCCAGGCGTCAAGTCTTCTTTTGAAGATTTCCACTGCAACTCCCTTCGTGTTTCTTAGGTCTTTGGGCAGCTGATTAAATAGTTTTGGTCCTCTCACTACAAAACTATTTTCTTTCAGGGTTAAGGATGTTCCCTGTCTCGCCTTCAATTTGGGAATACGACACAGTCTACCGTTTCTACCTTCCACCGTTGTTTGGGGAGTTATGGGATTCAGAGTAAGATTATATATATATATATAATATATATATATATATATATATATATATGGCGAAATCTTGTTTTGGTTCATTGGTGAGATATATATATATATATATATATATATATATATATATATATATATATATATATATATAAACAGAATAGGTAGGCGAGAAGGCGGTGTTATGTTGTATATCAAAGATAATATTGCGAACGTTATACAGTGGCGTAGCGTGGGGTGTGCGGACCGCACAGGGCGGCCACTTTGTGGGGCGGCCAATTTTGGCCAAGGCTGGCATTACGGTACGGTATGGTACGAAATACCATATTGTTTCTATGTTTTAAATCGAATTATTAAATTTGTTTTTTGTATTGTCTATCATCACGGTTTCAATTTTCATCATTATTACATTGTTCCTCAATTAATAAAATGTAAATCCTTTATATACGTGTGTTTGCTGTAGTGGAAGGTATGTTACGTTTAAGGAAGGGGGCGGCCAAAACCCACGCTACGGCACTGACGTTATAGAAGTAAAGCGCTCAATTCCAGAACCGATAGATTCGACTATAGCAGAACTTAAATTGAACGATTTCAAACTTCTTGTTGCGGTTATATATAGGCCCCCAAATCAAACAGCTGATACGGACGAAGCGTTATATCGTGAACTAAAGAGAATAATCGGTAGTGAGCAGGCTTTAGTTATGGGTGACTTTAATTGCGCCAGCGTGAATTACGATACAATGCAGGGAGACGCGGAAGGTAATCGTTTAGTTAATTTTCTCGAGGATAGCTTTCTTATTCAAAAGGTTGGGGAACCTACGAGGTTGGACAGTATTTTAGATTTAGTAATAACTACGGATGATAGGCTAATTACTGATCTTCAAGTAATAGAACCGTTGAGCAATAGCGATCACAATATGGTAGAGTTTGTCCTCTCAGTAAGTCACTCGAAACCAACTAACTCGACTAAAATTCCTAACTTCCAGCACGCAGACTTTAGTAAATTTCGAAATAAATTTTCACACGTCAATTGGAAAAACGTAATGGGGAACTCCAACGCAAAACTAATGTGGGAATCGTTCGTAACGGTATTTAGGACTATAAATGAGGAATGTGTACCGTACAAAATTAAGCGTGCGAAAGTAAACAAGCCCTTGTGGTTTACTTCTAGAGTACGAGACATTACAAAGAGTAGAAATAGGGCTTATAGGCAACATAAGTGCGATAAAGACAATTTGTTGTTACGAAACAACTACATATCTCTGAGGCGTGAAGCGAAGAGTGTAATAAAAAAGTCCAAGCGCGAATTTGAAATCTCCATAGCTCGTGACGGTAAAGAAAACCCCAAGCGATTCTTTCAATACGTCAATAATAGAAATCCAGTAAAAAGTGTCTTAGGTCCATTGAAAAATGTAAATGGAGATCGTCTCTGAAAACAAGGAAATGGCTACCTTGCTAAACGAATTTTTTACGTCAGTTTTTACTATAGAAGATGTAACGAATATCCCTACGGTCATAGACATAATACCTTTTGATAATGGTAATATTTTGGATAATATTGTCGTTAGTGAAGAAGTAAGGCGCTATATTGATAAAATGAAAACGCGTAAATCACCGGGGCCGGATTCCATATATCCCATACAACTAAAAGAATTAAAAGATAGCATTGTTGTGCCGCTAACAAAGATTTTTAATGCGTCTATTTCTCAGGGGTGCGTACCAGATAATTTCAAGTTAGCAAACGTAACACCTATCTTTAAGAAAGGCGATAAAGGTACGGCGGGAAATTATAGGCCAATCAGTTTAACGTCTGTTGTAGGTAAGCTACTGGAATCAATAATTAGGGATCGTATAGTCGAACACTTAGAAGTGCATAATCTGGTTAGAAATACGCAGCACGGTTTTAGGCGAAACAAATCTTGCTTAACTAATCTTTTAGAATTTTTCCAAAGCGTGGTTGACGTTTACGATAGACATCGGGCGGTTGTAGTGTATTTAGATTTTCAAAAGCGTTTGACACCGTGCCGCACAAAAGACTCGTTGAAAAAAACTAAGGCTCATGGAATCAGGGGTGTAGTAATAAATTGGCTAGAAGAGTGGTTGCGAGGCAGGAAACAGAGGGTGGTCGTTGATGGAGCGGAGTCGTGTTGGGCAAATGTAGCGAGTGGCGTTCCTCAGGGTTCTGTATTGGGCCCCTTGCTTTTTCTTATATATATTAACGATTTAGATGTCGGCCTAGTCAGTACAGTTTCAAAGTTTGCGGATGACACGAAGCTGGGTGGTAGGGCGATTAATGACGAAGAAAGAGGTAAAATTCAGGAAGATCTGAATAAAATCGTTGATTGGTCAGTCACATGGCAAATGAGATTTAACGTGGATAAGTGCAAAATTTTGCATATAGGTTCACGTAACGGTAATTTTGCGTATAGTATGTCAGGGAAAGATTTAACAAGCGTAGAGCAGGAAAAAGATTTAGGAGTTATAGTCACTGGTGATTTAAAAGTAGCGAAAAAGTACAGCAACGGTCAATAAGGCGAACAAAGTGTTAGGTTTTATAGCTCGAAATTTTGAGTACAAATCGCGCGATATTATAGTTCCTCTTTATAAATCATTAGTTAGACCCCATTTGGAGTACGCGGTCCAATTTTGGAATCCGCATATGCGCAAAGATATAGACAAAATCGAAAGAGTTCAAAGACGAGCAACTAAGATGATTCCGTCTCTTAGGTCAAAGTCGTACGAGGATAGGCTTAAGGAGTTAAAATTGACTACTCTCGAGACTAGGAGGTTAAGGGGTGATCTAATCCAGGTTTTCAAAATTATGAATGGGTTTGATAACGTAGATAGAGATAGCTTTTTCGAAATATCTCAATATAATAGGACTAGAAATAACGGGTGTAAGTTGACAAGTAGAAGGTTCGAGACAGCAGTTGCGAAAAACTTTTTTACGCATAGAATAGTAAATAGCTGGAATAGTTTGCCGGTAGAAGTAATTAGTAGCACGTCTATAAACATGTTTAAAAATCGATTAGACTCGCATGTTGATAGAAAGGGTATAGTTTAAGGTAGTAAAATTAAGGCTTTGTGGGGATAGATCCCACAGCTCAACACAAGTGTTGTGGGATATAGGGAGGCAGCGTCTTGGGTTAGGGGATACTCTGTCCTTACACACCCCATTTAAAGAGATTCCTCTGCCGAGCGGTGCCCCCCATAGTACTGTGAGGTATTGAAAAACTCATGATCTTCACTTGCCCCACAAACACCTTTAAATGGGAGACCCATAATGGGTGCACACACATTTCTACATTACTGTACAGTCTTTACAGCCACACCTACACTTTTCTTCGTAAGTGTATATATTCTAATGTATATGGTTGTAAATTTTGACTTGGTCCGCAATATATATATATATACAGGGTGTCCCGTAAGTCTGGACCCATAGGGCAAAATTAATAAAATTACAAAATAGTCCAAAAATTTATTACATAATCTGTTCAAAGTGTCCGCCGTTGTGTCGCACACATAGTTCAAGACGCAATCTCCACTGCGACAGCACTTTCTGAATCACAGTCGCAGAAATTTCTTGACACGCCTCCACAATGCGTGCTTTGAGGTGGAAAATGTTCTGAATTTTGACCTCGTACACTTTGGCTTTCAAGTGGCCCCACAAATAAAACTCCAGCGGAGTAAGATCAGGGCTCCTTGGTGGAAACTCAACATGTCCTCGTCGTCCAATCCAGTGTTCTGGAAACTGTGTGGTAAGGTAATTTCTAACCGTCGTGGCGTAATGCGGAGGGGCGCCATCCTGCTGAAACCACTCAGGGTAGTCGCCTGCTGGGTTCAACATGCTTGGAAATGCTTCCTCCTGCAACATCTTGAGGTAAGTGTCACCGGTTACCGTCACGTCAAAGAAGAAAGGACCAACGATTCTGTCTTTCCATATCCCACACCAAACCATGAGGCGTTGGGCACCTTCTTCCTTGGAAGGATCAAACCAATGAGGATTTGTTGGTGACCAGTATCGAGTGTTCTGACGGTTGACTTCCCCAGAAACATAAAAGTTCGCTTCATCAGAGAACAGAATTTTTGATGGGAACGTCTCATCACTCACGCATTGTTCTTCTGCCCATTCGCAAAACTGAACTCGCCTATCAGGATCATCTTCACTTAAACGCTGATGGAGTTGCAGTTTGTATGGATGCCAGTGATGAAGTTTCAAGATGCGGTGGATGCTGCTCTTGGAGATCCCAGTTTCGCTGGACATGCGTCGAAGCGACTTCTTGGGACTGACAGCGAAGCTAGCCAACACATTGGTACTGGTTTCGTCTTCCGTAACAGTCCTTGAAGGTCCTCTGCGAGGCTTGTCAGCTACGGATCCAGTTTCCTTAAATTTGGCTATCAACTTGCCAACACATCTGTGAGAGATTGGTGCGCGGTCTGGATGCATATTGTTGAATTCTTCGGCCACTTCCCGGTGACTGCGGGTCCCGACCAGCAAAATAACGAACTCTCTCCTCTCTAGTCAGTGACATGGTTTACCTGCAACATAATAAAAAAAATATTATAAATCCCTATGGGTCCAGACTTATGGGACTATATATATATATATATATATATATATATATATATATATATATATATATATATATATATAGGGTGGTCGAAAAGTCCCGATCTATTTTACTGAAATAATCCGGAGATCGTGCTGCCCAAATCGCTGGAGTGGACTTTATAAAGTGTGAGGTTTACAAAACAGAGTTACAGACCTGCAGGATTTGCGAACCCGCATTGTCGTGGCAGTCGCTAAAATAACTCCAGAGATGTTTAAGAATGTGTTCAGCAAAGTAGTGGACAGATGTGAGATTTGCAGACAGTGATGGTGCTCACATCAAATCTTAAACCTAAGCTTGATGAATAAATATACTCATACATCTAATTATGTTATTACATTTTTATCCTAAAATACTATTATTTCAGCAAAATAGATAGGGACTTTTCGTCCACCCTGTATAAAGTTTACAAAAATGTCATAAAATGGTACAAAAACAGTATCAATCAATTCTTATACTATTATTATTAGTTTAATTAAGGTACTACATGCCTTGGCGTATGAAGCGCCACAGGTGTAAAATTTCGCCATGTAGGAGGGGAACGGAAGGAGAAGGGTGCTAGTCCAGCAGGACGCCTGTGTGAATGGATGTGTACCCTTTAGTTACTATACCTACCTTTTCTCCTCTTCATTATCTTCTATATTTTAGATCCGGCTGTTTCTGCCTTCGCACCCCAACTTCGTTAGGAAACGAGATTGATAAATGTACTACATGCCACTAATGAGTAATAAGAGGCATTTCACGAAGGCTTAAACTTTAGATATAGACCGTAAACAGGATTAGGATTAATGGGAAAATTACAGTTTAAAGTGTATTTACGAAAGCTTCAACGTTGGAAGTCCTTTGGTTAAATGCGCAACTACACAAGGCAAATTTAATTTTCAGCGTGACTGTACTCGGACGCGAGACAAAACGACTCAAATTCTGAAGAGGGTCCTACACTTTTATTTTATTAATATCATAATGTCTTTCAGTCCGCGACTGACCAATCTAAGTCTACATTTTCTTCCGCGAGTATTTTTTTCAATAAAACTTTGTAAGCATCACTGCCTACGAATCCATCGCCCCCGGGATCGATTCGCAGCGAGGAAAAATAAGAACTTTTTATGATCAGAATAGTAGGTAAGCGTCTACCAAGCTAGCCCACTTTGAAAGCTTGGTAAGGAACTACCCATCCCCCACCTCCACCTCTTCCCGCGAACTAGCAGCCAATCCGATATATAGACAGAATGCCTGTGCCTATATGATGCAACTAAAGAATTCCTCAAAAGGAATTAAAGCGGTAAGAATGAAAACTGGAGGTGGTGAGCGTCAAAAGCAACAAGAAGCAGCCTTCCTATCTTCCGACATGGTCTACAATAGCTCACAAGCAGTTAGCAAATTTTTTTTCCTTTATGTTGTGATAAAATTTAATAAAATAATATCTACAATGCAAATGGTTTTAAGAATACAATATTTATATTCAAGGAATTCATGTTACGTTCAAGAGGACTACGGGGAGGGTTACAGTGAAATCGTGCAATAGGACTAAGAATATACTGATCGCATCCACGTGGCCGATATCAAAAAAATTCTTCGCCGCCGACAGAACCAAATTTAAATACACAAATTACCGTACTTTTAACTTAAAATAAAGCTGGTATTATTCTTTTTGAAAAATAGTATATAATTAGGTTTGTTGAATATGAAGATGGATTGCAACAAAATCTTTTGCGTCTGCAAGCGAATTATATTGACAAATTTTCAGACGAGGCGTATAGAAATTTTATTAGTTATTTGTAGCCAAGATTTTAAGATTAAATCAATTCATCTTTTAACATAAGTACAATGAGAGACTTCACAATTTCAAATATTTTGATAATTCCACAAATAAAATATACTTGTAAATAAAATGATAACTATGACTAATCCTTTATTTTAACGTGACCATTAAACAAAACAAAAATCTCCTTACGAATTAATCGGCAGCGGCCTATTACAAGATTAAAAATAGCACCTATTCCTACTCAGACTTCAGTATTTAAATTTGAAGACGAGATTGTAATGCAGAAACATAAATTTTTCGACATTATCAGTAAATATTTCTTGTTTGTTCATAAATATTCGCTCACCTTTGCTAAAGACACTTTCACGCTCTAATGACGATGAAGGAGGCAGATGCTTCGACGCTAATGAGGCTAAATTAGGAAAAAAAAAAAATTCTGGTCGCCATGAAAAAGGATTCTTAGCAGCCTTAGTAGTTTTAAATAACTTTTCAACTTTAATCTTAAATGACTTCGCAAAATTTTCTCTGGAAATGGTTCTCTTGAGTTTTCTTCTCTCTCCAATGAACTTTTAAAGTTTTCAGTTTTGTCAAAACAGTCAGATTATATATTTTGTGATATTTTGTGATATTTTCTTGCGTTGCTTCATTCTCAGCGTTGAACACAGTCTGACATGCTGTTTATCTCACTAACCTCCTTAATATCACCCAGTGGCGGATCTAGGCATTTTCAAAGGGAGGGGGCGAACCACTTTAGGGGTGCTGTCAGATCCAAAGCTCCTTATATCTTTACAATACCAGTGCTAAGAGAGGAAAGTTGTTTTACATCGGATTGGGCACAAACCCTAGGTTTTTTGGCTGGAAACCAGAAGCCAGAATATCCAGCTGCTGGAACCTTTTGTGTTAGCTTAGGCCTTAACTAGTAGGTTTATAATTTTAAATAATATACCCTATGCATTATTAATTTCTAAATTGGTAAACTTTAACTGCGTTTTCTGGCAATTTTTATTTTTGGCACTTAGATCAGCAGTTCTCCAACTTTTCTTCTGTACCCTTTGAATTCTTTCACAGGATTTTCTGGATTTTTGAGAGATATCTACAGAGAATTTTTACTTTCTTTACGACCGTGTAACTTGGTAGCCGTTTGTTATACATACATTACAGTTGGTTATACATGATGCTTTATTTGCTCAAAGAACAGTTAAAGATGCTATTAGCAGTGAGCAAAAATATAGTTGGCCACTTTCATCAATCAGCCTTTGCCACATCAAAATTGACCAACATTCAAAACCACGAGCTAATTCAAGATATTGAGACTCGATGGAATTCAACTTATGATATGCTAGCTCGCATACTGGAACAGAAACGAGCATTAACTCTATATGGTGCTGAAAATAACTAAGACACGCCATCACCTAACCAATGGGCACTGATTGAAAACGTAATAAATGCATTAGAACTATTTAAGGATCTCACAGTGAGATTAAGCTCTGAAGATACATCAATATCAATTGTTATCCCAGCTATCAAAGGCCTAAGAATGTACCTTGAGAAACCTTCGGATAGATGTGGAGTAGAAACCATGAAGACAGTCACTCAACTCTATATCCAAGTGGTTTGGATCATTGTATGACAAAAAATGTTTTGCACTTGCTACTGTCCTTAATCCACAGTACAAACTGTCACCATTCAGCAACACTTATGACTATGACAAATTAAGGATTTGGCTGAAAGTAGTAGTAGTATTTCTCGTAAACAAAATGGAAGTAGTAAGTAAAAATGAAAACCTCAAGTGATGATTCTGAGATTGTGTGGTGAATTTTTGCCAAATTTGTCAATCATTTTGGGATTGCTTTGAAAAAGTGATCCACAATCAAAGAAAAGAGCAAACAAATCAAAGAACCTGAATCCAAAATGACAAAAAAAAGAAAAGCATTTCTTTTGAGGAAAACATTAAGCAAAGAACTTTTTTATATAATTTAGCTAATGTATATACAAAAATCATGAAAAATGGCAATTTCAAAATAAAAGCAGTTTTATAATTTTTATTAACAAAACAATAGAGGCATTCCATGTCAAGTGTACACACTTTTTGATGATTTCTGCCACTCATCTCACCGATTTTAATGATTTTTGGTGTGGTAGTTGGGTATGATGAGTAATGAAGCGTGACCAAATTTTTGCCACTTGGTTCAAATAGTTTGGGAGTAATGATGCCCACAAATTTGGGGTCAGCAGCGTAACCTCGTGATTTTGAAAGGTCATAACTCAGGATCTAATGGATGGATTTTAATGATTTTGGTGTCAAAATGATCAGAAAAGACAGCAGAATAACTTTAATTTTATGCACAGAGTGCGTACATTCCATTAAAAAAAAGTTGCATTTATATTTCACCTTTGACCTTGACCTCAGGTCAGAGTTCAAAATTCAGTCATGAAAATTGGCATAAGTAAAGACCTTTAGATGAAGCATATTCAAGCAAAAAAATTGGAGTAGGATCTCCATGGGTTTGCTTTCCACAAGCATTTGAAATTGTGCATGTTGAAAATTTTTAGCATTTTATTTAAGATAACTTCACAAATAGTTCATAATATACATACAGTATTATAATATAGCTACATACATGATTTGATATATACCTATAGGTAAGCATCAACAGTCACAGTGAACAATGACTAACTTGTACAGGTATTTCTGATGAATTAACACTTCATATTGCCGTGCTGAACCTGAAAAATTTTAATAGGTATAAAATTTATAGTTAAGTAAAATTATCATAAGAAGTTGTTTAAAAAATTAATTAGCAAGGTAGGTAAGTTAAACTCCTTAATTACCTCCCAAGGACTAGGTGTGTATCTTGTTCCAACTTCCGAAGGACCTAGGCCTAGATACTATGCAGGATGCCAAAACAGGTTTTTTTTCATTCCGTATTAGTTTAGAGATCTTATATATTCTACTGTATGGCAGAAACAAGCATAGGCATCGGGAACGTGCTTGGAGAAAATAAATTTTCTAACCTCTAAACTACTAGGATTCTAACCCAGGACCATTTATTCAGTTACAGGCTCTAATGACTAGAGGGTTAGATGGATTTCCACTATTTAATAGTAATTTAATATTAGGAAGCTGTACAATTTAAGATAGACTAGGTAACACTTACAACTGTATTCATAAGTGTAATTATTAAAATATAGTTAGTTACAGTATATAGGCATACATGTCAATAAGCAATTTAAATAGCAATACTCACATTTTTCATGCAGTTTAAGTTTTTGATTATATGTTTCTGACAATAAGTTTGTAGCCAGTTTCTTGATTACTTTTTAAGATGACACTTTTTCAGGATTATATTGGCTTCATTGGTTTCCTTTTTGTGATTGTATATGTTCTTTCAGTAGCTGTCATTGGGTTTATGATTGTGAGGATGTTGGACAAATCTACTGTAAGTATATCAGGATTTTCAGGATAAGTAAATGACTTGTTTCAGCCACAAGGGTGAAGGAAGTTTACTTTCACTTCACCTGGATATGTTTCCATCACACACCCAATCCACCAGTGGTTATCATACTCCACTGTTACATATCCTGTGACATTTTCAATTAATTGAGTGGCTTGTTAGGGGGAAGCGAATTCCTTTCAACTGAGGCGCTGTACATTTGTACTTCTAAACAATTTTTTGTCAGTGGTATGAACGAATGTAATTTTTGAGTTCCTGGTATACTTCTCGCTTTTGATAAAATTGGATCTAAAAATTCTCTCTCATTTGAGTATTGTTCTTGTGTTGCAAAGCTAAAAGACATTTGAGTCAATTTTAAGGAACAGAATCAAAAAGATCTTTTGGGGACAGAATTTGATTTTCATATGGCCTATGAAGACTTTCTTTTGATGTTTCCCTTTTGATGGTTCTTCCAACACCATCCGATGGTCCCTTGCCATGGCTGGTAGCAAAAAAATGCCACTCAGCTTTAACTCCAAATTCTTCATGGTGGTGGCATAAATTTAAAAAGTTTTTGCAGTTTTTGTATTGACCTGCGCATCCATCGGTAAAATAGATAATTCTGTTTAGTAGCTGAAAATTTGACTTATGATGATTTATTAAAACTTTCATGAATAGACGCACTGCAACAGTATCATGTGTATTACACTCTGAGATAATAGTTAGAGAGCTGTGATTTACTTTTTCTTGCTCTTTGTGATAATAAACCCATGGATGAAGAGTCGCTTGGCAATTATTCCAGTGAAATTCTTGAGCACAATCTTGGACTACAAAGGAATAGTTTTCGGAAAAGTCTCCAATCACCAAAAAATTGCCTTCATCCAGTTAATTTTTTCTAAATACTTGGTTTGTTGTTTGGCAATGAAATCATGATGCCTTTAGTCGAGTAATAAAGGTATCTAGGAAATCTTCTAAATTTTGAATAACACAGTCCAGCTGAGATTGATCTGTTGTTGTCCACTGTTTGTACTGGATTTCATCAATACCTTTTTCTTCGTA
The DNA here is from genome assembly GCA_023014485.1 of Bathynomus jamesi. NCBI lineage: Eukaryota > Metazoa > Arthropoda > Malacostraca > Isopoda > Cirolanidae > Bathynomus > Bathynomus jamesi. The sequence continues at coordinate 1,410,888 of JAJOZX010000177.1, read as the reverse complement.
ACATGTAAGAAAAGCTTCCTTTAGTGAATCAGGTTGAGGGCATTGATCACACACTCCTAAATAGCAAGAAGGTTGACTTTTGTCACAAATAATTTTGGCTAAAGTGCAGTGGTAACTACTCAATGGAGTTTCTTCCTCACTGGTAATTTCTGCCATTCTAGAACCTGTCATCATTAACTTAACATTCTATGAATTGTGCAGATGCACACACTATGCATCCCACTTGCTCCCACCAAAACACATTCTTTGGGGTGTAGCATCGCAAATTTCGAAAATCCTATAGAGAGAGCTCGAAACTTAAATTGTTGATGTGCTTCTTTTAGATTACATAAAACTAACCTCTTTTGATATTTTTCTCATTCACCATTTTCTTTTATTGTTACGCAGTTTTTCTTGCCTGCCATTTGTCTACTTATTTCATCATTTCTAAAAAACTCTTTAACAGTGTTAGTTACTTCCAGTGGCAATTCCTTCCCCATCTTTGGATTTAGTGACGACAATACTCCCTTTTCTTTTGCAAGCTGCTGAGCTTGAACAGCCATTCTTTGTGAACAGTTAAATTCTTTAACTAGTTTTCTTACACTCATTGATGGTGCAAAAACAGTTGGAATCATAATTTGGTCATGTTTATCCGAGTTTTGATATTTATCATTCAATGTTTGGACAACTACTTCTGGCTCAGACAGTTTGTCTACATTTGATGGACCTGGCTCTTGAGGAATTTCACCTACCATATTTAAGTGTCTTCTTACTGAACTTTGTATTTTGGCCATTTTTGTTGGGAGGTATGCTTCATTTCTTCAAATCTTGCGCTTGACAATCAGACTTTCCCCAATCATGGCGATTGTCTCATTCATTGCTGACAATTCAGCCTCCTTGTCAACAAAATCATCATCTGATGACACTGTTTCCATAGTAGTATCAGATGAGCTTGATGATAATATTTCTGGTTCTGCTATATTTTGAACTTTTAAAATAGGTAAGGAAAATTTTTTTCTGCATGATGAACATAACTTTTGGCCTGGCTTCAAATGATTTGGAAATTTTTCTATTAGTGATTGTGAAGCAGGCTGAAGATCAGAAGGTTTTAATTTATTGTGGAAATTGAATGGATCATGACAATATTTTGATGACATTTTATCAGCATATACTCAAAACTTGAACACATACAAATTTAACATGATTAAATATACAAATTATATAGGTACGGTGATGAAAATTATTGTTCTTTTAGAGCAGCAAATACCTTAATACATACAGTTTATTTATCAAACCGTGAGTGTAGCTATATTTATACATACATATATATGAACTATTTGTGAAGTTATCTTAAATAAAGTGCTCAAAATTTTCAACATACACAATTTCAAATGTTTGTGGAAAGCAAACCCATGGAGATCCCACTTCAATTTTTTGCCTGAATATGCTTCATCTAAAGGTCTTTACTTTTGCCAATTTTCATGACCTTGAATTCTGAACTCTGACCTGAGGTCAAGGTCAAAGGTGAAATATTGATGAAACTTTTTTTTAATGGAATGTACGCACTCTGTGCATGAAATTAAGTTATTCTGCTGTCTTTTCTGAGCATTTTGACACCAAAATTATTAAAATCCATCTATTAGATTCTGAGTTATGACCTTTCAAAATAACAAGGTTACGCTGCTGACCCCAAATTTGGGGGGGTCATTACTCCCAAACTATTTGACCCAAGTGGTTAAAATTTGGTCATGCTTCATTACTCATCATACACAACTATCACACCAAAAATCATTAAAATCAGTGAGATGACCTGACATAAGGTGTGTACACTTGACATGGAATGCCTCGATATAAAAAACTACCTAGCAAGGAAAATTTTAAAAGTGTTATCATATATTTCACATTTCATTTGTTATTTGATACATGCAAGTAGCCAAAGGAATGGCTAAGGACTTTGCATAAATATATCAAAATCTGTTTATAAATAATTCTAATTTCCTTCTATGTTTTTTATTTAATATCATTAAAAACAGAATGATTCCAGATTGGCTGGATATCAGACAGAGTTCCAGCCACAACCAGAACTCACAATAAATGGCTGGAATTCCAGCCAGCAGGAACCAGAACCAGAATTCCAGTACCAGTACACCTCATATTATATACGAGGAGTAATTAAAAAGTACCGATAATTTTATTGTTATGGACAAATAAAAGCAAATAAGAAATAACTGTTTAAATATGCAAGTCTTCCTGCTCTCTAGCATGTGCAGTCTGAAGCAAAATCTGCTACCATGAGTCAGTAGTTGGTTGGAGCGCTTAAAAGGAGGGTGTGTTTTTGCAGTACATATAAATCTCTGAAATGGAACAATGCACATTCAGAGACAAATGAAATGATTAAAACAGCTTTTGGAAATGATGCTCTCAGCATAGCTAATGTTTACAAATGGCACAAAAAGTTTAAAAATGGAGAAACATCACTTGAAGACAAGGAATGCAGTGGCTTCCCTTCCACTTCTCGTATGGATGAAAATGTCCAACAGATTTGATTTCTGGTACGAGCAAATGTTTCTCCATTTTTAAACTTTTTGTGCCATTTGTAAATGTTAGTTACACTGAGAGCATCATTTCCAAAAGCCGTTTTAATCATTTCATTTGTCTCTGAACACATGTTCCATTTCAGAGATTTATACATACTGCAAAAATACACCCTCCTTTTAAGCACTCCAACCAGCTACTGACTCATGGTAGCAGATTTTGCTTTAGACTGCCAACACCAGAGGGTAGGAAGACTTGCATATGTAAATGGTTATTTCTTATTTGCATTCATTTGTCCATAGCAATAAAATTATTGATACTTTTTGATCATTCCTTATATATATTATATATATATATATATATATATATATATATATATATATATATATAAAATAGCCAGTACTTTAGTTTATATTTGTATAATATGAACTACTTCAGTTAAATAAAAAATGGGAAAATGTAGGTATGATTCAATTTTAATTAATTGGTATTTTATGCTGATTAACCACCATTTCCTTATTGACCATCAGCCTTATCATCATCCAATAACTGATGGAAAGATGCCAATTGACAGCCATATCTTCTCAGCAAAATTATATGTAGCTGCATGACCTAAATAGAACATTTTATGGGGCTTACATACCAACATTTAATACAGGCATTGAAAACACATGCATGAATATTACCCAGCCTTACACAATTAGTAATCACTAGGCATAATTTGTCTTTTTCCATTACTGGCACATCCCTACTAGTTAAGGGACACATAATACATCAGTGGTGTTATACACAATTTCTATTAATCCCTCTCATTTAAAAATTTTTAAGGTCTTTCAAGTCCTCTGGACATAGCCTAGCTGTATAGTATGTATGTATATAAATGTAATCATTTGCAACTATTGCACAAATTCAAACAAGGTTGAACTAAAATAAAAGTATAATACTATGCAATCTTATCCCAAATTTCTTAATGCTTTTTCAGTACAAGTACCATACCACAAAATGAAGATACAAAGAGCCTTCTACTCGGCTGTAAAATATTAATTCTGTTCTCTAAACAAGTGTGTTTCAAGCTTCATCTGAAAAGTGACCAACTTCAGTGAAGTACTTACGCTAATTGTTCAACGGGGCCCGAGAGAGATAATTGAAGTACAATGTAGTCTGATGATGATTGGATCTTGGTTAACAGGTACTCAATCTTTCGATCAATTTTAATCCACAGTACTTTGTTCAGTTCTGAAAAATAAGAAAATTAAGGCTTAGCTAAAATAAAAGACTAATAATTACCTATTATTAGAAGTAATAATAGCATCTAGCTCGCAGTACATTATTACTTTGGAACTAGCCCACTCTCGATACTAACAACTCGGGTGTCAAAAAGTACCAAAGTGTATAAATTAATATTTGTACACTGGTATCCATCCTATGTAATCAATAAATACTTAATTAAAAATATATACAATAAACAACTCAAAGTATTACATCATCAAATATATATATTTATAGTAATCATTTTCACAAATTGGTTTTATTCATTCATCATCATCTCCAGTCAATAATAATTTTTTTACGCTTTGCAAATGTAGGTTACTTTTTACTCGTTAGTCGTAACTAAGTAGTTAAATAATAAAGTCTTAGGCTGTAAACTGGAGCTTTAAAGCTTCATTTAGGACAATTTTGGTACAAAGATTTCCTTGGTTTTAGCTTTAAGGAATACATAATCCTAAGACATTTATTAATTTGTTGAAAAATACATTTTTCTAAGCAAATGGATTAAAAGATGATCTCGTATTATTATAGCTACAATTTGTATATTTATAAATATATTTACTCTCAAGTTTCTTTTTAAGTCTCTTCCTATTTTATTTACTTTCTAATTTGTTTTTTCTCTTCTGTAAATACATTGTGATAAAATGAGATTTGCTTCGCATGTTAATTAGACAATTTAATAATAAACAAAAAAATAAAGATTTTAATCTCAGTTATTAACTTTTTGTATAATTTTTCTTATTTTAAAAATATATTTCAAGCTGCTAATTAAAATTAAGGTTACTATAGTCCTACTCAGTTGGAGTTAATAAATAAAAATAAGTTACGAATAAATTTGATCTTTAAATGTTAAGTCATCATAAATATTAACGAAGAAACAAAACAATAGTGAATAATTCCCATAAACTGAAAATGTTTAAGAATAGGCCATCTACACAGTTTTTTAACCTGTCCTTTGATTTGATATTTTAATTCGAGTCTAAAGAGCAGGGGTTCCCGAACTTTTTAGGTTGATATATAACCATGCTTTTCTAAGTACCAGAATCAGAAAGGCTGGAGGTTATTCATCTACGACTAATATTACTTTTTAAATAGCTACAATATCGCTAAAGTAATTATCAGTTAGCAAACTGTATTAAAACTGTCTTGTGTACCATCTGAACGAGTTCAGCATACCAGAAGTAGGGAATTGCTGGTCTTGAGAAATGAATTAGGTCTATGTAGGGTATGCAGGGGATATTCCACCAATGGAGTTATTTCATCACCTTTTTTTTTTTTTTAAAGTTATTTTAAAAATTTTGATTTCTTCAACCCCACTGATACAAATTTTTTTTACATGTAGAAAATTGTTAGTTATAAAAAGCTCTACAAACTGATATTTTCTTTCACTTTGCTTCAGTTTTTATTTATCTAGTTTTAGTGATTTGAATTAGTTAATTTCTGGTCAATTTTAACTTTCCTCCACATTTCAACATGTAATTCCTTAAAGTTGAGTGCTGAGTCAAGACTGACAGAAAAACTTTCAGAATTTATTAGAATTTACCCCTAATTTATCTTCCCAAGTTTCATTATCCAAACTCCAATCAATCCTTCTTGTAATAGGCAATATTATTATTATTATTATTTTTTATTATTTTTTTTTTTTTTAGAAAATTAAAAAGGAAAAGTAATATTTATGAAAGTTACCAAAAACTTTATTTAATCCTTTACTGCTGCCTGAGGTATAGCTACCTTTCTGGGTAATGGTTCAGAATACAGGCGCCACTTAATTAAGCAAAATTTCAAAAAATACCATAGAGACAAAGTTGTTTCTCTCATTAAAATACGTTGATTGCATGTGTTGCATAGTCAAAAAAACGAAGTTAGAAAATTACGAAAAACATATTTTTGGGGATGAATCTAGGAAATTTTGAGTTGGCAACCTTACTATCATATCGTTCATTCACTTCAGTTTGAAAATGGCTTCAGTCTGTAATGGATGTGCGGTAGTGTTGAAAAATAATCGAAACTTTACAAACCAGTTTTTAATCGATCTGTGTTTTGAAAACTGGTTTTAACCGGTTATGACCAAAAAGTATAGTAATTTTTAAAAGCCACAATTGAAAGGTACTGACTTTAACTCTTAACAAGCATAGCTTATCGCCTATTTTTTGGTCAAAAGAATGCAAAAATGCAGCATCATATGTATGCATATGAATAAGAAAATGACAACTTTGACATATTTTATTTTAGCCAAAATAATACATTATTCAAACAATTTAGATTTGAAATAATTTTTTAAAATAAAACATCTATACCGGTACTTAGAAAGAAATAAACTTCTTTTTGTAAAAAAATTAAAGAATAAAAATAACATTTTTCTCTATTTTGGAAAAAACATTGAAATAAAATTTTTTAATAAAAAAAATTTACCTAGAAACAGAAAATTGACTCTTCGTGTAAGAAAAAATATATAAATTAATTTAGATTTTATCCCTATTTTGGAAATGCCATCTTAAGAAACAAAGGGCATTAACGGTCTTATACTGCGAATAGGGCTTTAGTCGACTGACTCTACACTACAGCCTACATGATGAGACAAACTGAAGATCAAGTTGCCAGATAGGCAAAAATTGTACTGAAGAGCAGTTGCCAGTTTGTCACAATTTAACTTAATAGGTAATGTATTCGAAGTTATTTGTTGTGCGCTGTAGCGCGTAGCTGCACGTTCGCGCAAGTTTGAGCCAAATAAAAATCAATCGATAAAACCAGTTTTTTCTTTCGGTTTTCGATTTTTAGGGGAATTTTACAAACTGGTTGAAAACCAGTTTTCAACACTAATGTGCGGTGACATTAGTAGAGCTCACATGGTGTTCTCCCTTTAAATGTAGTGTGTCCAATAGGGTGGTCCAAATCCATAGGGGGAAATTTCAAAATTGTCTTAGATAGTCTCCACAAGTGTGGTTTTTGTCCATTTAGTGTCCACATGGTCTGTGCAAAATTGCAGCGTGATTGGTGAATATTTAGAGGTCGCCCCACTCTGAATATATATATTATATAATGTAGTTTTTCTTCCGTAGGTCCGATGGCTCAAACTCGATCAATTCCAAAAGTTTGGCTTCTAGGGATGGCAACTGGAACTTTATCCATGTCAAGGCTCCCTACATGCCTTGACGCCCTCCTCTTGGGGAAATACCACCACATCAATCAAAAGCAAACCACCTCCAACAGTCTGAACCAGGCATGCCAGAGGGTGATTGAAGTCTGGACCCGAGCGCGGATCCCAACTCAACGGATCGACTCCTGTGTCCGTAAGCTTTCAAAGCTTTTAGACCGCTACAAAACACTCAAGAAGCACAGGACCAGGCAACGTGCCAGCGATAGAATGAATGAAGACATCTTCAAAGCGGACATCCAGGAACTGTTTGACATCGCAACCAGTGATGCCATGAGCACAATCATCAACGTTGAGGACCGAAATTTCCTGTCCATGCAGCGCAAGGACGTCAATTCTTGCAGCATAGCTGGCATTGATAAGGAAACGACTACACAAGAGGACAGAAAGCGATCCAGAATGGAGAAGGAAGCCAAGAGGAAGGCAAGGCATGAAGCAACACAGAAAGATTTGGAAGAAGCAGGAGTGTCATCAATTGATCTTTCCTCTTCTTCTTCTTCCCTTTTTTCGCAAGACGACGACTATAGACCATCGGTACCGATTCCTTCTTCGTCTGAAGCTCCGGCACCAAAGCGTCCCAAGAACAAGGTTACGAACATTTTCCAATCTCCAGAAGTCATTGGAGCAATGGATCGCACCAATCTTTCTGACCGGAATGCTGTTTTCGTAACTGGAGCTGTATTACAGGCCGCGGGGCATGATCTGTCTGGGATGACGTGCTCTCGGAGCTCTATTCATCGCTACAGAGAAAGTGGGTGAGAACATGCAGCTCGAGAAGACCTAGAATCATTCTCTCTAGAAGACCCTGTCCTTCTCCATTGGGACGGAAAGCTTCTCCCCGGCATTGAAGGGAAGAAGACGAATGTGTATCGGATAGCAATCCTTATAACATTCAATGGACAGGAGAAGCTGCTTGGTGTCCCAAAGATGAAACAAGGAACTGGAGAAGCACAGGCCCAGGCATGCCTTCAAACTATGAAATTATGGAACGTGGAACAGCATGTGAGAGGTCTCGTCTTCGATACCATGCGTCAAACACGGGTTTACATCGCGGAGCCTGTGTCAGGATTGAAGAAGCATTGGGTCACGAGCTAGTTTGGATCGGTTGTCGACATCATATACTTGAAGTCGTACTTGCTGATGTCTTTGCCTCAATATTTGGCTCAACAGGAAGTCCTGAAACAGGCCTTTTTAAGCGATTTCAAAAGGAATGGCCATCTCTCTCCCACGAAGCATTTGTCTCAGCATCGGACAGCTTGTTCGAGAACCCTCAACTCCAAGAGATGAGAAAAGAGATGCTCACTTACTTACCTAACGCTCTTCAGGCAAGCCAACCTCGTGACGACTACAAGGAGTTCCTTGAACTATCTTTGCTCTTCCTGGGGGGAAAGACTGGTGGTCAACTCCTTATCCGAGCTCCGGGTCCCATGCACCACACGAGATGGATGGCGAAGGCGATTTATGCGCTCAAAATCTACCTCTTTCATTATCAATTCAAGCTCACAGCACGCAAAGAATGAAACGTGACTCAGCTGGCTTTATTTGTCAGTCTGATTTACGTCAAGTACTGGCATGAAGCGCCAATGGGGACACAAGCTCCTCTCAATGATCTCAAAATGCTGCATCTTCTGGAAAAATATCCACACGGAGGAGCTGCACAAGCGGCGAAGACAGCTCTAAGACGCCACCTGTGGTCCTTGTCGGAGCATCTGATTGGACTGGCCTTCTTCGATAATAGGATCGATCCTGATACCAAAAGGAGAATGGTTCAACACCTCCAACATCCCCAAAAGAATGGCTGCCCCCGACGAATACATGGCGGAAGCTGGTGTTGAAAATGATGTGGCATCCTTCGTCACGAAAAGGACATTGACCCTCTTTGATGCCTTGAAAGTTGGAGGTAAGGAGGAAGCGCGCCAGTTACTTCAAAAAGATCCACGGGAATGGCCAAATGACAAGAACTACAGGGAACTTAGAGATCGCGCCTTAAAGATGAAAGTCGTCAATGATGCTGCCGAGCGAGGTATTGCTCTCGCACAACGCTACAATGACACTTTGACACGAAACGAGGACCAGAAGCAGTACCTCCTACAACTCGTAGCCGCCCACCGAAAATAGATACCAATACCATCCAAGGCGACTCTGATGCAGAAGAAATAATGAAGATACACCCATTATCATGTCCTATTGTCTTACTGTTTTCTTTCATATTCTTTGAGAACCAAAAAAAAATTTAGTTATTCAGTTGTCTATATATTTTCCCAAAATTTCAAAAAGGGGGCAAGTGGGGCGACCCCTAAATATTAACCAAATAACGTGAAACTTTGCACAAATACTGTCCACACCAAGAGGCATAAAACCAACCTTGTGGAGAGAACTTAGTCGATGCTTTAACCTTTTGGACCACCCTTGTGTCCAATTTGTATAATTTAGGTCTCGGGGATACAGGGGCAGAGCCCCCGTAAAGATCACATATCACAAATTGATCGGTATAGGGTTTTATATTTTTTAGGTTAGTTAGGTAAGGTTTTCCATGAAATCTAGGTTTTTCTCATGGTTTCTGATGTTTCATAACATGTGTTTTTTCCTCCAAAACATGCTAAAACCATTGGTTTCCTGTTGTTTATGATAAATCTGACCATCACTATTACAGTAAATTATTGCTTATGCTGTGTTCCCCCACCCAAAACCCCCAGTTCCCATGGTGGTCCCCCCAGATTGTAGGAGGGGTTTGGGGGGGGGGGGATCACTTCAAGCAATAATTTACTGTAATGGCGATAGCCACATTCATCCTAAGCAACAGGAGACCAATGGTTTTAGCATGTTTTGGTGGAAAAAACAAAAATTGAGGTGGTGCCCCTATTCTGAACTGTTACCCCTTTCTGTTTTCAGAGTTAATATAAATGAACCAATTACAACTTCACATAATTTTGGTTAGGGTTTTGTTATTTATATATTCAAGTAGCTACTCTTACAGAGTCTACATATGTGGACAACAAGCATTCTAGGAACTGCACAATAGTACCAATGAGAAAAAATATAGACCTATATCATCTCAATGTTGCACAATTTGTCCACATATTGGGCAAGAGGTACATACTGATATAATAAAGTCAACCAATCAGATCTCAGACATTAATATATAACACTGTGGCAGATATAAAATTGTCCATTTATGTGGACCAAAGGCATTAAAGGGAATTTTTAGTATATACATTTCTGTATTGTACAATACATTTAGCTGTATTCTTTAATAAAGAATGATTTACCAGTTTTTAAGTTAGTGTGCGTAATGAAATAACCCCAAAAACTAACCAATAAAAAAAATATTGGGAAAGATATTAGGAAAATGTATGTAGTTGTAGCCTAGTTGTTACCTGCTAAGATAAATATGAAACCATAATACTACAACCTAAACACTTACACATCACCAAAAAATCTGAAAAATTCACAAACCAGCCGAGGGTGATACTACTATACAGTACCTAAAAGATATTGTGGATCTACTATATACATTTTTATTTTTCAGAAATAAAAAATATGCAAGCAAAATTTAGCCTAAAGAGTGATTTTAGTCTCTTTAAGACCACTGGGCCTTTATTCAATGTACGACTTTATGAATGAAACCCTCAATAAACAGATCAACATATATGGGCCAAATACAACCTGTGTTAATAGCCTAATTTGAGTTTTTAAACTGGGAAACTTTTAATTCAAACTTTCTTAACCCTTCAAATACAGGAAGCATACATTAACATTTTCCCAAAATGGACAAAACTACAGGAAGCGTAAACAAACATGGTTAATTTTTGGGTGAAACCCCCATACTGAGTGACTGACCCAGTTTATGACCCCCATAGCAGAAGGGTTAAATGTGGATTTTGAACCTTTCATTCCTGAATCAACTGTAAAACTTAAGATCCAAGTTAAACTCTGTGTTTTTCTTTAGATTCTGATTAGCTACTACACTTATTTAAATAAGAGTCACAGATGATAAAAGTTACCATAATTATAAACTACAACAAAGTAGTTTATAATTTAGTTTATATTTATGGTAACTTTATCATCTACAACTCTTATTTAAAAAAGTGTAGTAATCATCTACAGCATTATCTGCAAAGAATTTTAAAGCATGATAGGTGTCTAGTCTGTTTATAAATTTCTTTGGGAATAAGGCCTATGTAAAACCAAAACTCAGTCTACCATCAAGGGATTTGTACTTTTCTAGTAAAAGCCTATTTTCTGATCAAAAAATTTTTAAAAACATATTTCACTCAGATTAAGAAGAAAAAAGTACAAATCTGTACAGGCCTGAGCAATTTTCTTCTATCTCAGATGTATGTAAGACAGAGTAAATGTTTTTCAATACCCCTTTCTGCAAGGTATTCATATTTTTTATATAGGTGGGAGGCAGGGGGGGGGGGGGGGGGGAGAGATGAACAAAAAAAAAAAAGCTTGTCAAAACAAAATTACTGATAAAGTATATTGGTCCAATTTTAACTTACAAAATAATGTAGGGTGTAATTACCCCCCACCACCCCCCCAAGTGTGTTATTAACATCTAAAATTTCTATAGGGCTAATAGAGCCAAGTACATAGCTACAATCAATAAGTCATGTGTGGCATAAAATATTCCAACTACAGCCTTTAACATTTTCTAGGTGTACACAATGTTTCTTGTCAGTGCTAAATTCATCTGCTCATGGCATTAAATGTGAACAAGAAAGGAATCTATCAGTTAAATAGAAGAATCTATATTTATAATGAGAAATCCAAGGCCTCCATTATCACTGGAACCATGGACCAATGGTCACAGGCAGGGTTGGCTTTGTTGCATGCAGATTATTTCTCAACTATTTTTAGTTATTTTTTTGGGGTCCCACACTCAGTAGGGTGCGATGATCTTATAGAGGGTGGATTTTTTTTTTTTTTTTTTTTTTAATTCAATGCAGCCATGGTCTAGAAAGGTGCCATTGGGTGACAAAAGAATGTAAATTTAATTTCAAGTTCATAAGTAATGTTCTTAAGGGTCCACCAGAACCATGAAAAAAAAAAAAAAACAATTCTATAATTTTTATTTTTGAAATTAGATTTTATTGTGTGGAAATTCAATGCAGCCATGGTCTAGAAAGGAGCCATAGGGTGACAAAAGAATGTAAATTTAATACCAGGTACCTAAGTAATGTTCTTAAGGGTTTACCAGAACCTTGAAAAAAAAATAAAAAATTCGAAATTAGATTTTTTGTGTGTGGAAATTCAATGTGGCCATTGGGTGAGAAAAGCATGTAAAATTAATTTCAAATTCCTATGTAATGTTCCTAAGGATTCAACAAACCACTGAATTATAATTTTATTTGATATTATATTGCAGGTCTTCGCTGATCGGCATGTTCACTTCACATATATTTCTGCTCCAATCACCCAGAACTTACTATGAGGAGGTGACTGAACATCGAGTTCCACCATGACCCTTCCCATCCACCCTACCATGAGAGCTGTTGTCAATTAATTTAACTTATCTTTTTTTAGTGTTGAATTTTTTAATTATGAACTGGGATTCAAGCCTAGCACAGATGAATCCATCCCTGTTCTTAGCGCCACAGAGAGCACTTGAAGCTTCAGTCACCCATTTTACACATTGCTCCACTGCCTGAGTGTGACAAGGAAAATTCAGAAACTGCATTATATTCACATCTTGTGCATGCTGGATGCAACTTTGGAGCTCTTTGTCTGTAATGTGTTTTGTTATTGGGGGTTCAAATATCTGTGTTGGATCCCACTCAATGTCAATGATGTCAATGTAATTTTCAGCATCAAAGTTCAGCTTGGGTATTTTGAACTGCCTCACATTATTAATCACTGGACTGTTTCTTGCAGCTAATATTCTCCTCAGGGCAAGTTTTCTAACAGGTCTGGTATCAGTCAGCATTGCTATCAATACTTTTTCACTGAGTGAAATAGGCATTCCTCTGGATTACTGGGTCAATAGTTTGGCAAACTTCTATTTCACAGATACAAGAATATCTCTAACTACCAAATGTGATGGGCACCATCTGTGCAGGAAGATTTTGTCTTAATGATGAACCACATTGGTGTGTAGACATGTACGATGTAACTAACCAACATCAAGAGTTGTGATGATGGATTGGAAGTAGAAATGTATACTTAGAATCCTGCATGCAGTTGTCAGCTATCTTGAGTGTGATATGGGTCCTGGTTTGCGATCAGCAAGATTTTTTTTTATGTTGACTGGAAGAGAGAGCTTCGCAGATCTTGTACAAGATCTGCTGATCATTGCTTAATTCCTCAGTACCCACTTCAGGTAGCACAGGTCCTTTGATTTTTTTTTAATTTCACAACAGGTAACTGATGACTGTTCCAATAATTTTCCAAGCAGACCAGAATAGGCTTTAGGACCTGAAGTTGCCCCATCAAGTTTTTGTAATAGATGTCACAAAGGTAACTCATTGGTATGCAAGAGAGAGACACCACTGTAGTGGTCTTGCCAGATGTTCTTCCAAAAGTCTAATTATACCTCCTAATTTACTGGTGTTTACATTTGTTCCATCACCTCCAATCACTAACAGCTGATCAGTGGAAATGGCTTCAGATTCCAGGTTTTGTAAGATGCTTTTCTAAAGATTCACTGAAGTACCAGATGCAGGAGAAACATGCCCAATGTATTTTGAGCCCAGTTCTTCAATGAGGACATGTTCTTCAACTTCAGTAGTCGGATGGTTTTTTCCTCCCTTTGAAATATGATCTCTTGTTTTGTCTTTACGACCATCAAGTAGAGACCTCTCAAATCTTCAACAGAGCTAAATGTTTGTAATTCTTTTTGGTATTTCTGTCTCTCTCTTCTCACCTTGCTTGGATCAATCACAGCAGAGGCATCCATTTCATTAATAATACCAAGATCTTGGATTACTGCGCTTGCTATTGCTGCAGCAGATTGGTCTGACAAGCCTCATTGATCACATTCACGGGCAAATGTGGGAAGCTGAAGTTTCATTTTTTCTGAATTTCCTCATGTAGAAGGAGATGGCATAGGTTCAGCATTTGTTATTTCATTCATCTCTTCAGTATTCTGATCACTATCTGATACTACACTATCATTCATTTTTTCAGATGACCTCTGAAACTTAGCCACTGTATATTGCAAAATATACAATTTTTTACATTTTTTAAAAAAATAATTCAGTAACTTGGTGGCCCCTTAAGATATTATTCTAAAAGGAAAAAAAAATTATGCTGTTTTTTCCTCATGTAATCGCACCTTTTCTCACCCTGGCCAATTTTATTTAATATTCAAATTTTCCCATTTTGTATATATAAAATATACAAGTTTTCACCATTTTTTAAATATTCATTGCCTTGGTGGACCCTTAAGATATTATTCTAAGCTAAGAATATTTTTATGCCATTTTCTACTCATATATTCGCACCTTTTCTCACCCTGGCTGATTTCATTTTCAAAAATTGTTTTTTTACTGCACCCTATGGGCCCACAGCCCATTTTCACAGGCAGATTTTAGGCAGAGAATATTGATAATGAACACAAAGCTATTGGTGCTATAAAATAAAAAAGCAAATTCTTCTTTAGCTATGGTAAATGCAAAGCACTTATCAAAACAAGCATTGATTGGCCCATTGCTTGCTAAAGATGGACTAAGTCTTACATCTAATCCACAGGAAATAGCAAACATTCTACAATCTCAATATGCTTTAAGCTGGAGTACCCCTGTAGTAGCTATGGAAAAACTATACATATTTACAATATGGTATTGTATATGATACCTTTATTTCATAATTAAATACAAATTATTAATTTATTGAATCAAATAACTTCAAAATTGCCTCAGGATTGGCGGCATAGCCTATTAGGAATGAAATTAATTACCATACATAGAGCCCCATATGTACATCAAGAGAAGAGTCAATGAACTTTGAAGAATCAGTGGATTCCTAACAATTTAGACTGGCAGCACTCTGAGCTACTTACAGCGATGCTTTAAGCAAGGAAGATTTACTTTATCTTCCTATAAGTTCTGAGTGAAATCCTCATAATATAAAACCTAATAACTATAAAAAGGATAGGCCTATTCCTTCAGGTATTTAAGTGTAGTGAATGCCTATAGCAAATAAACCGAGAGATATCATCGTGCCCTACAAACAAAAATGAGGCTCAACGAAATAATAAGGTGAGGTAATTTCTTTTTTTACCATTAGGCAGCACAAATACCAAAGGCAAATAAACATAAAGAGGTCCTTTGAAGACCTACATATACATAACTCTCTAATGAAAAAAACATAGGGTTTTGTCATTAACTCTCCACTGTAATCTGCTGGAAATTTTCAATGGATGAGAGGTAACAGGCAATCAACCCATAGCCCTATATAGTTTTTTCAAAGTAGCTAAGAAAATAAAAACTACAGCATTTTTTGATAGAGAAGAAAATGACCAAGACAGACCATTATTGGAAGTTATACAAATACCACTAGAGATATACAACAGGCAATAGCAGAGCTACCAGGGAGTTTAGGCCCTGGTCCAGATAGAATTGGAGCCAATATTCTTAAGGAATGCAAACATACTTTCTCTCTCCCTATGAAAATCCTGTGATCTTCACTAGACACCAGTAGAATACCACCAATCATGAAACAAGCAAATATTACCCCAATCTACAAAGGAGATAAAAAAAGAAAGGAAGCCAAGAACTATAGACCCATATCCTTGACTTCCCATATTAATGAAAATATTTGAGAAAATCTTGAAAAGCCATATTGTCAATTTTATAGAAAATGAACATCTCTCTTAGAAGACTTTCAACATGGCTTCAGACAAGAGATATCCTGTCTTACTGAACTTATGGACCATTGCAACACAATCCTACAATATTTGGGAGAAAACCACAATGTTGATGTCATCTATCTAAACTTTGCAAAAGCTTTTGGCAAGGTTGACCATGGAATATTATTCCACAAACTAAAAGAACTCGGAATTTGTGGAAAAATAGGAAAATGGATCCATGCCTTTCTCTCTGAGTCAGACAGGAAACAAATAACAATTGTAAATGGAGCAAGATCTACAGAAAAAGAAGTGATTAGTGGAGTGCCACAAGGTACAGTACTGGGACCAATTCTATTCATTGTAATGCTAAACAATATAAACTGTAACCTAGGAAGCTCTCTCCTGTCATTCATGGATGATACCAGAATACTAAGACCAATTACAGAAAAAGAAGACTGTGCAGAGCTACAAAAGGATCTACAAACTATATATGCATGGGCAGATGCAAATAATATAGCCTTCAATGAAGACAAATTTGAACTAATTAAGTATGGACCAAATAAATGCCTAAACGAACAATTCAACTACACTGGACCCACAGGAAAAGATAGTATAAACTGATCATGTAAGGGATCTAGGGGTTATATTATCTAAAGATGCAACATTCAACAGGTACCTTCACAAAATGACATCATGCAAACAACTAATGGGATATATACTGAGGACATTCGGAACTAGAGACAGTATGACCATGCCTACCCTGTGGAAATCACTTTTTCTTCCATGCATCAACTACTGCTTTCAATTATGGTTTCCCCGCAAACAATGAATTGCAAAAAATTGAGGGCCTACAAAGAACCTTTACTTCATATATTAAACAACCTGATGAGCAACATGGGAGTAAAAACAAATTAAACTACTGGGATAGGCTCAGAGACCTTGACCTTTATTCCATAGAGAGGAGGTTTGAGAGATACATCCTGATCTACACCTGGAAAATAATTGAGGGGTCCCGCATCTTAAGGTACCTAAGCGCCAAAATTAAAATTCACCAGAAATCACCTTCAAAGTTCAGCAATATTCTGGCAACAGTATCTCTGTTATTAATTGAGCTACAACGTTCATTTTTGGCTAAATTAGAGTTCTAAGTATGCTAATGAAGATGTTGAGTTTTTGGAAAAGATTTTCATATTTTATATATTTTTTTAAACTTTTTAATTTTCTTATTATGCCAAACTTTGGGAGTGATTTCTGGCACAGAATGATTCTAGTGATTTTTCATCACTATCACGGTGAGACATTGCTGCACACGTTGATAATAGTTAGAAGCCGGGTGAATAGAATAATCCACGCAATATTCAGCAATATGAGCACAAACACAGGATGCCTGCTAACAGCAACGCGAGTCCTAAGGTACTGGTGGGATGTTTGTGTCATGTCCCTCTCAGTGCATGGAGTGGGTGGCCAATCAGAAAGCAGAGCGGCATAGCTGCCATGTTTTCATTGGCTCACGCTCCTCCTGCTGTTCCCGCCACCCAGAGACTGAGCATCCCACCCCATCACCTCCCACCAATTGAACGGGATATTGGGGCCTTAAGACGCACATCACATCTGGGCAGCAGAGCCCAGCTGGCGATAGAAGTGAAAAAAGTAGTTCGCTTCATAAGGTTTTCAACCATACTTCATTTCGTAAGGTCATTATAACCCAAACCACACGATAGAGGAAGGGTGAAAATAGTGATATCCATCAAAAACACATTTTTGCCTGTGGTGGCACTTAGGTACCTTAAGACATGTGACCCCTCAACTGTTATTCTAGAAGAGCTTTTAGCTGCCCCCAATACTGAACCAAGTGGACCCACCTCGACAAGAACTGGCAGAATATGTCAAAAACATCACCTCCCACCAAACAGCCTGAGAAGGATTCAAACCCTTCAATATAATAGTATCTCTAGGCAGGGTTCTCACCTGTTTAACTCCTTGCCTCAGTACCTTAGAGATATAAGTGCAGTTCCAGTAGATACTTTTATAAAAACATTTGGACATGTTTTTAACCAACATACCCAACCAACCCACAGTGCCAGAATATTCCTCTGCCAGACCAGCCCTCACAAATTCAATAGTGAACCAAATCATATGGCAGGAGCAAGAGAAAAGAAGGGTGGCAACTACATCATGGCCCCAACTTCAGAAGGTGCTGAGCAGACTTCGTGGGAGCAGCGCACCCTTGAGGCAGAAGCACTTCAAGGTAAATGGGATAACTCAGTGGCATAAGAAAATTAGAAAACACTTGTAGACTTGATCTATGAAAATACTTTTTCAGTCATAGTAGTAGATTTTTGGAATGACTTGTCATATGATGTGGTAAACAGTACCAGTAGCTCATTAGTTAATTTTAAGAAAAATGTACGGTAGACACTTCTGAGTGAGAGAGTGAGTTTGTAAAGTGTATATAGTGTACAGTAAGTCCCCAACTTATACACGAGCACATTTCAGAGGAAGAACAGGAGGCTGAGCCACCAAAAATATTTATGATTAAGCAGATGGCAGAATGCTTTGATATGACTGAGAAAGGACTGGCTGGTTTAGACTGAATGCCCTTGATGATTGGTTAGGTTAAGTTGTGATATTTTCATTAGTTTAAACAAAAATGATAAGAGTAAACTTTCCTGGTTAATTTTGAGGTGTTTTGCACATTCCTGTGGTAATGTGTCATAAATTTAAGAGATCTTGTAACATGAACATATCCTATAAGTTTATGTTAAGATATCTTAAAAACTACGGTACACATTTGCACAGGAAACCAATGGCAGATTCGTGCAAAGCACCTCAAAATTGACCAGAAAAGTTTGCTCTCATTATAAAACCAAACTGGGAGTAAAATACAATGGTAATTATTCATTTTTACACCCAGTCTATTTTTATGATGAGAACAAACTTTTCTGGTCAATTTTGAGGTGTTTTGCATGAATCTGCCATCCATTTTGTGCAGATGCATAGTTTTTGAGATATCGCCATGTCGAAAACTACACATTTGCACAGGAAATGGATGGCAGTTTCGTACAAAACACCTCAAAATTAACCAGAAAAGTTTGCACTCGTCATTTTCGTTTAAACTAACGAAAATATCATGACTTAACCTAACCAATCATCAAGGGTGTACAGTTGACCTAACCAGGTATTCAATTGATCTAACCAGTGTCACATACTGAACTGTCCGCAAAACATTAGGATAATGGTTCAGAATAGGGGCACCACCTCAGTGTGTTTTTTCCACCAAAACATGCTAAAACCATTGGTTTCCTGTTGTTTAGGATGAATGTGACCATTGCCATTACAGTAAATTACACTGGAATGCATCAATTTTGCTGTCAAGGGTTTTGTAAGTGATTCTTATAGAGTTTTTCCTGCTGATTTCGAATCTGCAATCCATTTTTCTCAAATCAGCTCAGGTTATCCGGCTATGGCCTCATAAGTAAAATAGAATTTTTCGTGATTTTGCCAAGCGGAATTGGAACAGTAACATCTATCATCACTTGTTTCACTTGTATAATATCTTTTTTTACTTTTCAGGCATATAGATAAAATATTTCATAATGAATAGAGCGTGTAAAAATGATCCCAATAGATGCTGCTACATATGTGGGATGGTTACCATGCCAAATAACCAGTCCCAAATAACCAGTCCCAAATCACTAAATTTGTGAAGACAATGTATAGAGCATACTTTGAAATTAAGCTAGGGGACCAGGACAAAAATTTCGCCCCTCATATGTGCTGCAAGACGTGCATTGAAAATTTGAGAAGATGGAGCAAAGGCAGAGTGAAATCTTTGCCTTTTGGAATTCCCATGATTTAGAGAGAAGGAAAGGATCACGTGATAGATTGCTATTTCTGCATGACAAACCTCCAAGATGGGCTTATAAATTTATTTTTCTTAAATATTTTGAAATCCTCGTATGAAACTTGACATAATATTCACCATAATGTAATATTCGCCATATATAGCATAATATTCATCATAATGGTAATCGTACATATACATATTGTTATACAAAATACATTTACACATACATATTGTTATACAAAATACATTTACACATACATATTGTTATACAAAATACATTTACACATACATATTGTTATACAAAATACATTTACACATACATATTGTTATACAAAATACATTTACACATACATATTGTTATACAAGTTACATTTACACATACATATTGTTATACAAGTTACATTTACACATACATATTGTTATACAAGTTACATTTACACATACATATTGTTATACAAGTTACATTTACACATACATATTGTTATACAAGTTACATTTACACATACATATTGTTATACAAGTTACATTTACACATACATATTGTTATACAAGTTACATTTACACATACATATTGTTATACAAGTTACATTTACACATACATATTGTTATACAAGTTACATTTACACATACATATTGTTATACAAGTTACATTTACACATACATATTGTTATACAAGTTACATTTACACATACATATTGTTATACAAGTTACATTTACACATACATATTGTTATACAAGTTACATTTACACATACATATTGTTATACAAGTTACATTTACACATACATATTGTTATACAAGTTACATTTACACATACATATTGTTATACAAGTTACATTTACACATACATATTGTTATACAAGTTACATTTACACATACATATTGTTATACAAGTTACATTTACACATACATATTGTTATACAAGTTACATTTACACATACATATTGTTATACAAGTTACATTTACACATACATATTGTTATACAAGTTACATTTACACATACATATTGTTATACAAGTTACATTTACACATACATATTGTTATACAAGTTACATTTACACATACATATTGTTATACAAGTTACATTTACACATACATATTGTTATACAAGTTACATTTACACATACATATTGTTATACAAGTTACATTTACACATACATATTGTTATACAAGTTACATTTACACATACATATTGTTATACAAGTTACATTTACACATACATATTGTTATACAAGTTACATTTACACATACATATTGTTATACAAGTTACATTTACACATACATATTGTTATACAAGTTACATTTACACATACATATTGTTATACAAGTTACATTTACACATACATATTGTTATACAAGTTACATTTACACATACATATTGTTATACAAGTTACATTTACACATACATATTGTTATACAAGTTACATTTACACATACATATTGTTATACAAGTTACATTTACACATACATATTGTTATACAAGTTACATTTACACATACATATTGTTATACAAGTTACATTTACACATACATATTGTTATACAAGTTACATTTACACATACATATTGTTATACAAGTTACACTTACACATACATATTGTTATACAAGTTACACTTACACATACATATTGTTATACAAGTTACACTTACACATACATATTGTTATACAAGTTACACTTACACATACATATGTTATACAAGTTACACTTACACATACATATTGTTATACAAGTTACACTTACACATACATTGTTATACAAGTTACACTTACACATACATATTGTTATACAAGTTACACTTACACACATATTGTTATACAAGTTACACTTACACATACATATTGTTATACAAGTTACACTTACACATACATATTGTTATACAAGTTACACTTACACACACATATTGTTATACAAGTTACACTTACACACACATATTGTTATACAAGTTACACTTACACATACATATTGTTATACAAGTTACATTTACACATACATATTGTTATACAAGTTACATTTACACATACATATTGTTATACAAGTTACATTTACACATACATATTGTTATACAAGTTACATTTACACATACATATTGTTATACTACATTTACACATACATATTGTTATACAAGTTACATTTACAATGATTGTATATTTTCTTTCTTTTTCATTCATATTGTCCCCGAAGGGACAATATGAATGAAAAAAAGAAAATATACAGAGTCCATCGACCTATTTCATATCTTACAGACCGCAGCCTTCCCTCACGAGCCGCCACTGTCTGAATGCTTCTTCTATTTCATATGCAAGTTTTATATCCATGTTTCTGTGTTTCTATTTTCAGGAGTTAACAAGAAGAATAAACACATTGTTGTATACCCTGACATTCCTTCTGCTATGAGACCTGTACCCCATGGTCCTGGAATTCCAATACCCGACCCACCTCAAACCCTGGACTTCGATGATTCTGATGATGAATCAATGACCAATGCCAATGACCAGTCCCAGTCGTATATACCTCAAAATACCGCTTCAAATGAGCCGAGGGCTCTCAACCAGGCCAAACTTAATGATCTTACCAGGGATTTAGGACTTTCCAAATTAGCTGCTGAGATCTTGGGCTCACGACTTCGAGAGGACAACTTGCTGGCTCCGGGAACAACATTCTCCTGGTATAGGAAACGAGAGGAAGAATTCCGCAAGTTTTTTGCAGTGCATGAAAATACCTCTTCCTTAGTGTACTGCTGCAATGTTGAGGGGCTAATCAAATCCTTGGGCCTGCCATATAACGCATCAGAATGGAGGCTATTTATAGACTCGTCTAAACGAAGTTTGAAAGTAGTACTTCTCAACATTGGGAATAGGGTTGCATCAGTCCCTGTAGCACATTCCGTACAACTTACTGAGAGCTACGATAACATGAAAATTTTACTGGATGCTCTCGTATACGACCAACACAACTGGAGGATCTGTGGAGATTTGAAGGTAATACTAATATCATAAGTAAACTATTGCTATTGACTATGTTGTTTTTCCAAAGGTTATTTGAGAGTGTATAAGAACACTTAACTTCCCCACAGAAGTGATACAGTCCAATGCATAGATTTTTTTCTCTGATGGAACAGATTCTCTAAATTCTTTAAATATTTTCATTTTTTTTCAGATTGTGGCATTTGTATTGGGAATGCAAGGGGGATACATGAAATACCCATGTTTCCTCTGCAAATGGGATAGCCAAGTGGATGAGAAGCACTATGCACAGCATGAATGGGCATCCAGAGAGAATTTTGAACGTGGGTCGCATAATGTCGTTTCAGTGCCCCTTGTACCACCAACAAAAATTTTGCTCCCACCACTTCATATTAAGCTGGGCTTGATGAAAAATTTCATCAAATCAATGAATAAGGAGGGTTCAGCATTCCGATATCTCGAGAGTAAATTTCCTCATATATCTGATGCTAAACTAAATGCTGGGGTTTTTGATGGTCCTCAAATTCAAACTTTGATCAAGGATACTCAGTTCGAAAACGTAATGACTCCAACTGAGAAGAATGCCTGGCAGGCATTCAAGTCAGTTGTCACTGATTTTCTTGGCAAGCGTAGAAGTCCAGAATACGAGTCCGTTGTC
This sequence comes from Bathynomus jamesi, assembly GCA_023014485.1. Lineage (NCBI taxonomy): Eukaryota > Metazoa > Arthropoda > Malacostraca > Isopoda > Cirolanidae > Bathynomus > Bathynomus jamesi. Next base: position 1,387,693 of record JAJOZX010000177.1, on the reverse strand, counting down.
GAAAACTTGATGGAAGCTTTCAAAGCTCATGGGTCGCGCATGTCCATAAAAATGCACTTTTTGTGGTCCCACTTGGACTATTTTCCTGAAAATTGCGGGGATTATAGTGAGGAACAGGGTGAACAATTTCACCAAGATATCAAAATAATGGAAGAGAGGTACCAGGGAAACTGGGATATCAATATGCTGGTGGACTATTGCTGGTGTTTGAAGCGAGACGTGCCCGAAGAAAAAAACACAGACGGAAAGCCAAAAAAAACTTCATTCCTTCCTCAATAAACTTTTTTCCATATTCATGTATGAATAAAAGTATTTATTCACACAATGTTTCATTTTTCACGAGTGTTCTTATAATATTACTCGTATCTACAGTGTTTAAGCTAAAAAAATCAATAAATTTGGGGGATAAATTTGGGGGATAAATTTGGGGGATAAATTTGGGGGATAAATTTGGGGGATAAATTTGGGGGATAAATTTGGGGGATAAATTTGGGGGATAAATTGGGGGATAAATTTGGGGGATAAATTTGGGGATAAATTTGGGGGATAAATTTGGGGGATAAATTTGGGGGATAAATTTGGACTTATAATAAATGGCCAATAGAGAAAAAACCTGACCTGATTGAGGAAAACCAATGTCATTTTCGAATTCAGCATGGTCAAATTATATAATATGAGTTGAAAAAACCCTCACAGCAGACAAAAAAATTTCATATGCATACCAGTGTTATTGCTTGAAGTGATTTCACCCCCCCAACCCCTCCTACAATCTGGGGAGACCACCATGGGAACCGGGGGTTTTGGGTGGGGGAACACAGCACAAGCAATAATTTACTGTAATAGCAATGGTCAGATTTATCCTAAACAACAGGAAACCAATGGTTTTAACATGTTTTGGTGGAAAAAGCCCTTATACCCAGAACCCTATACCGATCAATTTGTGATGTGTGATCTTTACAGGGGCTCCACCCCCGTACCCCCCGAGACCTAAATTATACAAATGATAATGTAATAACATGTTAAGTTATGCACTTTTTTAGTCTTCATCTAGGGCAGTGGTTCCCAACCGGTTTTGGCTTATGGCCCCCCTTAGGAACCTTATTTTTTCCCGTGGCCCCCATAAGCATTATTTTCAGTAGGTAATATGCAGATTTAACTCTATTTTACAAAATAACATTTTCTTGTGGCCCCCTTCAAATGTGCCATGGCCCCCAGGGAGCCATATGGCCCCCGGTTGGGAAACACTGATCTAGGGCACATGACGAATCAAGTTCTCAACATAGCTGTGAGCTCTACTAGCGTCAATGCACATCCATCACAGACCGAAGCCATTTTCAAACTGAAGTAAATGAACGATAGTAGGGTTGCCAACTCAAAATTTCCTAGATTCATAGCACTGAAATAGCTATATATATTTTTTCATAATTTTCTAACTTCATTTTTTTGACATATGCAATCAACATATTTTAATGAGAGAAACAACTTTGTCTCTATGCTATTTTTTTTAAATTTTGCTTAATTAAGTGGTGCCCATATTCTGAACCATTACCAACATTAGGACCAATCAATTTGTAATGCGTGATCTTCTAAATTATACAAATGATAATGTAATAACATGTGCCCACCTTGCCTGAGTAGTCCGCTAAATTTCACATGCCCTTAAAGATTGAAATACTAAAACACTCGCGTTTATTTTTAGGATTTTTTTTATGGCACCTAAAGACCTGGTCTTTTCTTAAAATACAAGCATTATTGCATTTAGGGCAGGTCATGGATGTCTTAATTATTCCATGATTCAAAAAAAGGTCTAAACTCTTATCTTCATCAAGGGCAATATGGGAGACTACATCTTCAAAGTCAAATATACAAAACTGACACATCATACTTGTGGTCACAAAAACACCAAACTAACAGACCAACAATTGCTAAAAATGATTTAATTTTAAAACATGACAAATTGAATTACACAGAAGTAGCCAGAAACACCAAAAATAGGAAATATTCACCAAATAGTCGATATATATTGAAAAATAGGAAACATTTTAATAAAAAAAAAACATTTTATACAAATCTGCACAAGATAAAATGGTAATTATTCATTTTTTGACCCAGTCTCTTTTTATAATCAGAGCAAACTTTTCTGGTCAATTTTGAGGTGTTCTGCACGAATCTACCATCCATTTCCTGTGCAAATGCGTAGTTTTCGAGATATCGTCATCTTGAAAACTACGCATTTGCACAGGAAATGGATGGCAGTTTCGCACAAAACACCTCAAAATTAACCAGAAAAGTTTGCACTCATTTTCGTTTAAACTAACAAATTTAAATGAAAATATCATGACTTAACCTAACCAATCAAGGGTGTACAGTTGACCTAACCGGTGTCACGTACTGAACTGTCGGTAAATGTACAGTATTATACCCATCTCCCTTTCGAGGTGAAATTTATGTTTTTCCTATGGTTTTTGATGTGTTTTGAATGAATCTGACCTTCAAAACCGTCGGAAATGACTCGTTTTTGAGATAACCCCCCAGCCAGCAATCGAAAATGAGTCATTTCCGACGGTTTTGAAGGTCAGATTCATTTAAAACATCAAAAACCATAGGAAAAACAAATTTAACCTTCAAAATTGACCTAACCTATCCTAACCTAAATCACTTATAGTCTTGTAGGCAGCCCAGGAATCACTATAAATCACAGAGCCAGGCCTAATGTACTTCTGAATGAGTGGAATGAGAGTTCCATTCTGGTACGAAAGTAATTCAAATTCGAAATGGATGGAGCGCAGTGATTGGGCAGACATGTAACGAACACACAAACGAATGTACGAACACACCAAAAAAATGTTTATATCTCGAAAACGAAGCATTTGCGACGGAAACGCTATAGAAGGAAAATGTCTTAGAATTAAAAAATCTACTTAATAAACATATAATAATTGCTGGACGTTAGATGGGTGTAATAGTAGAATAATACCGAACTGTCTGCAAAACATTAGGACTGATCAATTTGTGATGCATGATCTTTATGGGGGCTCCACCCCCATACCCCCGAGACCTAAATTATACCTTGCATGAGTAGTAGGGTATGTCAATTTTGTCAAATCAATTTTGGTAGTGAAAATATAGTCTTTTCATGCCAAAACTTGAAATTGGCCAACCAAAATGAAATAAAATAACCCTTACCTACATCAATTTTACCTTAAAGTTTCAGAAATTTACTCTTTTACTAAATAATAGGACATAAATTAATTAACTATTCATCTGTCACAGAATTATCCCACTGATCGCATATGGAGTGTTTCAAGGTCATGTACAAGTCACAACATGAATAGAACTGTCCCTCACTCTCAGTTTCCTCTTAGATTCATAGATGGTGGTTTGCTATTATTGCTCTTGTACCTACTTCATAGTTATTCTACTAGACAAATACTACAGTTTAACTGTAAGTATGGATTATTGATTATTACAATTATTTATCATAATCATATTCTTCTGTCTAATTATGTTGTAATCCCATGAAATATTTTTTTATTGAATTTTAGAACATCGAATGACTAAACTTTGAAACATCATAATTGATATAAAATACTTAAATGTTTTTCTTTCTTTTCAGATATTCCTAAGATGCCAAAATTGAAGACAAGAGGTCAGTCGTCATGCCACTTGAGCCTGTTAGTCGGTACAGGCAAGGAGCTTCCCATATCAGAACTACCAACAGTGCGAGACATGCTGAGACTAGGGTTACTCCGTGAACAAAATACAAAAGATAGAAGGAACTACACAGAGAAAGAGCTCATAAGGGACATGATTCCCCCTCTTCTGCATCAGTGGAAAAAAGCTAATGTGTTATTCAAACCACCTGTACTCAATCAGTATAGAACTATTGAGCTAAAATTAACAAAGCTGTGGCACAAAGCAGTTGAGACATCACTTGGTAAAGGAAAACTAGCAAAGAAAAATAAATTCCTGCACATACTTGATACTCTTCTTGACATTTTTAACTGCCAGTGTCCCATAGAGTTGTGTTCTGAAGCCAATTGTTCTCCCTCATGCAGAAGAGAACCTCACCCTCACATTGATTGTCGCTGTCCTTGTGAAAAGATCCCTATTTTGGAGTTGGCTTTCATAAAGGCACAGAGAACAAAGGCAGGAGGCCAAGGAAGTATGCAGATTGGTTCAGCAGATTATTCAGAAACCAAAATACAGATTGTTATTGCTAAGAAAAAAAGAGAAAATCCGAGAGAGGGAAGAAAAGGAGAAAAAGAAGAGTGAAGAGGCCACCCAAAGAGATGAAGAGCTCTATCAAGAGGTTTCTCACTTCTTTGAAAGCTCTTCAGATGAACAGAAAGAAGTAACATCAGATGATAACTCCAAAATGCCAGATGTCTGAACCTTCACCGAAGAGAATGAAATACAACACTAAAGACATCTCAAACATTGCCCTTGCCAGTATTCACCACCATACGGGGTTACGAGAGACTGCAGAGATTGCCACTGCCGCTTGGATAGATGCAGGCCTCATCAGCCGAGAGGATACATCCTTAGTGATAGATCATTATAAGATAAAAAGAGCACAAGAAAAAATAATGAAGGAAATATCTGATCAGCATGAAAAAGATTTGGAGGAGGAAGGTCTCTCAAGTACCTTTTGTTTGATGGAAGAAGAGATGACACAAAAGTTCTCCTAGAGGTAGAGGGAATGGACAGAAAGTTTCCCAGTCTCATCAAAGAAGAACACTACTCTGTGTGTTCCAAACCTGGTGGCCACTATTTGTTTCACTTTGTTCCTGAAGCAGAAGTAGAAGGCAAGAAACATGCAGAGGCAATTGCTGATCAAATAATATGTTGCCTTCAAGAAAGACGACTTGACAGTTCACTGCAGGCTGTTGATGGAGACCCAACTGCGGTGAACACTGGATGGCAGGGCGGTGTTATGACGCATTTAGAGAAAAAACTTGGAAGAAGGCTTGTTTGGATTGTATGTGATTTGCACACAGGGGAACTACCTCTTCGTTGTCTCATCCAGAACTTGATGGTCCTACAAAGAGCAACAACAAGTGGTCAGGCCCCCTTGGCAACATGCTGATGAAGCAACGGAATTAGAAATAAATAAAATTTCCAAAGGTCGAAGTAGGCCCTCCCCTTCCAGTATTGTCTGAAGAAGTTATCAAAGACCTCAGCACGGATCAATCTTACACTTATCATATTGTTCAAGCAATCAGATCAGGAGAGTTGCCTCAAAATCTGGCTCTCTTGGAGATTGGACCCATAAGTCACGGTCATTGGTTAACTACAGCAATTCGTTCCTGCAGGATTTGGGTTTCCAAACATGCACTGAAGGGCAAAATGCTACAGAATTTGATATTGATTGTTGAATTTATTATTGGGTTTTATCTTCCTCATCGGTTCAATGTAAAACTTAATCCAATGTGGATGGAGGGGCCCAACCACATCTTGTTTCAATTACAGCTACTGAGAACCCAAAGGAAAGAAGTAGTGGACATCGTGTTACCTGTGGTGAGAAGGTCTGCTTGGTATGCTAGGCCAGAGGCAGTTTTGAAAGCAATACTTTGCAGCCAATGTACCAAAGAGTGAACTGAGGCTGTGGAAATCATTCTAAAGCTTAGAGGAACATCACTAGATGATGACCAGCTGGGAGACTACTCTGTTCAGACAAGGAAGGTACCTCCGATAAATATCAATACCACAAAATTATCAGAATTAGTTAACTTGAGTTCGGAAGTTTTGGAGCTACCACTGACAACATGTATAACAAAAAGATTTAACACAACTTAGAGAGGCCACAATGCAAGTGCCAAAGTGGCCTTCTCACACTCAGTGTGGAGAGATGTGAAAATGGTCACAGAAGCAGCTAGTCAAGTTTACAGTCACGAGAAGCAAGAAGGCTATATCAAAGCACAAGTAGCAAGCTGAATAATGACATCAAGGAACTGCAGTAAAAATGACATGACTACATTAGTTACTTTCAAATAAAGATTCTGAATGATATCTTATTGCCACTTTAAATATTGATAAGATGTTTGTGCACATTTATTATTTTGTTACAAATTTACGGAAAAATAGAATTTTTTAATTAAAATTGATGTAGGTAGGAGTTATTTTTTATTTTTTGAAGCAAGGATATTATTTTGTATGCCAAATGATTACATTATATTACTACCAAATCACATGATTTTCAATTTAGTCATTTCACCCCTAAAATTGACACACACCCTAATGAGTAATCTGCTAAATTTTGCCTACCCTTAAACTGAAATATGACACGTTTATTTTTAAGATTTTTTTTACGGCACCTAAAGACCTAGTCTTTACTTAAAATACAAGCACTATTGCATTTAGGGCAGGTCACGGATATCTTAATTATTCCATGATTAAAAAAAAGGTCAACTCTTATCTTCATCGAGGGTAATATGGCAAATCACATCTTCAAAATCAAATATGCATAACTGACACACCATACTTCATCATAAAAAAATTGAACTGAACAAACAAACAATTGCTAAAAATTATTTATTTGTAAAACAGGATAAATTGAATTACGCAGAAGTAGCCAGAATCACCAAAAATAAGAAATATTCACCAAATAGTCAATATATATATACATATTGAAAAAACACCAAAAATAAAATATATTTAAAAAAAAAACATTTTATACAAATTTGCACAAGATAATATATATTTTTTCTTATTCAGTTTTGATTGGTTATTCAATATATATTGCTGTTATAGCTGGGTGTGACTGGGTCAAAAAATGAATAATAACCGATAAAATATATTTTTTTAGTCAGTTTTGAATGGCAATTCAATATAGTATACCGTTCTAACCGTGCATGAGTGGGTTAAAAGATGAATATTAACCAATACAATATTTACTTAGTTCTTATTAAATATTAGAATTTTTTGGAGAAATTAAAAACAAAATTAGAGATAGCAAGGTTTTTACTTATTCTATATATAAATACACGACTTTTATAACTAAAAAGTTGATTTTCGTAGAGCCGTGAAAGTAATAGTTAACCAAAAAATGTAGCTCATGACTTGAATTAGCTCGATGGGCCAGTGGCTTCATGTTTTCCAAATGAAATGTAATGTAATAACACATAGGGACCGAAGTTAGAGGGCGAGCCTAGGATAATTCCACAAGTTTATCAACAACTTTCAATAAACTAGTTAACTTACATCTCACGATGAGTCTTGCCGAATTTCTAACTTCGTTTTCCTTCGAGATGGCTTGGCTTGAAGTTCGAGCCTCTGGCCTTTACCGTAGCCTCGTATTCTGGTAGTATCAATAAGAAATCAATGCACATAAAAACACTACACACTAAATCTACGGCAAACAACAACTATAATTCAGTCAGTAAAGTATAGGAAAAGAAAAATTACCGAGATCTTTACACACCTGATTAGCATAAATACTAAAAACTTCAGCTCAAGTATTTCTTAACAACCAATAATTTATTAGCTTCAGCTGAAAGAGAGAGATGCTGAGTGTTTTTGTTTTTGATACTGGTCATTTGGTTAGTTGGTTTGCTTGGTGCTCATCTTATCACATGCTGTCTTATAGAGTAAGACTATCTTATGTAGAATGGATGACCAAGTAATGTCTACAATTAGTACAGTAGTGGTACCGATGAATGATCCACAAGATCCAAAGTTTTGAAGTTAATGTACAGCTGGGAGATGTGTGACAATCTGCAATTAGCAGAGATCAATGGGGTCTTAATTTTGCACGTAGCTGTATTTGTGGTTTGTTTATATTAACAGTGGAAACACTCAGATGGGACGAAGGGCCCCTAGTGTGCCCACAATAAAATTTTTACCATGTTACATGTTACTTTTGAAATGAAAGAGCCATATTGCTTAAAATCTAGAGAAAAGTAACATGAAGAGACCATATATATATATATATATATATATATATATATATATACACACACATTCAACTGCAAAGAACACGCAGTATAAATAACGTAAAGAACGACGCTTGTATAGGAGATATTCCGCGCAAGACGAGAGAGAGAGAACGAAACAAATGAAAAAAAATATATATATATATGCGGGCAGCAGCATCCAAAATGCGCGCGAGCAATTCGTCTCGTGTATCCACGTTTCTTTTGTAAGCTTGACTTTTCATCCACCCCCACAAACAATAATCTGACGGAGAGAGGTCTGGAGACCTTGGTGGCCATTGAATGGGGCACCGCGGCCGATCCATCTACCAGGGAAAGTTTGATTTAGGTATTGCATCACCAGACGGGTAGAATGTAGAGGAGCTCCGTCATGCTGAAAGTACATACCAGCGCGTGTAGCCAAAGGAACATCCTCCAATAGTCCTGGCAATTCATTTTTCAGAAATTCTTGGTAACTTTGTCCTGTAAGACGATTCTCTAAAGTAACAGGGCCAATCAGCTGATCATCGATGATACCGCACCACACATTGGCAGAGAAGCGATGTTGAAAATTTGTTTCCACAGTGGCATTTGGATTTTCGTCTGACCACCGATGAGAGTTACGAGTGTTGTTGATACCGTCTCGGGTGAAAGTAGCTTCATCGGTGAACAGTATTAATCGAAGCAATCGGCGATTAGCATTTACCCAATGACAAAATTCCAGTCGCATGACACCGTCTCCTGGTTGAAGGTGTTGTACACGCTGTACATGATATGGATGCAAGCCTTCCTCACGTAATGTTCGCCATACTCTTGTGAGTGGTACACAGAGACGTGTAGAAATTCTTCGTGAGCTAGTAGTAGGACTACGCTCTACCAAATGAAGAATGTTTTCCACTTCATCCACATCTTGTTGACCTTCACGTTCAGATGAAACATGAGCGATGGGAAGTGTACCAATCTCACGCAATGTGTTGAAAACCCTGGTAAACACTCTTCGATCTGGAATTCTGCGGTTCGGAAACCGTCGACGGTATTCTGCAACAGCAGCTGTTGCACTCCCATCGCAAAAATCGTAGACATGCACCATATCTGCATATTCGGCATGTGTGAAGGTGTGTGGCATTCTTAACACTGCTTCAAACACCAAACAATGTCACTCACAACAGTCAGCTGTTGATTGGCTTATGTTACATGCTTACATTACAGCTTACATGGTTCAAGGTTATAGGGGAAGGAAGGGGGAGGGAAGGGGGAGGAAGAGCTGCGCGCGCATCATATTCAAACAGCTCTATCTCCGTAACCATTCAGAATTAGATACATGTTCATATGAACTTTTTTTCTCACAATGACCGATACTATCACCTCCCGAAGTATTGACCTTTCCTCCTGAAACACCCTGTAGTGGTTAGCGTCGCTGACTCCGAATCCATCGGCCCCGGGTTCGAAACCCGACGGCAGCCGGTGCGCAGCAAAACCCAGCTGTTCATCCTTCCACACAATAAAGAAAGTGGTTGGTAGATAAATGGGTACCCTAGGTGGCCTAGTGGTTAAGACGCTGTGCTGCTGATGGGGCGTGGTTCGGATTCCACGTTAAACTGTAGGTCTAAGGTGGAGTGAAAAGCTTGACCTTCGTCAGAATGAACAATTCAGGCGGAAGCTAACCAAAGGTTAAAGGTTATATATATATATATATATATATGAAAATTATTTCACGAAAGTAACACGTGAAAAATATTTATGATGAATAAAACCACGAAGGAAAGGAAACACAGATGGTGCTCAAGCGCTTTCGTCTAATGACATCCTCAGGAACACTGAAGTACATAAAGAGTTACGACCTATATATAGGTTACAGAAAAAAAAAAATCTATATGTATATATATACAATAAACGGAAAAACAAAATTAAAGGATTGTGGAAGGGGGCACACAAATTTATAAGGAAAAACTATCGATTTTAGCACAAGATTAAAAGAATTGTTTCCAACCAATGTTATAGATAAAAAAAAAATATATATATATATATACAAATTTATACTGGAAATCTGCCCGGGTTTTAGCACTCAATTTTTTTTTTTATACAAAAAGAGCAGAGTGCTAAAACCCGGGCAGATTTCCAGTATAAATTTGTATATATATTTTGTTTTTTTATCTGTAACATTGGTTGGAAACAATTCTTTTAATCTTGTGCTAAAAATCGATAGTTTTTCCTCATAAATTTGTGTGCCCCTTTCACCACAATCCTTTAATTTTGTTTTTCCGTTTATTGTATGTATATATATATAATATATATATATATATATTTTTTTTTTTCTGTAACCTATATATAGGTCGTAACTCTTTATGTACTTCAGTGTTCCTGAGGATGTCATTAGACGAAAGCGCTTGAGCACCATCTGTGTTTCCTTTCCTTCGTGGTTTTATTCATCTATATATATATATATATATATATCGGCTATTGATTGGTGGCGTGGAAAACGCAGTTTAATAATGAACAGGAACACCAGAGAAAATACAAACATCCTTCAAGGTTTAATAGTACCAACGTTTCGGAATGCACTAATTCCATCTTCAGGAATTAGTGCATAGATCTGCTATGTTTTGGTTAAGGTACTAGTTTATTTTATTTACATTTCAGTTTTAATGCTTTTACTTTTTATAATTTTAACTTTTTAACTCCACATTTATTTACCTTTTAGTTTTAATGTTTTACATTTTCTTAGCTACTTTTTATAATTTTTTTTTTTAAGTTTATTTTAAATTGTTATTAAGCAATTTGTATTTTGTAATTTTGTATGTGATTTGGAATTTTATTGTTTTAGCCCTGAAGATGGAATTAGTGCATTCCGAAACGTTGGTACTATTAAACCTTGAAGGATGTTTGTATTTTCTCTGGTGTTCCTGTTATATATATATATATATATATATATATATATATATATATATATATATATATGGGAATGAACTCAGAATGGTTCCCTGAGGTTTTTTATGAAACACACAGATCGTGCATGGAACAAGGAACTCTTCTAGGAAAATTAAATCCACTATACAGTAATCCGAATAAGTAATGGTAAATGACAAATACTAGTTTTTTCTTTTTCATGATGCTAGCCCGACGTGGGCAACGGGTAATTCGCAATTTTGGGGCCTCTTTGCGAGTGACCCGTCGTTAAAATGAGGACTATTAAATGTAATTCACTATTCCGTGTTAGTGGCAACAACTAAATTTATTTTTTCTAGGTCTCTTCATTTTTCCCAAAAATCCTTGGGGTGCAAATTATTGTACAATATATCGTTCTTAAGAGAACAACATTTATATAGTCAATAATAGTAGCTATTAAAATTTATGTGGTATGGCTGACCATGGGCGCCCGCAGGTAGGGGCAAGGGGGGGCGCTTGCCCCCCCCTGGAAATGCCAAGAAAATATTTATATCCTAAACTTGATGAAAAGTATCCAACTGCCTCCTAAAGGGTGAAAAATTTTATTTGTGTGCATGATAAAAGGTTGCTACCTTTTTATTTGTTCAGAAGTCCCCCCCTTAAAATTATCCCGCCAAGTTGGCAGCGCCAACTCAAGCACCTGGCTGCATGCAGTGTGTGGCAGCCATTGTTTTTGATCCCTACCTATTAATACATTAAATTTTGCCCCCCCTTGGAAAAAATCCTGCGGGCGCCCATGTATGGCTCCCATTTGTAAGTTTATCTGTAGTTTTAAAATACGTGTGAAGGCACATAAACAAATATCAAATGTAACTAGTTACTTGTAACGTCGTTACATGTATCGAGTAACGGTAACGCTTTAAGGATTTTCAAAAGTAACGATGTAACGATAACGCGGAGTACATTTTCGACGTGTAACGAGTAACGGTAACGCCGCCCAATTTAATGTAACGGTGCCCATCACTGCTTATGTTGCTGCATTTTTTCACTGATTTCTTTAAAATTGATATCGCAGTTTGTTAAATTTACCTTCATGCAAGCATTCAGACTCTCTTCTGTTAATCTTGATCGCAAATTGTTTTTAATGCAGTTTAAATGGGAGAAGGCCTGTTCGCACATATATGTCGATCCAAACACTGATATTAAAGCCAGACTAAGGTTTTGCATTGTTTTATATGTGGCAGGAATTTCCTTCCAAGTTTGAAGAATGAGATTATCCTCACGCTCTTGTTTGTTCATGTCAGCCCACTTGTGCTGAGATACCAGTTCCGTGCGGTGTCGAGCAAGGCTTTCTTATTCAGAATTTAATTTGTCGAATTTCTCAATCCACAAATCTGATTCCTTAAAATCTATAATTTCCATTTTTAACTCGCTCATTGAAACACCAGGAATTACAGTCAGATTTAGTTACTCAACTGACACTTGATGTAGCCGAGTCATAAATTTAAACATGGCACCATGTTTACGAAAGTCAACAAAACGCGACTGGAATGCCGCTAGTAGTTCTGATACAGAACTGGCAAGTTTTAGCAAATCCACCATCTCATTCGGATTTTTTTGTTGATACGAATCACGAAACATTCTTACTTTTTCAAAATGCAACAATCTGCCCGTCTCGATATCTTTTATGAAAATGATTAATTTTGCTTCAAATGCAAAGACTGCCTGCTGCAGATTTAAAACTGTATGTCCTCGGCCTTGTAGCTTCCTGTTTAACTCATTTAAATGGCCAGTAATGTCGACAAGATAGTAAAATCTAAGTAACCAATCATAGTCAGAGAGCTCAGGATGTTGGATTTGTTTTGAATTTAGAAATTCCTTAATCTCATTTATGCAATCCGCAAAACGCGATAAAACTTTGTCGTGGAAAAGCCAGCGAGCATTACTATGCATTACTAAACCGGAGTATTCAGAATTTACTTCTTCCAGCAAAGACTGAAACTAGCGGTGATGTAGGGCTCGTGCGAGAATAAAATTAACGATACGAACAACCAGATCCATAACAGCGCCTAGTTCGGCTCCGCAAGATTGTGCGCAAAGTGCTTTCTGATGCGCAATGCAGTGGAAAGAAAAAATGGGTCGATTTAGCTTTTCTGCAAAAAGAGTAAGGAATCCCTTGTACTTGCCAACCATTGAAGGTGCACCGTCCGTACACACCGACACAAGATTGTCGATCTTTATCTCCTCATTCACAAAATTCATCACAGTTTCAAGGATGTCTTCTCCTCTTGTTCGGTTTTTCATTGGTAATATCGCCAGCATTTCTTCAAGCACCGAGTTTCCACGCACATATCGTTCCATAATGCACAGCTGATTAACGTCACATATGTCGGTTGTCTCATCGAGCGCAAGCGAAAAATATGGAGCTGTACTCAAATGTTGCATTTGCTCCTTCTCTATATGTTGAGTCATTTTCACTGCTCTGTCATGAACGGTTTTTGCCGATAATGGAAGATCTTTCATTTTTTGTAATATTTTGGTCTTGTTAGGAAAATCATCAAACAGTTCTTCACCAATATGTAGCATACACTTTCTTACATATTCGCCATCACTGAATGGCTTTCCTTCTCGAATAATGCTGAATGAGCCAGCAAAACTCGCTGAGGTTAGGCTCCTACTTGGTTTCGCCCATGTCTGAAGGACTTTTATTTCAATATTCTTTTTTCGTGGTAGCTCCTCGCAAGCCTTTATTCTTGCCTCACCTTCAGGATATTTTGTGGCAAATGCGCCATGTTTGGTCGTAAAATGGCTATGGAAAAACTATACACGCTCACAACATGGTATCGTATGTGGTACCTTTACTTCTTAATTAAATATAAATTATTAATTAATTGAATTATGATAAATAGCTATACAAAATTGCCTCGGGATTGGCGACATAGCCTATTGGGGATGAAAATAATTGCCATACATACATAGAACTCATATGTAGGCATCGGGCCTGCTTGACAACAAGAAAACCAAATTTATTATTTCGTATTCAAAATTTTCCACTACCGACTCATGAAAATTACATCGAGAGAAGATGTGATCAGTCTTTCCTCAGATGTGATCAGTCTTTCCTTGTGAACAGACGTGTTTTATCGAGTGTCCAGTGTTACCAATTGAATAAGTGGTTTTCGTTAAAGTGTCTTTAAAAAAATAGTGTTTGGTGCATTCTTAACTAAATTACCTAGTGTTACTAATCATTCATTAACGAATATATTTCATTTATTGACTTTATTCATTACTATATTATTTGATTAAACCAAAGCTAATGCACGTGGCTTGCCTTGTTTGTTTTTCAAATCTATCATAAAACGAGATTTCATAAGGTTCATTTTCCCTTCGTTCGGGAGATCAGGTAGAGTGTGGTCACCCACCGTGGGAAAAGAAGGAAAAAAAGTCGGTCGAATAGCAGACAGATAAGTTTCATTTAATACTTTTTCTTTTACAGATCTTTCGTCGGTAGCTTAATTATGTATTCATTTAGTATAAAATTGTGTTACAAGAACCTGTTTCTGCGTTTCAAGAACATTTTTGCGGGTTTGCGCAGGTAACGGCCAGTGGTGTAGTCCGGGGGTAACGCAAGGTAACGGCGTTACCCCACTGGTTTTATTTTACTTTTAGCGTTACCCTACTGGTTTTATTTTACTTTATATTTTTTATATTTTTTGCTGTTTCTACTGAACATTTTTGTAATACATACTCTTTCTAACTATATTTCTTTCCTAACCCCTTCAATTTCAACGTGTTTTCGGGAATGTACATAAAATGTAAAAACGCTGTAGAATTTTATAGAAACGCTATATAAGAAAAATTGTTGTTGCGTTACCCCAGTGAAGAAATTACGACTACACCACTGGTAACGGTAGAATAAGCACGCGGTAGATCCACGTTGTAATTTATTAATTTCCAAACGCTCGTTTTTTTTTGTTTTTTTTGTTTTTGTTTTTTAACTAATTAAGAGCATGGCACCCCCGTCAAGTACTTGCAGTCGCTGTGAAGGTAAATTTGCCGCTTACGCGTTTACAATGGCTAATAATAATGAACAGTTAGTTTGCAGGTGGTGCTCAAGCATGGAAGTCCTGAGGAACGAGTTAGAACGTGAGAGGGAGGCCAGAGTGAGGCTTGAAGAAAGCGTGATGCTCCTGACGGCAAAATTAGAATCCCTTGAGACCCCAGTTACGACCCCTCCTGCCTCAATTTCTACTAATAATATAAATAGTACTAATAGCCCTCTCTCTCCCCCTAGTTCCCAACCCTTCGTTCGAGTGCGTAATGGAGCCCCATTGAGAAAACCTAAGACTTGTCTACCAGTAATAACAAACAATAAGTTTTCTGTTTTAGGTTTCGAAGATGCTGATGAACCAGAAATACGACTCGTTGGCGATTCCATTGTTCGAGGGCAGCTCGAGGAATTCTGTGGGAGAAACCCTCGTCGTAGGCGCCGTTACTGGTACCCTGGTGCAAGGGTGGAGGATATAACTAATAGTGTTGACCATTTCACAGACGGTACCTCTGAGGACACAACGTATGTTATTCATGTCGGTACTAATAACGTTTTAAATTCTAGATCGGAAGAACTGCTGGCTACGTACAGGGACTTACTAGAGCGACTAAAGGAAAAAACTAATAAGATTGTTTTAACAGGTATACTTCCTCGAATTGTCCAACGTAGCGATTTCTACAGCAAGGCGACCTATATCAACAATAACCTAAAGTCTCTTTGCCAACAGGAAGGAGTGCATTTTGCGAATTTTGGAACAGTTTCTACAGCAGGAGGGACTTGTTCTTCGGAGATGGACTTCATCTTAATGACGTTGAAGCTACGCGTTTAGGAAGACTATTTCATAATACTGTCTCTTCTTTTCAGGCTGCCGTAACTCGAACGGTCCCAGCGTAATTTCCACAAATTTCCCCTGCTCTCGCGAAGGTGTCGCAATTACAAACAATTTGAAGGTTCTATCCTTAAATGCTCGTAGCTTACGAAATAAAATAAACGAATTTTTTTCTTTAATTGCTTGTAAAGACTGACTTAATTGCGATAAATGAATCGTGGCTTAACACTCAAACACGAGACTTTGTAGGGAAGTATCAAATTAGAGGTTATAGACTTTTTGTTAAAAATAGAATAGGTAGGCGAGGAGGCGGTGTTATGTTGTTGTGATAGCGTGGGGTAGACACCCCAGTTAGGTTACTTAGGTTCTAGCAAACAATCAAAAGCACTTACCGGTGCGTTGAATTAGGTATTCCTTGAAGCCTACCGTTTTATTCCTGTGTCCCACAACAGCCTACCTAACTCTCTCTTACATTACCAATTTAGAAGCTATAGACATTACCCCTAACTATACTTAAGTACGAACAACTTCCTACCCGATTTGTTACCTTAGATTCATCACCTAATTTTACTCAGCACCAAAGATTAGGTCAGATAGGAAAAAAACATGTCTAGGCCAGACCAAAGCAATACGAACAGCCCGTTGGTTCGTTTATGGCTCCGTCTTGCCATTCAGCTTAGATTTAGTGATATTTACTCTTTAGTGACTTTTAGACTATATACATATATATACATACACGTCACCTCACTCCTCCCCTACAAGTTTAGTCTGTCAGGGGGATGAGGGACCCTAGACGACCTGCGGAGCGGGGTTGATGTAGTAGGATCAGGTGCAACCTGTATAGGCGGGCAAGTTGAACCATTTTCCGGAGGATCAGTTCTCTCTTCCGGAAGACTCTGGTCCTTCTGCACTTCCCGTTCCCATATCTGGTCCTGATGGCGTTTAATAGAACGACCATCTTCTAGTTGGCACTTGAAGGAAACAGGGCCCGTTCTCTCCTGCACAGTTGCAGGAACCCATTTTGGTCCAGCCCCATAGTTGCGAATCACAACTGGATCATTAGGTTTCGCTTCTAGAACTCTCCCTCTTTTAGTGTCGTGGTACAACTTCTGTTTTTCCTGATGGCGTAAAACTCGTTGTTGTAACATTTCGTTTGGACGTAACAAATCAAAAACTGAACGAATTCCCCGGCCAATCAGAAGTTTAGAGGGAGACACCCCTGTCGTGGTGTGTGGTGTTATTCGATATTTAAACAAAAATTTATCCAACACCACTTGCATTTCCTCCCCACGAGAATGACGCAAGGCCGACTTGAAAGTACGGACCATGTTTTCCGCGAGACCGTTAGTAGATGGGTGGAAAACACTAGACCGGACATGTCTAATGCCATTTAGGTGGACGAAGGAACGAAATTCCTCACTGGTAAAACAAGTACCATTGTCGGAAACCAGGACTACGGGTAAACCCCATCGAGCGAAAACTGAACGGAGTAAGCGAATCGTTACACCCGAAGTCGTGGAAGTGGTTGGAAAAATTTCCACCCACTTAGAGTAGGCGTCCACCATGACTAGGAAATAAATATTATTTATAGGACCTGCATAGTCAACATGGATCCTATGCCACGGTATAGTAGGCCATTCCCAAGGATGAAGTGGACTTTTCCTTGGGAGATCTCTGTTCTCTAGGCAGCTTTGACAGGAACGAACCAATGATTCGAGTTCTCCATCTAAACCAGGCCACCAGAAATAAGCTCTCGCCAGCTCTTTCATTTTTGTTGCGCCCATGTGTTCAGCGTGAAGTTCCTTCACTACATTCGACCTGCCTTTATTTGGAATAATCACTCTGTGGCCCCATAAGAGACAGCCATTTTGAATAGAGAGGCCAGACTGACGCTGAATAAAAGGCTGTAATTCACTCTCAACCTTAGTAGGCCAACCAACTGAGCAGAAATGGATGACCCTAGACAGAATAGGGTCTGATTTTGTCCACTGCTCTATTTGTACTGCCGATACTGGAGTGGATTCCAAAAACTCCACCAAGTGAACCCATTCTGTAGGTATAGGTACACAATCATTTGGATTTTCTAAGGGCAACCTACTTAGCGCATCAGCCATACCTAGAAGTTTACCTGACCGATGTACTAAGTCAAATTTATAGGCTTGTAGAATCAGTGCCCATCGTTGAATCCTACCTGAGGCCATAACTGGAATATTTTTATTAGGTGAAAATAAACCTAAAAGAGGCTTATGGTCAGTAATTAGTTTAAATTCATGACCCCATAGATAGAAATGAAATTTTTTTACTGCAAATACTAAGGCTAATGCTTCACGTTCCACTTGTGCATATCGTCTTTCCGTCTCAGTTAGTGTTCTAGAAGCAAAACAGATAGGCCTATCTACACCATCAATGTGGTGAGATAACACTGCCCCAATTCCATAAGAACTGCTGTCTGCTGAAACTACGAGAGGAAGTTTAGGATCATAATGCACTAGGAGAGTGGACTTTAGTAGTACGTCCTTGGAAGCCTCAAATGCTTCCTTTTGAGTTTTCTCCCATCTCCACTGTTCCCCAGATCGTAATAGCTTATTTAGGGGTTCAAGGAAAGTCGATGCATTAGGCAAAAATTTCCTATAAAAATTTAGGAGACCTAAATAAGCTTGTAACTGTGTGATGTTTTTTGGAGGTGGTGCCTTTTCTATTGCTTCTAGTTTATCCACCGTTGGATGAATGCCTGAGGCATCTATGCGGAACCCTAAATATGAAACCTCGTTAGTGACCCATGAACACTTTTCTCTCTTTAGCTTAAGTCCAGCATCCCGGAGTCTTTTTAGAACCGTGGTTAATCTAGTTAGGTGTTCTTTTTTAGTCGAACCTGAAATGAGGACATCATCTAGAAAACAAAGTACCCCTGGAATGTGACCTAGAACTTGGTCCATTGTCCTCTGAAAAATACCTGGAGCCGATGCTATTCCATAGCATAGCCTATTGTACTTATATAGGCCTCGGTGCGTATTTATGATAGTTAATTCTTTAGAGTTTTCATCTAAACTTAGTTGAGCATAGGCTTGGGACATATCGAGTTTTGTGAAATATTTTCCCCCAGCAAGAGAGCTAAATAATTCATCAGGCTTGGGTATAGGATAGCAATCTAGAAGGACGGCTCTATTTGCTGTTAAACGGTAATCCCCGCATAACCGCACGGACTTGTCCGGTTTAGTACAGGAACTACTGGGGCAGCCCACTTAGCGTGTGTGACTGGTTCAATAATTTTATCTTTTAGCAGCCTGTCAATTTCTAAATCTACCTTCTCCCGCAGTGCATGCGCAATTGAACGAGCCTTACAAAATTTCGGAGTTACATTAGGATCTACTTCTATGCAGACCTGATGGCCTTTTAGGTTGCCTACTTCAGGCCCAAAAATAGAAGAAAACTCCCTTAACAATGAGTCTATGTCAGATGGATATGAAAGTGTATGCACATCTGCCTGACCCCTTGGCAAGATTTTGTCAATTGGCATTTCCAAAGCATCAATCCAATCACGGCCTAGTAGAGTAGGCCCTTGCTCATCCACCACTAAAAGGGTTAAGGGATGAGACAAAGTTTTCTGGTTAAGTGTAACTGTGACGTATGCTTCTCCACAAATAGGTATTTGTATGTCACCGTACTTCTTCAAAATCGTTTTAGATGCATGTAGTTTAGGTGTGTTTTTGAAAATCTTATCAAAAACTACCTTGGACATGACCGTCCGGGCAGCACCCGTATCCAATTCTAGAGGAACTGTAATTCCATCTAGGCCTACCTCTACAATATATGGGCCTGTATTTTCCCCACTTTGCTGCTCATAGAATAGGTACTCCACTCCAATGTTCGAAGTATTTCCCTTTTGAGGATTTATACTAGAAATGTTAAAATTAGAATTTTCACCCTTTGTTTTCTTTGAATAACACACTTTAGCTATGTGGCCTATTTTACTACAGTTTCGGCAAACTGCTTCTTTAAAAGGGCAATCTTTCTTCCAATGGTGTTTTCCACACCCTGTACATGGCTTGGAAGGCTTAGTAGAATTAGTAGGCTTAGTCATATTCGCCTCATACCTTTTATTTGCCTGTCTAGTAGGCTCGTTAGGTCTGCCAGGCCTAGAAGATTTAAAGCTATTTACGTGTTGGGCTTTACTACTATGATTTCCAAAAGCTCTAACATCTTTAGCAGCTGCTTCTCTAGCCGTAGCTATTTCTACAGCCTGACTAAAAGTTAGGTCCTGTATGGCTAATAGGGCTCTCTGGGTAGACTCCTCTTTGAGACCCATTACAAACCTATCTCTTAGCATTTCATCTAATTTGTCCCCAAATTTACACGTACGGCTATGGCTTTTTATTCCTGCAACAAACTCTGCAATGCTTTCATTTCCCGTCTGATGCCTTGAATAAAATTTGAAACGTTCATAGATGAGAACTACTCGGGGTTTGTAGTGATCGGTTAGGGCCTGTACCAATTCCTTATAGGTGCAAGTTTCCGGTGCTTTAGGAGAAACTAGGTCCATAACTAAACCAAACGTTTTAGGGCCTATTATAGTTAAAAAGGTAGGTACTTTCTTAGCATCCGGAATGGAATTTGCCTCGAAAAACAACCTCACCCTAGTGGCATAAGCTTCGAAGTCTCCCCCTTGTCTTCGTAGGGGCTTATATGGCCAATCACCGACATGCTAGAGCAAAACCGAATTAGACCAACTCACGTGAAGTAGGTTAGGTTAGGTTTAAATTTGGTCTAGTTACTGAATAGTGAATTTTATTAGAGTTAGGGCTGAATAGTGAATTGTATTAGAGTTAGGGCTGAGTAAGAATTAGTTTTAGAGTTAGGGCTGAGTAGGAATTAGTTTTAGAGTTAGGGCTGAGTAGGAATTAGTTTTAGAATTAGGGCGGCGGGACCTACGCTATAGTACGGTAGCTTCCCCACACAAACAAACCAAATCGGACGACCCACTAGTCTGCATCCAATTTTCCAAACAACCACTTGAACCCAATAAGCCAAATTAACCCAATAAGCCAAATTAACCCAATGAGCCAAATTTAACCCAATGAACAAAATTTAACCAAATGAGCCAAATCCCATCCTCGTCGCCAAATGTGATAGCGTGGGGTAGACACCCCAGTTAGGTTACTTAGGTTCTAGCAAACAATCAAAAGCACTTACCGGTGCGTTGAATTAGGTATTCCTTGAAGCCTACCGTTTTATTCCTGTGTCCCACAACAGCCTACCTAACTCTCTCTTACATTACCAATTTAGAAGCTATAGACATTACCCCTAACTATACTTAAGTACGAACAACTTCCTACCCGATTTGTTACCTTAGATTCATCACCTAATTTTACTCAGCACCAAAGATTAGGTCAGATAGGAAAAAACATGTCTAGGCCAGACCAAAGCAATACGAACAGCCCGTTGGTTCGTTTATGGCTCCGTCTTGCCATTCAGCTTAGATTTAGTGATATTTACTCTTTAGTGACTTTTAGACTATATACATATATATACATACACGTCACCTCAGTTGTATATCAAAGATAATATTGCGAACGTTATAGAAGTAAAGCACACAATTCCAGAACCGATAGATTCGACTATAGCAGAACTTAAATTGAACGATTTCAAACTTCTTGTTGCGGTTATATATAGGCCCCCAAATCAAACAGTTGATACGGACGAAGCGTTATATCGTGAACTAAAGAGAATAATAGGTAGTAAGCAGGCTTTAGTTATGGGTGACTTTAATTGCGCCAACGTGAATTACGATACAATGCAGGGAGACGCGGAAGGTAATCGTTCAGTTAATTTTCTCGAGGAGAGCTTTCTTATTCAAAAGGTTGGGGAACCTACGAGGTTGGACAGTATTTTAGATTTAGTAATAAGTACGGATGATAGGCTAATCACTGATCTTCAAGTAATAGAACCGTTAAGCAATAGCGATCACAATATGGTAGAGTTTGTCCTCTCAGTAAGTCACTCGAAACCAGCTAACTCGACTAAAATTCCTAACTTTCAGCACGCAGACTTTTGTAAATTTCGAAATAAATTGTCACACGTCAATTGAGAAAACGTAATGGGGATCTCCAACGCAAAACTAATGTGGGAATCGTTTGAAACAGTATTTAGGACTATAAATGAGGAATGTGTACCGTACAAAATTAAGCGTGCGAAAGTAAACAACAAGCCCTTGTGGTTTACTTCTAGAGTAGGAGACTTTATAAAGAGTAGAGATAGGGCTTATAGGCTACATAAGTGCGATAAAGACAATTGTGTTTACAAAACAACTACATATCTCTAAGGCGTGAAGCGAAAAGTGTAATAAAAAAGTCCAAGCGCGAATTCGAAATCTCCATAGCCCGTGACGGTAAAGGAAACCCCAAGCGATTCTTTCAATACGTCAACAATAGAAATCCAGTAAAAAGTGTCTTGTGGCCGTTGAAAAATGTTAACGGAGATCTAGTTTCTGAAAACAAGGAAATGGCTACCTTGCTAAACGAAATTTTTACGTCAGTTTTTACTATAGAAGATGTAACGAATATCCCTACAGTCATAGACATAATACCTTTTGATAATGGTAATATTTTGGATAATATTGTGGTTAGTGAAGGGGAAGTAATGCGCTATATTGATAAAATGAAAATGCGTAAATCCCCGGGGCCAGATTCCATATATCCCATGCAACTAAAAGAATTAAAAGACAGCATTGTTGTGCCGCTAACAAAGATTTTTAATGCGTCTATTTCTGAAGGGTGCGTACCAGATAATTTCAAGTTAGAAAACGTAACACCTATCTTTAAGAAAGGTGATAAAGGTGCGGCGGGAAATTATAGGCCAATCAGTTTAACGTCTGTTGTAGGTAAGCTGCTGGAATCAATAATTATGGATCGTATAGTCGAACACTTAGAATTGCATAACTTAGTTAGAAATACGCAGCACGGTTTCAGGCGAAACAAATCTTGCTTAACTAATCTTTTAGATTTTTTTCAAAGCGTGGTTGACGTTTACGATAGTCATCGGGCGGTTGATGTAGTGTATTTAGATTTTCAAAAAGCGTTTGACACCGTACCGCACAAAAGACTGAAAAAAACTAAGGCTCATGAATCAGGGGTGTAGTAATAAACTGGATAGAAGAGTGGTTGCGAGGTAGGAAACAGAGGGTGGTCGTTGATGGAGCGGAGTCGTGTAGGGCTAATGTAGCGAGTGGCATTCCTCAGGGTTCTGTATTGGGCCCCTTGCTTTTTCTTATATATATTAACGATTTAGATGTCGGCCTAGTCAGTACTTTCAAAGTTTGTGGATGACACGAAGCTGGGTGGTAGGGCGATTAATGACGAAGATAGAGGTAAAATCCAGGAAGATCTGAATAAAATCGTTGATTGGTCAGTCACATGGCAAATGAGATTTAACGTCGATAAGTGCAAAATTTTACATATCGGTTCGCGTATCGGTAATTTTTCGTATAGTATGTCAGGGAAGGAGTTAACAAGCGTAGAGCAGGAAAAAGTTTAGGAGTTATAGTCATTGGTGATTTAAAAGTAGCGAAACAAAGTACTGCAGCGGTCAATAAAGCGAACAAAGTGTTAGGTTTTATAGCTCGGAATTTTGAGTACAAATCGCGCGATATTATAGTTCCTCTTTATAAATCATTAGTTACACCCCCATTTGGAGTACGCGATCCAATTTTGGAATCCGCATATGCGAAAAGATATAGACTAGAGGACAATGATTATGTTTATGTTTATGTTTTATTCAAGTGATTACTTATTATGCTTATTCCTTTTTCAGTAGACCGTTGTCATTGTTTGACTTTATATAAATAAATAAATGATTACAAAGAGTTGGTTCTCAATTATGACAACGGTCTTAGGTACAAATGACTGATTAATTAAATAAATAATAAAATAAGTCTACATACGTGGTAAATTCAAGCAACTGTCAACCACCCCAACCTAATTAAGCAACTTCAACAAACGCTATCCACAATGCCTGCCGTAGAATGTCCTATCACAGGTTGTACCTATGTCACAGCAGACCTGGACCCAGCCATTGTAGCCGCACTTATAACAGCCCACTGCACGACCCATGTCCCAAGCCCGACAGTCTCTGCAAAGGTTGAGAAAGTAAGACGGCCAACCATTTCGGCTGCAGGTACCAGTGAAGACTGGGCATATTTTACGTCGCGTTGGACAGATTATGCGGAAGCTACAAAAATCACTGGTAGGGACAAAGTGGTACAACTACTTGAATGCTGCGACGATTCACTCCGCAAAGATTTGACAAGATCCGCAGGTGGAAGCCTAACAAACAAAACCGAAGATGAAGTCCTTGCTGCAATCAAGAAACTAGCTGTCCGAGAGGAGAACACCATGGTAGCCAGGGTTACCCTACACAATATGCGACAAGACCGCGACGAAACTGTGCGCAGTTTTGGAGCCCGTCTTCGTGGTCAGGCCGGAGTCTGCAAATTTCTTGTTGAATGCCCAAGCTGCAACAACAACGTAAATTACACTGACCCCATCCTTCGCGACGTCCTTACCCGCGGAATTGCTGACCCGGAAATACAACTGGAACTCCTCGGCAACAGTAACCAGGAGATGACCCTGGAAGACGTCTTTCAGTTTGTCGAGGCGAAGGAAGCAGGCAAGCGCTCAGCATCACGACTGCTGGACTCCCATGCCGTGGAGGCCGCAGGCAGCACATACAGGAGAAGTAAGCAAATACCCCCACAAGACAAAAATGCCCCTGTTCATATTGTGGTAAAAAAGGACACGGCAGAAGAGCCCCAGTCCACATACGCAAGAATTGCCCTGCGTACAACCACAAATGCAAAATTTGCAAGCGCGACAGCCATTGGGAATCCGTATGCAGGAGCAAAGACAAGGACAAGAGCCTTTCAGCCACTCCTAATAAAGCTGATGAGTGCGAAGGTGCGGTATTTGATCTTCTCTGCGCCACAAGCAACACTTCCGAGCCACATAAGAAAAGAGCAATCGCCCTCGACCATCACATTTACAATGAACTATCGGACATGTGGATCAAGGAGAACTCACAACCACAGCCACACATCAACCTGACAGTCAGGACTCTCCCCGAAGACTACGAGGCGCTTGGGGCAACCCTCAATGCCCACCCAAAAACCGTGGTACTGCCTGCCATGGCAGACACAGGCTGTCAGAGCTGCCTCACCGGTATCAAGGTTATCCACCGCCTCGGGCTTCTCCAGTCTGACCTCATCCCTGTGACCATGAAGATGCACGCCGCCAACAACAAGGGCATCAAAATCCTTGGCGCAGCCATACTTCGCCTCACTGGCAAGGATGAACAGGGCCAACAAGTAGAAACGAGACAGGTAACATATGTGACAGATTCTTCTGACAAGTTCTTCATCAGCAGAGAGGCATGCGTTTCACTCGGCATTATCTCGGGAAGATTTCCTACAGTGGGGGAAGTCCAACTGGATCCAGCACAATACTGTAACAACAGTGCCAGCACGCCACACAGTGACAGCGGACTTGTAACTAACTGTGACTGTCCAAGACGCCAACATCCTCCATCACCTCCAATCGAGCTACCGCTACCCGCTGTTGCGGCGAACCAGCAAAAGCTCAAGGAATACCTGCTGGACTATTACAAATCAAGCACCTTCAACACTTGTGACCACCAAGCGCTGCCCATGATGGACGGCCCCCCAATGAAATTGATGGTGGACCCCAATGCCAAACCAGTCGCACATCACACCCCCGTCCCAGTACCAATCCACTGGCAGGAGGACGTGAAGGCTGGCCTCGACCAAGATGTCAGACTGGGTGTCCTTGAACCAGTACCCGTTGGTGAGCCCGTAACCTGGTGTCACAGAATGGTGGTGTGCGCCAAAAAGAACGGAAAACCAAGGCGTACCGTTGACTTTCAACCCCTCAACGCTCACGCCACCCGCGAAACACACCACACTCAATCGCCATTCCACCAGGCCAGATCAGTACCGCAAGGCAAAAAGAAAACAGTGTTTGATGCATGGAATGGATATCACAGCGTACCAATCTGTGAAGAAGACCGCCACTTGACCACCTTCATAACGCCCTGGGGTCGCTACCGTTACAAAACCGCTCCCCAGGGTTACATTGCATCTGGTGACGGTTACACAAGAAGGTACGACGAAATTGTATCGAGCATCCCTAACAATACAAAGTGCATTGACGACGTCTTGCTCTGGTCAGACACAGTGGAGGAGAGCTTCTTCCAGGCCACCCAGTGGCTTGACACCTGCGGCAGACACGGAATCACACTGAACCCCGACAAGTTTGTGTTCTGTCAGGACAAGGTTGAATTTGCAGGCTTCGAGATCACATCTGACAGTGTCCGACCCTGTAAAAAATACCTCAAAGCAATCCTAGAGTTTCCATCTCCAAAGAACATCACCGACGTTCGATCATGGTTCGGGCTCATCAACCAGGTGTCGTATGCCTTCAGCATGGCCAAGAGGATGCAGCCGTTCCGCCTACTTCTGAAGCCAGGAACACCTTTCAAGTGGGATGACGAATTGGAAACCATCTTCGAAGAATCAAAGGATGTCATCATCACAGAAATAGAGGAGGGTTAAAATTTTTGACAAAACCAAGCCCACATGCCTCGCCACAGACTGGTCGAAAACAGGCATCGGCTACTGGCTACTTCAGAAACACTGCACCTGTACACGAGTCGAACCCTTCTGCTGCCATACTGGATGGCGTGTCACATTGGTCGGCAGTAGATTCACTACCTCAGCTGAGTCCCGCTATGCACCAGTAGAAGGAGAAGCACTTGCTGTCGCCGATGCCCTTGACAAGGCGAGGTACTTCGTGCTGGGATGCGAAGACCTAATAATTGCAGTGGACCACAAACCTCTCCTCAAAGTGTTTGGTGACAGATCCCTAGAGGACATATCTAATACACGCCTCAGAAACTTGAAGGAAAAAACCCTCAGGTACCGCTTCCGGATGATCCACGTACCAGGCGCGAAACACAAAGCTGCTGACGGGGTGTCACGATACCCCACTGGCGACCCCATACCACTGACACTCCCCGATGACGTAGCAGCCATCCATCAACCATGCGAGGGAACGGCGTTCTTTCCCCCCCCCCACCTTCCTAGCCGGCATACGGACATCACTGACAGATGGTAATGGCATGGAAGCCTGCGTCATTTCTGCAGCCGCATCAACACTCAACTCGCTGAGCCTGGCATCAGTGACATGGGATCGAGTACGCACCGCCACGACCAGCGATGAAGTCATGAATAGTTTAGCCAATGTCATAGAGTCCGGCATGCCTGAATCCCGCCATGCACTCCCTGCACAGCTGCGGGAATATCACCAGTTTCGCGACGACCTCCGCACTGTTGACGGCGTGGTAATGTACAGGAACCGCACGGTTATCCCGCCGGCCCTCAGGCAAGAAGTACTGGCTTCACTCCACTCAGCTCATCAAGGTACTTCATCCATGATCTCCAGAGCAGAAGACTCCATTTTCTGGCCTGGCATCACACCAGCCATCACAGCACTACGGGCTAGCTGCAACCACTGCAACCGCATGGCACCAACCCAGCCCAGCGCTCCACCCACTCCACCAACATCACCCCTACAAAGGAGTAAACTACCTGGTCGTGGTGGACAGATACTCTAACTGGCCAATAGTAGAGAGGTCATCAGATGGTGCTGCTGGACTCATCGCCTGCCTCCGACGGACCTTCGTCACCTTCGGCATCCCCGACGAACTGGCTTCCGATGGGGGCCCTGAATTTACCGCAGCAGCCACACGGCAGTTCCTCAAAAACTGGGGCGTACACCACCGACTCTCATCAGTGGCTTTCCCTCACAGCAACTGTCGGGCAGAAGTTGGTGTCAAGACAACGAAACGCCTAATAACCGACAACACTGGACCAAACGGCGACCTCAACACCGAAAACTTTCAACGGGCCATGCTTCAATACAGAAACACGCCGGATAGAGATACAAAACACTCCCCAGCAATGTGTGTATTCGGCCGCCCTATCCGGGACTTCATTCCAATCCTTCCCGGCCGCTATAAACCACACTACACGTGGCGTGAAAACTTGGCCACCCGAGAAGAAGCTCTGAGAACCGCCACATGAGGGGAGCAAACGCTGGTCAGAGCACACCAAGGGCTCCCACCACTAGCAGTCGGAGACCTTATACCCACCAGAACCAGGTCGGTCCACACGCCCGTAAATGGACAAGACAGGTGTGGTCATCGAAGTCAGGCAGTTTGACCAGTATGTGGTTAGGGTCGATGGATCTGGGAGGGTAACTGTAAGGAACAGGAAATTCCGTAAAAAATATGAACCCTTCAGCACACCTGCTCCAAAGATGACCATAGACCAACATTTGAAGAACTTCCTAGCAGTGCCCACCAACAGCCCACCTGCTGCACCACCTACACCTGCCAGGTCAGCGCCAGGACCAAAGACACTCGCTTCACCCCGTAGTCCGACACGGTCCAGCCCACACATTGAACGCAGGCGCCCGACCCCTGAAGAGACCACACACCCCCACCCAAGAAGACATGTCAACGCCGCCCATCGACATACTACCACCTGCACCCCCTAGGCCAATGGGTACGGCACCCCAAACTGCAACTCCACTAAGGCGTTCCAACCGTACCAGACGCCCCCCTACCTGGCATGAAGACTACCATATGAATCAAGAAGAGTAACCAATCAAGTATACTTTAAATTAAGGGCACTGACAAAATAAGGTTCAGTCTTTATCCGTAAACATACACATTTTTTTTTTTTTGCCATATTATCCTTAATAATCTTCTTTATAAACTCTGGCTCAAAGACTTGGGGGAGAGATAGAGATAGACACTTTACACTTTACTTACTAAGAACTTTATATTGTGTTCCCAATACAGCTGTATCCTCATTACTGTACTATTACTTTTGTCAGGAATACCGTTGTACAACCCTTATTTTAATATACGATTCAATCTCTCGCTGAACTCTCTAATTGTATTGTAATATGTTTGATTGGATATAATGTACTGTATAATTCCATAAGTATTTATATTTTAGTTTCTACAGTATCGTATTCATCATGATGTAATAGCAAAGCCTTATGTTCTCATATTACTCTTAAATAAACTAGTATCTATGTTCTCCTATTAAAGTACTATACTGTATTCACTTTATAAAACAATATAAGTCTTCGCACTACTGTACTGCCATGGGCGCCCGCAGGTAGGGGCAAGTGGGGGCGCTTGCCCCCCCCTGGAAATGCCAAGAAAATATTTATATCCTAAACTTGCTGAAAAGTATCCAACTGCCTCCTAAAGGGTGAAAATTTTTATTTGTGTGCATGATAAAAGGTTGCTACCTTTTATTTGTTCAAAGTCCCCCCTTAAAATTACTTACATTTACTTCAGTGTGCTTTTTTCTTCATTCTATCATTTTCTGTTATAAATAAAATAGACTGTTATAATGTGCAGTTGTATGTATATCAATATATATTTGCATTTTCCTTACAGAAAATGCAACCTAAACTTGCTTAGAATTAACCTGCTGGTTCCTAAGGGGTCAAAGTTTTTGCTTGCTCTCCGGTCCCTACCTATTAATACATTAAATTTTGCCCCCACTTGGAAAAAATCCTGCGGGCGCCCATGTGTACTGCAATTACCTCATATCACATCTAGTATCAAAGACTTGGGAGGAGATAGAGGACAATGATTATGTTTATGTTTATGTTTATGTTTTATTCCAGTGATTACTTATTATGCTTATTCCTTTTTCAGAAGACCGTTGTCATTGTTTGACTTTATATAAATAAATAAATGATTACAAAGAGTTGGTTCTCATTTATAGACAAACTCGAAAAAGTTCAAAGGCGAGCAACTAAGATGATTCCGTCACTTAGGTCAAAGTCGTACGAGGATAGGCTTAAGGAGTTAAAATTGACTACACTCGAGACTAGGAGGCTAAGGGGTGATCTAATCCAGGTTTTCAAAATTATGAATGGGTTCGATAACGTAGATAGATATAGCTTTTTCGAAATATCTCAATATAATAGGACTAGAAATAACGGGTGTAAGTTGACAAGTAGAAGGTTCGAGATAGCAGTTGCCAAAAACTTTTTTACGATAGAATAATAAATAGCTGGAATAGTTTGCCGGTAGAAGTAATTAGTAGCACGTCTATAAACATGTTTAAAAATCGATTAGACGCATATGTTGAGAGATTGGGTATAGTTTAAGGTAGTAAAATTAAGGCTTTGTGGTTCGGAACCCACGTTAAATTGTAGATCCCCTCCGCCACCACGGACGACATGCACAATACACAATTAGGAACACAGTTAGGTAGACCAGCCATGAGTGGATCCTAGGGTCTTTTTTTGGTCTGAAACATTATAACATTATATCATTGTGACATAACTTTGCAAATTCGGCAAATACTAAAATACGAAGATTATATTATATCGGCTCGCTCGGAGCTGCTTATGTTACAACGATGCTTTATGCAAGGAAGATTTACTTTATCTTCCTATAAGTTCTGAGTGAAATCCTCTTAATATAAAACCTAATAACTATAAAAAGGATAGGCCTATTCCTTCAGGTATTTTAATACAGTGACTGCTTATATTAGTTACATCAAATCAACTCATTGTGAAACTCCATCGTACCGCGACCCTACATCGAAACAGCAGCGAGGCCCAACGAAATAATAAGGTAAGACAATTCCTTTCTTTACCATTAGGCAGCGCAAATACCGAAGGCAATTAAACGTAAAGAGGTCATTTGAAGACCAACATATACATAACTCTCTAACGAAAAATCGTAGGGCTTTTGTTGTTAACTCTCCAATGTAATCTGCTGGAAACTTCCAACGGATGAGGGTATCAGGCAATCAACCCATAGCCCCTATAGTTTTTTCACAATGGCGTTCTAAATTTGATTTTTTGTTCGACGATAGTTTCTCATCACAAATAAGGCCGCACGGATTACCAGACTTTTCTACAAAGCCATAAAGATCTGTCCACTCCCGTTTAAAGTTACGGTAGTCGTTGTCTCGCTTTCTTTTTGCCATTTTCACAACTTTATTGTCTTAACACATCACAAATAACAATGCACAAACTTCACCACTGCGATGCTTATTCCTACTGACAAGCTGCAACAAGACCACACAGGCTTATAGCGATATTTAAAGCATATGACGTCACCATGTTCCCGCCCATTTCATGAGAGTTGCTTTGTAGCAAAAAATTAATTATGCACATTACAGTGTTTAATAGACTTTTGATATGATATCTATTTTTATAATTATCTGATATAAAATTATTTATTTTGGGGGAAGATTGCAGACCAAAGAGCCACCTGTGATAGCTCACTGAGCCAGATTTGGCTCGCGAGCCATAGATTGCCGACCCCTGTTTAAATATAGAGTAAGACTGTCTTATAGAGTGATTTTATGATATTCAACAAAAAAGAAGCACCAGAGCCCATGC
This sequence comes from Bathynomus jamesi, assembly GCA_023014485.1. Classification (NCBI taxonomy): domain Eukaryota; kingdom Metazoa; phylum Arthropoda; class Malacostraca; order Isopoda; family Cirolanidae; genus Bathynomus; species Bathynomus jamesi. The sequence continues at coordinate 1,356,502 of JAJOZX010000177.1, read as the reverse complement.
AGCAGGCACGTGCGGTGAATAATAACTGTAAATCGCCAATAACTTTCATCGAGAAAAGAAATTTGCCATATTGCATACTCAATAAAGTACTAAGAAATAATTAACGGTCTCCAAATGTTTACTTCTGATACGTCCTAGCTAACAATTAATAAAAATATTTAAAAAGTTGAAATAAAATTCTAGTCAAAAATATTTACTTACTGCATTATTTGTAGATAAACTCCATTCTTCTCTCCTTGTTATTAACAAATATATTTGTGACTATTTCATAAAAGTTGTGAGTAGCACTTTGCTCCATTTTAATAAGTCTTTCCTTTTCTATAGAAATTAAGGCAAGTGATGAAAGCCTTTCATTTGTCATTCGATTCCTAGTGAAGGTTTAATTCTTTTTAAAGCAAAATGACCTTTCTGCGGAAACAGTTGTAGCTGGAATGGTTAGAATCAATTGCAGCAGCTTCACTTCCAAGATAAAGGATTGCTGTTAATCTCTTGGAAAAGTCTATACAAAGGTCAGAATGATGGTGTAAAATAGTTTGCACTAGGAGTTAGAACTCCATCTGGTTGGAGCAGCCTTTGGAGTGCGTTTTCGCACTATTTCATCAAGAAGTTGCGTTCGTTTTGTAGAGTGACTGAAAAATGAGGCAAGGCCCTCAATGGTCTTGAAAAATATTGAACAGTCAGGTATGAACTTCGCCGATTGAGATAAGACCAGATTTAATTTGTGAGCATAGCAATGAGTAAATAACGCTGATGAAGCCTTTTCTTTACTTTAACTTGCACGCCATTTAAATGGGATGCCATTACCGAAGCTCCATCGTATGTCTGTGCTACAAGTTTTCTCAGCACAAGTGTATTTGTCTAAATTTATAAATATGCATTCTGTTATACCAGTAGCTGTTCTGTCTTTAAGTTCGTCAAATCCTATGAAAGCTTCTTTAATTTCAGAATCCAATACATATCTTAAAACTGTGGAACATTGAGATTTATTCGAAATATCTGTCGTTTCATCTACCTCTATAGCAATAAATGGGGCCCTTGCGATCTCTTCTTTAATATTGTTATCTACAGCTATAACTTGTAATATTTTCGTTAGTTGAAAATTTAATACATCATATTTTTTAAATAGCAATAATTTTTAAAATATTTACAACGATTTATATTTCAAATATTTACAATGATTAATACATGTTACACATTAGAAACATTTGTTTCTGGAGGCCAAAAATTTCATGAATAAGCCTAAAAAAATTATTTTTTTTCAGAAAATTGTATAAAAAAATATTTTAAAAATATTGCTATTTAAAAAATATGATGTATTAGAAATTTTTAACTAACGAAAATATTACAACTTAACCTAACCAATCATCAATATGTGGTGGCCCCCCGTTAATACGTAAGTACTTAAATTTCTTTGTCTTCAATTTCGCTGACTTTACAAAGTCCCCAGACGTCTAATTTTTGTGTTTTCATTATTTCTTCTCTCAAAGTAATTTTCATGCGTCAGCGATGGAAAATTTTGATACGAAATAATATGTTTTTCTTGTTACGTGGAACCAATATAGGCAATATGGCAATTATTTTCATTCCCAATAGGCTGTGTCGCCAATCTCGAAGCAATTTTGCAGTTATTTAATTCAATAAATTAATAATTTATATTTAATTAAGAAATAAGGGTACCATATACAACACCATATAGTTTTTTCATAGTACTGAAGTACAGTACTGTATTTTGTTTTTAAATTTGGAAGCAATGTTTCTGTTGTTATTTATTTTTCAATAACTATTAGATTTGAATAAAAGAAAAATTAACGCAATGCATTATACTATTTTATAATTACAGTATTACCAATCTGTATTTTGTACTGTATCTAAGTCATGTTTTGTTTGTTTAAACTTTCTACATTCTAACACATTGTTTACCAACTAGTTTTGCAATTATAATTCAGTTTTGTAATTGTCTAATTGACCTGGTCCAATAAATGCATATATATATATATATATATATATATATATATATAAAATTTTAACTTTAACATGTGTTTTATTTTTACAAAGAATTCCCTATATTATCTGTAGCCTCCCCTGGACATTACCATTGGCTACGGCCCTATATATATATATGCGCCTCGGTGGTGTAGTGGTTAGAGTCGCTGACTACGAATCCATCGGCCCCGGGTTCAAGACCCGGTGACGGCAGCTGGCGCGCAGCAAAACCCAGCTGTTCATCCTTCCACACAATAAAGAAAGGGGTTGGTAGATAAATGGGTACCCTGGGTGGCCTAGTGGTTAAGATGCTGGGGCTGCTGGTGGAGCGTGGTTCGGATTCCACGTTAAACTGTAAGTCTAAGGTGGAGTGAAAAGCTTGACCTTCGTCCGAATGAACAATTCAGGCAGAAGTTAACCAAAGGTTATATATATATGTAAAGAACGACGCTTGCGTAGAAGAGCGTTCCGCACAAGATGAGGAGAGGAGGGAGAACGAACAAATGAAAAATGAGGTACCACCCGGGAATCAAACCCGGGATCATCCAATTGCCGGTCAGATATGCTATCCACTACACCATGGACCTTCATCAATCAGAAGTCGTAATTCTCCTACATACGAGCAGAAACCAATGCCTTGAGGGACACCTTCGCATGCCGTACATATGTATACATTTTAACTGCAAACACATAGTATAATTAATGTAAAGAACGACGCTTGTGTAGAAGAGCGTTCCGCACAAGATGAGGAGGGAGAACGAACAAATGAAAAATGAGGTACCACCCGGAAATCGAACCCGGGATCATCCGATTGCCGGTCAGATATGATGGAGTCCTATTGCATTTGGACAATAAAGAGCCAGTAGATATAATATACTTAGATTTTGCAAAGGCATTTGATACTGTTCCTCATGCAAGATTGTTGGTAAAAGTTAGAGCTTTTTGTTGTCTATATAAATGATCTAGAGAAGGGCCTATCATGTAAACCTCAAAATTTGCTGATGATACGAAATTAGGCCATAATGTTAAGTCAGTAGCAGGAGCAATGACAATACAAAAAGACTTAGACAGAGTAACAGCCTGGGCAGATAAGTGGGAGATGAAATTTAATGTTGATAAGTGCAAGGTTATGCATATCGGGCCAAAAAATCCAGAATTTGAATACAATATGAATGGAATTCGGATTAAAAATGATGATAAAGAGAAAGACTTGGGTGTCACTGTGACTAATGAACTTAAACCCTCAAATCACTGTACGGTAATCAGAAATAAAGCAAATGCTAGACTCAATCTCATGCAGAGACACATTGAATACAAATCACCCAATATTATAAAACAACTATACATTTCATATGTGAGACCCCTCCTTGAATACTGCATTCAATTGAATAGTCCCTATTTGATACAAGATATTGATAAACTAGAAAAAGTACAGAAACGAGCAACAAGAATGATTCCATCTCTAAGACAATTGACATATAAGGAAAGACTGGTGTATCTAAGCATGTTCTCATTAAAAAGGAGGAGGTTAAGAGGTGATATGATAGAGGTGTATAAAATGATAAAAGGGTTGGATAAGATAGATTTTGAGTCTCTTTTCATTAAAGATCACAATACCAAACTAGAGATCATAGTATGAAATTATTTAAGCCAAGATGTAGAACAAATTTAAGAAAACATAGTTTTACAAACAGAGTAATTAAGTTTTGGAACAGTCTGACAGAAGAAGTGGTGACTTCAGATACACTTGATTCTTTCAAAAGAAGGTTGGATAGTTTGATGTCTGCAAAGGACATCTGGTGATGGTGTTTAAGCCCATTTTTATTGCATGAATGGTACTAGTTTATTTCATATATATTATGTGCATTTGGGTGATAGATCCCACAGCTCAACACAGGTGTTGTGGGATATAGGGAGGCAGCATCTTGGGTTAGGATATACTCTCTGTCCTTACACACCCCATTTAAAGAGATTCCTCTGCCGAGCGGTGCCCCCCATAGTACTGTGAGGTATTGAAAAACTCATGATCTTCACTTGCCCCACAAACACCTTTAAATGGGAGACCCAAAATGGGTGCACACACATTTCTTCATTACTGTACAGTCTTTACAACCACACCTACACTTTTCCTCCTAAGTATATATATATTATAAAGTATATGGTTGTAAATTGTGACTTGGTCCGCAATCGATATGGACCGTGACTTATTTTTGGTTGGCAAGGTACTGGTATTGATGGGTACCGTAATGAAATTGACTGGCTTCTTTGGATCTGATATACGTATTTGCATGTCAGTTATAAATAGATATAGAGTGTAACATATTTGTGGATAGTAACCTATTATGACTTTAATCCTCTGGATCCAGAGATTCTATCTTTAGTTTTAAATTGATAATTAATTAGTTTTAAATTGATAATTAATTAGTTTTGTAAAAATTGGTTGTTGCCAATGTACAGGCAGTTTTTACATAGTGGAGCCACCTCGATAGGCCGAAGTGACCTCTAGTGTGCCCACTATAAAATTTCTTATGTTTTTATCCACTACACCATGGACCTCGATCAATCAGAAGTCGTAATTCTCCTACATACGAGCAGAAACCAATGCCCTGAGGGGGTACCTTCGCATGCCGTACATATAGTGTAGTGCAGGCGTCGGCAACCCCTGGCACGCGTGCCAAACTTGGCACGCGAGGCATCTATCCTTGGCACGCTAGAATTTTCCAGTAGATTCAATGATTTCAACAATTTTGGCCCAATGTTTTCCTTTTTAATCAAACCTGATAATATTGACAACTTTGATTTATTTATCTTTGAATGGATGGGTATTGAAGAATTTGAGCTGCAGTTAATCGATTTTAGAGCATCTTCATTATGGACAAATAAATTTGCAGAGTTACGGAAAACATTGGAAACTTCTAAAACCAATTATGGGGCTTCTATCCTAACATGCTGGGGATCTCTCCCAGAAAAATTTGACTGTTTGAAGAAAGTAGCTTTCGCAATGCTTTCAGCATTTGGTTCAACATATTTATGTGAACAGATATTTTCGCATATGAAGTACGTCATTAGTCCCCATCGCAGTCGACTAACTACAGATCACTCTGAAGCATGTGTGCAACTTAAAGTATCAAAATACTCCCCTGATATCCCAAAACTCATCCAAGATAAGCAAGGACAAGGATCACATTAAAAAGTAAGTACATATTAAAATTACATATTTTCTAATGATAAAATTTAATATATTTTTTTTAACGGAATATTTACCGTATCTTTGGACATATCGATGGCTGATCATTTTTCGTACCTATATTTTTAGATTATGTACATTGGGCATTATAGTTGCTTGGCACTCAAGACCATAAAATTATTTTTTTAAAAATGGAATTGGCACGCAACACCAAAATGGTTGCCGACGCCTGGTGTAGTGGATAGCAAATCTGACCGGCAATCGGATGATCCCGGCTTCTATTCCCGGGTGGTACCTCATTTTTCATTTGTTCGTTCTCCCTCCTCATCTTGTTCGGAACGCTCTTCTACACAAGCGTCGTTCTTTACAATTTTACATTAATTATACTGCGTGTTGTTTGCAGTTAAAAAAAAAAAAAATATATATATATATATATATAATGAATAAAACCACGAAGGAAAGGAAACACAGAATGGTACTGAAGCGCTTTCGTCTAGTGACATCCTCAAGACGAGTACAAAAATGTTGCAAAGGGGGGTATGCAATAAAGGGGGAGGGGGTTATGCAAGAAATCAATGTTGCCAAGGGGGAGAGGGGAGGGAGCTTCGGGGGGAGAAGGGAGGATGACCTTCCCCTAAAGGGGTAGCCTTAACCTAAGAGAGGAAGAGAGAGGAGAGACGGAGGAGGTCTTTGGGGGAGAAGTTGGGATGCCCTCACCCAACAAAAGGAAACCTAACCTAAGTCTTAACCTAAGAAGGAAGGAGAGAGAGAGTTCTTTATTCCACCTGGAGTCCGCAGCATTAGATGAAAGCGCTTGAGCACCATTCTGTGTTTCCTTTCCTTCGTGGTTTTATTCATCATAAATATTTTTCACGTGTTACTTTCGTGAAATAATTTTCATATATATATATTTTTGTTGGGGTTGTTTAACCTCCTTCGCAACATCTAAGGTCATATGACGGAGGGGACCTACAGGCTACAGCTTTACGTGGGATCCGAACCACGGGTCGCTACATAATCTGGGCGCAGAGGAGGGTCTCCCATCCAACTACTACCCAGACCCAATGTCCCTTAACTTCGCTGATCTCCGAGAAGCAGTGATATATATATATATATTTTTTTTTATATACTTCGCTTGACTTTTGTTGAAGTTAGCTCCAGAGCTGGCTAGAGAAAGCTGGAGTAACTTTTCTGTAAACAAACAATTTGTCCTGTGCAGATTCAAAGTTATTTCAAGAATTCATTGTATTATCAAGCTTACTAGCCTAGTAGGCCTTATTTAGGCCCATATATAAAAGGAAATACATCTTATTGATGTTACAAGGCTATGTAGATTATATTTTATGCATTCATAATCCTAAGCAAAGCATTTGCCTTTAATCATTGCAAGTTTGGATGTACAGTCCTACACTGGCATACGTTAGCGTCGATGTGGCGAGCTTGATCAAACCTAGGTCAGCCCAACCTTTAGCCTTATTGCTGGCTGGTTTCATGATAGAAGTCTGCAGTTAGGACTCTGCTGTCCTTTATTGAATCTCCAGGAGTCCAGATAAATGACTAAGCTTTTGGTGTATTAATTTTGAAATAGGCTAAGCCAAGGGTGGGCCTAACTATTTGGTTCGGTAATTTTTTACTATCAGTCCGGTCTCTTCAATTCCCATAATTTATAGATCAATGGATTCGTTATTACACCAGGAATGCGATTTGGATAGTCTCAAGTGAGGGAACTGGCCCAAAACTAAGTTAGGACACGAAGTTTGTTTTGGGGTATAAGTGAGAAAAAATACCCTAAAATGCGGGTAATTCCTTCAGTAGAGACTATCTAGGGCGCATTCGCGATGTAAAAACGAATCCATTGATATATAAATTATGGGAATTGTAGAAACAACCAACATAAGTTACCTAAAAGGTATATATATATGTAGTAAAACGAACATTGTATATATTCACTGTATATATTATATATACTGTAAAACTATACTAACCTAACCTACCTAACCTAACCTACCTAACCTAACCTACCTAACCTAACCTACCTAACCTACCTAACCTAACCTAACCTACCTAACCTAACCTACCTAACCTAACCTACCTAACCTAACCTACCTAACCTAACCTACCTAACCTAACCTAACCTAATTTTAGGTACTATTACCTATGGCAATGAAATGCTTGGTAATTATTCGTTTTAGTGCTTTTCCTCCTTTCTGAACCAAAACACATTTTCCTGGTGTTTTGTGGTGTGATTTGTTCAAATCTGAACTTCGTTTCTTTGGGAAATGAGCCGTTTTTGAGAAATTTTAAAATTGAAAATTTCTCAAAAACGGCTCATTTCCCAAAGAAACGAAGTTCAGATTTGAGCAAATCACACCAAAAAACACCAGAAAAATGTGTTTTGGTTCAGACCTAACCTAAACAGACCTGACCTAACCTAAACAGACCTGACCTAACCTAAACAGACCTGACCTAACCTAAACAGACCTGACCTAACCTAAACAGACCTGACCTAAACAGACCTGACCTAACCTAAACAGACCTGACCTAACCTAAACAGACCTGACCTAACCTAAACAGACCTAACCTAAACAGACCTGACCTAAACAGACCTAACCTAAACAGACCTGACCTAACCTAAACAGACCTGACCTAAACAGACCTGACCTAAACAGACCTGACCTAAACAGACCTGACCTAAACAGACCTGACCTAAACAGACCTGACCTAAACAGACCTGACCTAAACAGACCTGACCTAAACAGACCTGACCTAAACAGACCTGACCTAAACAGACCTGACCTAAACAGACCTGACCTAAACAGACCTGACCTAAACAGACCTGACCTAAACAGACCTGACCTAAACTGATTGGGTTTTGTTGCCAGACCGTAATATCCAGCTCTTCACGTCTTTCCAACAACACTCAATATTTTGAATGTGAACGGTGTCTTCCACGAACCGCTGTGAATGGTTGACTGTCTGGTGAATGTAGCCTAATTTCCAAGTTGAGAATACGCACGCCACTCGTCGGAATAGATTGTAGTCCCAGGCCTAATATGTTGCTGGATCAGGCGAACAAGAGTTGTTGCGTCTCTCTGAGGAACCGCAAACAACAGTAGTTTTTTGGAACTGCTTTCCAAGGTACCAAAAACCCAGGCAATCGCAACCTCCGCAAACCATAATGAAAACCAGACTAAAGCATTCTTGAATGAGTATGTATTATGAGAGATTCAAAATGTACGTCTCTGATTGGTCGGATAAGGTCACGTGAAACCAAAACGAGATGTAATTTGTTGTTTTGACCTGTTTCCTAATTTTGCCACGAGATGTCTCCCCATAAAACTGGAGAGGGCGACGTTCGTTAAAATTTTAACAGCGTTAAGAGCTAAATACTCGGTCAATGGCCTATAATGGCTGCTTTTTACGTCTAAATTTTTTTTTTTTTTCATAAAAAATAATTATTACATTTCCTTGATTTTTATCAGTTTCCCTGAGGTTTCAAGGTGTCCTGAATATGAATTTATATGTTAAATTGTCATAGAATGTCTCCTATCGAAAACGAACAAAGCATTAAAACGAATATTAACCAAATGCTTTTCTGTTTTTTATCGAACACACACTTATTACCACAAACAATATCTTCCTTGTTTTTCTTAGGGCAAATAAATTCTTTTAGCAATACACCGTGTTTTACAAAAATTAAATGCAGCCTCTTCATCATCAAAAAATTTGCATGAAGTTAAATACAGTGAATAATTACAACCGTCGCAAACCGACGCCATCGTGACACTAAAATCTTATGAGTAAGTCAAACCACCCAATTTTGTTAGCGGTACCTTCCTAACCTTTGTGGGATCAGCCATTTTATCACTCCCAAAAACATGATCCGCGATTTTATCGCTCAAAAAAATAATTTCTTAACATTAATTTTATAGCTTTAATCGGCATTTGCCTTCATATTGTACTTAATAAAAGTTGTTTAAAAAAATGTAAAGAGTCTTATGGTAAACTTTATTTTCAGTTTCCAGAGACCGGACTGATAGTAAAAAATTACCTTTGGTTCTTTCCATTGATCATGAACTTTTTAGGGAACTTGCAGTAGGAGAGTCATTAGGAAATAGTGATGGTAAATGTACAGTAGTGTGGACCAAAATGGGGGGTAAATTATAAAGTTGAAGAAATCCTTGGTCCACATTAATGCCCTTGTTCCTTTGGACCAGATAGGGTAATTATGTGTTTTATCACACTCAGTCATTTTACACACCAAAATACATTTTTCTAGTAGTATTTGATGTGATTTGGGTAATTATGTTTTATCACACTGTCATTTTACACACCAAAATACATTTTTCCAGTAGTATTTGATGTGATTTGTTCAAATATGACCTCCATTTCCGTCGGAAATGAGATCCAACAAAGTTATAGTACTTTGAAGTTTGGCTCATTTTCAAGGGAAATGGAAGTCAAAATCTAAGCAAAACACATCAAATATTACTAGAAAAATGTATTTTGGTATTAATTAACCTAACCTAACCTTACCTAACCTAACCTAACCTAACCTAACCTAATCCTGGCTAAACGAGCCTAACCCTGGCTAAACGATCCTAACCCTGGCTAAACGAGCTCTCGTCTGTATCCACCACCTAATCCATAATAAGGTAATACTCTAGGCTCGTTTAGCCAGGGTTAGGTTAGGTTAATACCAAAATACATTTTTCTAGTAATATTTGATGTGTTTTGCTTAGATTTTGACTTCCATTTCCCTTAAAAATGAGCCAAACTTCAAAGTACTATAACTTTGTTGGATCCCATTTCCGACGGAAATGGAGGTCATATTTGAACAAATCACGGTTATTATGTGTTTTATCACACACAGTCATTTTACACACCAAAATACATTTTTCTAGTAGTATTTGATGTGATTTGTTCAAATATGACCTCCATTTCCGTCGGAAATGAGATCCAACAAAGTTATAGTACTTTGAAGTTTGGCTCATTTTCAAGGGAAATGGAAGTCAAAATCTAAGCAAAACATCAAATATTACTAGAAAAATGTATTTTGGTATTAATTAACCTAACCTAACCTAACCTTACCTAATCCTGGCTAAACGAGCCTAGAGTATTACCTTATTATGGATTAGGTGGTGGATACAGACGAGAGCTCGTTTAGCCAGGGTTAGGATCGTTTAGCCAGGGTTAGGTTAGGTTAGGTTAATTAATACCAAAATACATTTTTCTAGTAATATTTGATGTGTTTTGCTTAGATTTTGACTTCCATTTCCCTTGAAAATGAGCCAAACTTCAAAGTACTATAACTTTGTTGGATCTCATTTCCGACGGAAATGGAGGTCATATTTGAACAAATCACATCAAATACTACTAGAAAAATGTATTTTGGTGTGTAAAATGACTCAGTGTGATAAAACACATAATAACCCCAGATAGACATGTCAGCAAAATTTTGGTCAAATATGAGAATATTTAGGGGTCCCGAGATTTAATGACTTATAAAAATTGGTAATTATATAGAAAATGGCGCAACCCGAAGTATGATGTAAAAAACATTTTATTAGGTCAATTTCGATGTGCTGAAGCCAAATCTGTTAACCATTTGGTGTGCAAATGCTTCAAATAAGAGTAAATGCTATTTATATTTTACTCTTATTTTGAAGCATTTGCCTAAAAAATGGCTAACAAGCACATGAAAACTAACCTAACCTAATCTAACCTAAGAGTAAAATAATCAAATCAACTTACCTTTAACTTAAACATTGGGAGGATACAACTTTGCCGCAGCTTTGAGGAAAAAATGAAGTCTCTGATCACTAGGGACGTTATGTAAAAATAAATATCTAGCAAAATATTTAAAATAATGTTCCTTTTTATTCCCTGCTCTCAATACCCAACTTTTTATGTCTTTCCACAAGAGTTCAATATTTTGAGTATGTGCCCCAGATTCTGGATTTACAAAATTCACCGAATGATTTACCGTTAAATGAGTATAATTTAAATTTTTTAAGGAAGAGTACCCTTTCCACTCGTCACTAATAATGATTGATCGAGGCAGAATAATTTTTTTAATAAGGGGGATAAGTGTTTCGGCAGAACGATTTTCAACTGGCACAACAAACATTTTTTTAGAATCTCTTTCTATACCGCCAAATGCCCAAACCCCATCAACACGGCGCCCTCTGGTATTTAGTTTTCCCAAATTTGGATTCGTCTATCTCCACAATAATGTTGTCACCTCCAATAGGTTCTTGGTTATCATGCCAAAATTCACATACCTCCGCGCACATTGACTTCCAATCAACCACTGAATTTGGGCTAAGCTTGAGTTGAGACTCGCAGTATTGTTGTGAAAAATGTTTCATTAGAAAAACATTTATAAATAATAAATTTTTCCAAGGAGGAATATGTACGCATTCTAACCACGTGTTTTTAAAAATACTTTGATAGAAAGAACATTTGGTTTTTTTTATTTTTAGGATTAGTTTTTTGCTTGCGGCATTCAAATTGATGTTTATCACGATGTATGTTGCAATTATAACCACACGTTGGGCACGACAACTCAGAAAGCAAAACACCATGTTTTTGGAAAAATAGAATTGCTTCTTCATCATTTTCGTAAAACTTTACAATAGCTTCAATGTATCTAACAGAACACCCTTCACACACCATTGCTATACCAACATTAAAAGGACGCATTTTAAAAGGGTTATAAAATTGCTTCTGTTAAGAACTACTATGACTCGCGGAGCAAAATTATTGGAACCAAAACATAAATGATGGGCAAATGAATGAACTTCAAAAATTTGTAATTTTATTTATAATCTGTAAAAATGTAATTTGCACACCAAATGGTTAACAGATTTGGCTTCAGCACATCGAAATTGACCTAATAAAATGTTTTTTACATCATACTTCGGGTTGCGCCATTTTCTATATATTTTCCTAAAAATTTTCCAATGAATAGGCGCGCTTAGAACATCAATGATCAACTCAACTCTTGAGTTGCAACTTATGAAAAAATTTCTTCTTATTTAAGAAATTTTTGGTGTTAATAGAGTACAAAAACAATCTTAGATCATTATTTCAGAGAAAATTATTAATAAGGAAAACAAAAATTTTGGATAAAATATATTATCCTTAATTGGTCAACTCTAAATTAAAGGCTTTGCCTAATTGGCTTGAACCTTTTAGTTATCCTTTTTATCTCCTAATTTAACTGGTTTATTTTACTATTTCAGAAATTTAATTTTTTAAATTAAAAATAGCTACTCGTTCTAAAACTAAAGTTTGGCTCATTGGCCATTTATATAAAGATATACTTTGTTGCCGCTTACCTACAAAACTATTTCTTCCATCAAAAAGAGGAAAAATTGGGATGAAGAAGATCCATTAATCTTTGCTTAGGGGTCATTCTCTGTCAGATCAACCAAAAAAAATTGAAATTAACACCCTCATCTCTCATATTTTGCTGAAATTTGGTTTATAGGGAGTTTGTGAGCCCTGAATCCATTTCTGAAATTATAAGGTCAATCCGACCAACGGTTCAAGAGATATGACCTCGGGCAATTTGAGGTCACTCGCGAGGTTACTAACATTTGGCGAGCCATAACTTGGGTAATAATTGTCATAATTATATAAAAGTATATATTTAGAATCAGAAAACGACAAGGAATCCAAATATGCAAGTTTTAGAACTCTAGGTTGAAAAATAAAAAAGTTACACTGTAACCAAAATTTGAGGTCACGATTTGACCTCTGGGGTATCAAATGAGAATTTTTTTTTTAAATGTAAAAAATGAAGGCATAGGCATTGGCTATTAGAATCAGCAAAAAAAAGTTTATGTTAGTATTTTTCATGTAACTAACATATAAGTGAACACCATATTCATAAGTTGTGCGTCAATTCTACCTATTTTTTCACACTTAAGCTCATAATTTGACCTATAGAAATTAAAATTACATTTTTTATAGATATAAAAAACAAAGTCAGAGTTCTTGACTAATAGAAACAATCATAAAAAGTTTATGTTGGTACTTTTCATGTAACTAACTTATAAGTGAACACCATATTTATAAATTGCTTGTCATTTCAAGGAATTTTTATATCTTAGCTATCAATTTGACCTCAAGCTCCAAGAATTTAATAAAAATTGTATTTCACTGCTAATCTACACTGGCAATAATAGTTATAATAGTGAAAGGGGAAGACTAAGCTCACATGTAGCCTAAACAAACCTGTTGAAACATGTTGCTACTTGTCTAAGTGCAGAATCAACACAGATAGTTGCAAAATTCCTTGTCTACAGGTTAGTACAGTTCCAGCCAGCACTGTGGTGGCTGGTGGGTATGGTGTTTTAATGAGCCTCAGAGACTATCAAGGCCTAAAATATTAAGTGTGTATAGCTATATATTTTCTAAAAAATATATATTACCTAATTGTAAATCCTATATCTTTACAGATCAAAATACAATGGTTCGGCACTTGAAATACTGCCAGGACCCTATTCAAAAACACAAGAAACGCATAACAATCAATCTTAGAAAAGTGACTGATGTACTTGTTGAAAAATGTGCTGGAAGAGTGAAAAAAGACTCATTGTTGTGTGTGAACTGCTGGACACTGATAATGAAAAACCCCACTATACTTAGTACCACTAAAAACAACGAGTCTGAGCAGGATTCAAATGAATCATCTACTATCAGTGGCTTGAGTAACATCTCTTCAATTCAAGATCTGGACAATGACAGTGATTGCTTGATAAAGGAAAATCCTTCAACTTCAGTTGAACCAGTTCTAGCATTTCTGGACCAAACACCAGTTAAAAAAAGTAAGTAATAAATTAATATAATAACTTATACTTTACTACAAGGTCTGTTTGATCTACTATATAGCCAATTATATAGCATTTAAGGTACTATAATTAATATTTAATTACTAATATTCAGGTGTGTGAAACCTTTTTTTCTGTTCTTTTCAGAAGGGCGTCATTAAGCCAGAAAAAGCGCAAGGCTCGTGGTAAGCTATCATCTGCTCAGAAACACCTGAAGGAGAGGCTAGAACTCAGTTATGGTGTTCAAATTACCGAGGAGGTAAGTGATACTTCAAAACCTGAAACTAAATCTGAAAAACATCTAGACAAATTAATGAATGAATTGAAACAGTCATTCCTGGAGAGCAAATGTCACCATCACAAACTACAAATATTGACACTCTCACCATACACAATTGAAAAAACAGCTAGTTTCTTTCAAACTACAACATACATGGTGAAAAGAAGCCGTTCACTTAAATCAGAACATGGAATCCTTCCGAAGATTCCACTAATGAGCAAAGGAAAAGTGATATCTGAAGAACACAAAGATATAGTTAGAAGATTCTATGAGTCAGAAGAGGTTAGTCGTATGTGTCCTGGCCAAAAGGATTGCGTGAAAGTTATCAGTGCTGAAGGTGCAATGAAGGTGCAAAAACGATTGGTCCTCGGGAATTTAAGAGAGATGTTTGAACTATATAAAAATGATGAAAAGAATCCCAAAATAGGATTTTCCACATTTGCAAAATTATGGCCATCATATTGTGTGCTTGCCGGTAGTGGTGGGACTCATTCTGTCTGTGTCTGCACATACCATCAAAATCCAAAATTGCAGCTGGCTGCATTGGGAGAAAGAGGTCTTTCATACAAGGATCTTATGGATTACAGTGTCTGCAGTACAGAAAGAGACTTGCATGATGCAACTTTGCAATGATTGCCCAAGAGAAGAGGGTGTCCTGGATTTTCTTGAGTTACTTGACAGTGTGAAATCAGCTCCAAATGAAATATCTTACAAGCAATGGGTGACTGTTGACCGTTGTACAATGGTTGATAAGGTGGAGCCACTTCATGAATACTTATCATCCCTAAGCATGAAAATATCCCGCATGGTTCGTCATCACTTTGTTGCTCAGTAACAATCACAGTACTTCAAGCAGTTGAAAGAAACACTACCACCTCAGAGCGAGGTAGTTATAGTAGGTGATTTCTCTGAGAATTATTCTTTCATTGTCCAGGATGCTGCCCAAGGGTTTCACTGGGACAATTCACAGTGTACAGTTCACCCTTTTGTCATCTATTATAGATCATCTGCAGACCAGGAACTTAGCCATTTTAGTGTCTGTTTCTTATCTGCATCACTAAAACACAACACTATAATGGTTTACTCATTCATATTGAAGCTTATGACATATGTTAAATTCAGATGCCCACAATTGAAGAAGGTGCACTATTTCTCAGATGGATGTGCTGGCCAATATAAGAACAGATACAACTTCACAAATCTCTGTTACCATGAAGAGGATTTTGGTCTGTCTTGTGAATGGCACTTCTTTGCTACATCCCATGGCAAAAATGCATGTGATGGGATTGGAGGAACAGTGAAAAGAGCTACTGCTCGTGCCAGTTTGCAGAGAACTACAGAGAGGCAAATTCTTACACCAGAACACATGTTTCAGTTTTGTGAAGAAAACTTGAGCAAGAAGATAAATTTTTTCTTTGTAACTACAGCTGATTTGAAAGATGCAGAAGAACGGTTGGAACATCGATTCAAGGATAGTAGGGCTATTCCTGGAACTCAGAAATATCATAGATTTGTTCCCCTAAACAAGGAAGAACTGATGGTGTATCCCATTTCAAGTGGCATTGGAGAAAAGAAAAGAATAAGGAAAAGTCATTTTACTAATGAACCTGCAATGCTTGGTAACCTAAAATGTGTCAAACCAGGAGAGTATGTTGGCTGCATTTATGACATGCAAGTTTGGTATGGAATTGTGGAGGAATATTGTGAAGAGTTTGATGATTTCACTGTGAACTTTCTACATCCCTCTGGGTCATCAGGATCAAGTGCATATTATTATCCATCAAACAAGGATTCATGTGCATGCAGTGCCAGGACATCATATATTAACTGTAATGAGTTGTCCTACCCTAAGAGGAGGCAGCAGAATTCAATACATTTTTCCACAAAAAGAAATTGATGAGAGCATCGAGCATGCAAAAATTGTATTAGGCTAGCACATGAATCCTCTAAGTAGGTCTTCCCCTTTCACTATTATAACTATTATTGCCAGTGTAGATTAGCAGTGAAATACAATTTTACATTTTTTGCCTTTGTTTTTATATCTATAAAAAAATGTAATTTTAATTTCTATAGGTCAAATTATGAGCTTAAGTGTGAAAAAATAGGTAGAATTGACGCACAACTTATGAATATGGTGTTCACTTATATGTTAGTTACATGAAAAATACTAACATAAACAAACTTTTTTTTGCTGATTCTAATAGCCAATGCCTATGCCTTCATTTTTTACATTTAAAAAAAAAATTCTCATTTGATACCCCAGAGGTCAAATCATGACCTCAAATTTTGGTTACAGTGTAACTTTTTTATTTTTCAACCTAGAGTTCTAAAACTTGCATATTTGGATTCCTTGTCATTTTCTGATTCTAAATATATATACTTTTTATATAATTGTGACCATTATTACCCAAGTTATGGGTCGCCAAATGTTAGTGACCTCGCAAGTGACCTCAAATTTCCCGAGGTCATATCTCTTGAACCGTTGGTCGGATTGACCTTATAATTTCAGAAATGGATTCAGGGCCCACAAACTCCCTATAAACCAAATTTCAGCAAAATCTGAGAGATGAGGGTGTTAGGCACTGGTTGATCTGACAGAGAATGACCCTTAATTTATTAAATTTACAGTGGACTCCTCAGCACTCCTTTCACTCAATAAAGTTACTCATATTTTTTTCTCCTGTAGGTATTTAAAACTGAGGTGGTGGTTTCACAGAAACCTGCAGTTTAACTGGAATAGAAAAGCATTATGAAATAAGCCTTACTATAACTGTTTGCTAAATGCTAAATTTAATTTCAGATTGAAGTTTCATTTCTTATATAGTAAAAATGGTAAGGCGAAAAGTAGACAATCGGGTCAGAATATTGATTGAAAATGGAGCCAGTACTGGGTACAGAACATTATTTGTTGTTGTTGGAGATAAAAGTAAAGATCAGGTAAGGAAAGTGTAAAGTTGCACCATGTGCTTTTTTCTTAGGCCTATCTGAGGAATAAATATTTTAGCTTAGTGAAGGAAACAACTAGTCTTTTGTGCCTATCTTCTGTAAGTTTTGAGGAAGAAACACAAATTTTTGTGTTGCTTCCTGAGTAATTTTAAATGAAAGAGCATTTATTTAACTGCAATATTTAAAATATCATTAATTTGTCGCATTTAGGTTGTCTATCTCCATCATATGCTTTCAAAAACGAGTCTAAAACAAGCAAGTGTTTTGTGGTGTTACAAGAAGAAGCTCACATTCTCTTCACATCGTAGAAAAAGAATGAAGCAATTGAAAGCAAAACAACAGTATGGGAATGTAGGCATTAATGAAGATGATCCCTTTGAAATGTTTGTCTCAATGACTGACATTCGCTATTGCTATTACAAAGAAACTTACAAAATTCTTGGAAACACCTTCAAAATGTGTGTCATACAGGTAAGTTAAAGGTTGATGATACAGGGTAATTCAGAACTTGCTGAATGTTTTTATTACTCTGACATTTTTATAAAATAAGGAGTCAACTTTATTTGGTACAAAAATCTAAACCAAATTTGTTTGTAATTTTAGTGGTAGACTTAAATCTGGTTGCCTCATCTTCAGTGTATCTGAGCCCAATGCCTGACACTTATGAGATACATTCAAGAGAACACTGTCATCACTTTCACTAGTCACAATATGACAGTGAATTTTTCTCCAAGGCCCTGAAGGTCTGTAGGTTTAGTTGCATATACCTTCATTTTTACATAGCCTCAAAAAAGGAAGTCACAAGAAGAAAGGTCAGGTGATCTGGAAAGGTGTGGTTGGAGACAGGGATGGGGAGTCGGCCAAAAACAACCGACTCCCGAGTCGGTATTTTTAAAAACCGACTCCGACTCCCGACTCTTTCAAATATATAAGTATAAATAAATGTAATAAAGTAGGTACGATAATAATACAGTTTAGTAATTTAATACAATTTTAATGTTGTATTACACAAAAATAAAAATTAACAGAAAAAGAAATTGATCTCGCATAAAATATTTATAACCTCATTTGGTTAACAATTTTAAAATTTTAATGTTGCATACAGTACCGTAGCTAAATAAAAAAAAGTTGGTAAAGAATATTTTGTTTCCATTATATATTATGATATGCTAATATTGAAGCTAAATATTAAAAAAAGGCTAAAAAAACATACTTAATAATTTAACTCTAAGGAGAATTTGTTCTTAAGAAAAGTATAGCATCAATTATGTCTTCCTTCAACTTAGCCTGTAGGTGGGATTTAATTAACCGAAGAGCTGAAAATAATCTTTCAACGCTGACTTGTGTTGGTGGCAATGCAGTAACAGTTCTGGCTACATCTTGCACTAATTCAGGATACTTTGGTATGGCATTCATCACATCAAGTTTTAATGAACGATCAAATTTCTCTATTTTTATTAAAGCTGCATTAAAGTCTTCTTTGAATTTGGTCAATGGGGTTATTTTTATAGGTTTATCATCTTGACTCAAACGGCATCGCTTAACTTTTTTTGATTTTTCTTCATTATCGAGATATTTTTCAAAATCCATTTCTTCTTCAGAGTTTGAGCAGGAGCTTTGCATAATGGCAGGACTAGAGCAGCTTTCAAATTCTGAATTACTTGCGGCATCTGTTTCATTTAACATTTTCATTCGCACAGCTACATCACACAGAGCTGACTTTCCTCTAGCAATCTGTTCTTCAGTTAAAAGTACCCTGTGCATAGGATCTACATAAACTGCAGCCAATAGTACGTCATTATTCAGTAAATTTTCTTCTCTACGCTGCATAGACATTCTTATACCATCTGCAACAATGCCGCCAATTTGAGATAGTTTATAATTAATATTTTTCCATTCCTTGTAAAATGTGCCAGGTGTCAATTCAGCTGCTTGAAACTTCTTTGTAACCACATATGGGTACTTAAGTAATGCCTCAAGTTGACTTGCCTGCTGCCACTGGATATCAGTCATTGTTACATCTGGGTTTGCTGTATCGATAAGGTATGGCTTCAATTCAAGAAGGCACTTAATCATTTCATAGGTACTCCCCCAACGTGTAGCTTGATCTATAACTGCACCTTTTCCGGATCGACGTTTTAATATTGCATCAAGTTTAGGCGTTCTTGCAGCCACTACTATGTTGCGTAACCTACCTACTACATTAGCAGCATTCCTTTCTTTTAACCCATCACGAATTGCCAGTTGCAATGTGTGGACTGCACATCGCATATGGGGGATATTTGAGAATCCAGCAAAATCATTGTCTACAGTGTCAACACTGTCAAGTTTGTCAGCAGTTTCATCCGTATCTTCTTCACTACTGTCTTCAAAAAGATCTCCTTTTGCTTCACCATCATTAAGTTTCTGTACTGTACTTGTCATATTTGAAGCATTATCAGTAACAATTGATAATATTTGCTCTTTAGTGATTTCATATTCTGTCAAGATGGTTTCAATTAGCTTGGTCAGGTATTCGCTTGAATGTTGAGCTTCAGTGTCCTTCACTGCCAGAGTACGTACAACTAGTTTTCCTTCATCATCAATGAACTGAACATTTATTGCCATATAATTAATTCTTTGTTTCGTGCAGGCATCCATCTTAAGAAAGAAGAATTTTCCTTGCAGCATTGTTTTCAATAAAGTTTTCTGGCCTTCTGCTTCTTTAAAATCATGTTTCGAATATCATGTCTCTCTAATGACACACCTAGTTTTGCCGCCATTTCTCCATTTAATCCACGGAAAGCTGGGGAGGAAAATAATGTAAGTGCAACCCCATTCTTTACAACTAAATCTATAAGGTATTTTTTAAAATTTTTCTTTGTCATTGATATTGTAATTCTCTCACTGTGGAAAAATTTTGTAACAGAGACTTGTTTGCTTTTTGAAATAGAGGTACTGGCCTGACTAGAAGTAGGTTTCTGGATTTCCTTATCATGCTGATCTACAACCTTATAAATATTGGGATGTTTGTTTCGTAGATGGCGTTTCAAGTTTGAGGCTCGAGTTGGAGCATTAGCATGTTTCCCAGTGTAAGCACTAATTTTTGCATTACACTCTTTACCATCCTTTTCTACTTGACAAATAAAAATACTTTCATCCTCATTTAGCTTAAAATATTGAAAGACTGCTGATTTTCTACTAGGCCCACGACTCATTACTAATAGGGGCTAATTAAATTAATAATTAATATATTGCTAATTTTTATATGGTACCTAGTATCCTGAAATAGAAAATAGAAATATGAAATTCATTTGCTAAGATTTACCAGAACAATAAATCAAATGTGAATCTAGAATTAGTTCAGGAAGATATTTATTTAGGG
This sequence comes from Bathynomus jamesi, assembly GCA_023014485.1. NCBI lineage: Eukaryota > Metazoa > Arthropoda > Malacostraca > Isopoda > Cirolanidae > Bathynomus > Bathynomus jamesi. The sequence continues at coordinate 1,335,902 of JAJOZX010000177.1, read as the reverse complement.
CAGAGTAGTATTCTGGTAAATTGTTGGCATATAGAAATTGAATCGAAGAGTCGGGAGTCGGTCGTTTTTACCGACTCCCGACTCCGACTCCCGACTCCCGACTCCCGACTCTTCAAAAAAGCTCCGACTCCCCATCCCTGGTACTTGGAGAAGAATCATCACATTGTCTGGCACTCGTGTATCATGCTCCCCAGCTCCTGACTTCTGAGTGACTTGAATTCTGTATAGAAAAAGTTTGGTCATTCCATGTTAAGCTGTAAGTCCAAGGTGGAGCAATAAGCTTGAACTTCATCAGACTGAACAATTTGGGCAGAAGCAAAATCAAGGTTAAATGCTGAAGCTTTCTTCAGATGCTACTGCAGCTGATGTCAGTCTACAGTGCAGCCTTTTGGTTTGATTTTGTTTAGCTACTGGATGGGATCCTTGATTTACCCAACATTTGCCTCTGAGAATGGGCTGTCATGGTCATGTAGCAACAGCACTTCCCATAGATAAGTGACATTGGGTCCAGGTAGTAATTGGATGGGTGACTATCCTTTGTGTCCAGATGTAGTTCAGATTCCACATAGAACTGTAGGTTCCTTCTATCACAAGACCTTTGATGTTATGAAGAAGGTTAAACAACCCTCAAAACAAAAACTATCTTCTGTGCATGCAGAACCTGGTTGGCTTGAATGAGGATGATCCAACAAAGAACCAGTTTCTAAAGTCTTCTAATGGATGGCATAAATTGTTCTTCTGCCAGGCAGGCAACAAAAGGCGGTTTTGGAAGAGTCTGAATGACAGTTAGTAGGGGCAATAGTGTGTAATTTTACAGCTCTTGTGAATCATTAGTTTTTCACCCATGTTCACAGCCACATCAAATCAAAACTTTGAAAAAATTACCATCAAAATTTTATATAGACAAATTCACTTTGATTGGAATAGCTGTGTTAATGACTTGTGAATCACCCTGTTTCTTTTATGAATGCTGTTCTGATAACAAGTAATACAATATTTATGGGTAAATTATTTACAGCAATCTCATATTTATCATTTTCAGGATTTTGAAGCTACTACACCAAACATTTTGTGTCGCACAATTGAGACAGTGGAAGGAGGAGGAGTAATTGTGATGCTTCTTGAAAGCATGACTTCTCTCAAACAACTCTATACACTGAATATGGATGTTCACTCTCGATATCGGACTGAAGCTCACCAGCATGTAGTTCCACGTTTCAATGAGAGGTTTGTGAGAGTAGTTCAACATTTAAACTCTGGACTGAAATAATACTATAAGTACTACTAATAATAATGAATCTGCAGTAGCACAGTAACAATAAGATCATTAACTGGAGAAAATGGGGTAAATTTCAGGTTTATCTTGTCTCTCGCATCTTGTCACGCTTGCATCGTGATGAATGATGAACTTCAGATCCTTCCAATATCATCTTTGACCAGAGAGATCGAGGCTCTTCCTTTCTCCCACATAGATAAATACTTATCCAAGAAAGAACAGGAGCTCAAATCCTTAAAAGAGGGTAGTAAGGGAGTTCGCCCTCTTGGCAATCTAATTTCACTCTGCAAAACTTTTGATCAGGTGAGGAATCTTAGCTATATCAAATTCTTGATTAATAATATGTATAAACCAGCATTGCAATACTATTATGATTATAGGGTTTGGTCAATTTTAAATTTTTTACTTGTTCAAAATCTTGTTTATATCCATATAATGTCCCCCTCGATTAGGTACTCTGGCTTGCCGGGCCGAGGGGGCTCGCACACCTCGTGGGTTGTTGGGGTTTCTTCAACACCTCGCGGGGTGTGGCGAAGAGTTACCTATTGCGTTCCCCCCCCCCCTTTTTTCTTTTTGCTCCCTTTTTTTCCGTTCTCCCGGAATTTCTTTTGTCTTGACTCGGTCTTGGCCTCTGTCAATTGTAGTATCCCCCCCCCTCTGTTTGTATTTTGCAGTCTTGGGGTCATCGGGTGCACCCGCCGGGGGCATCGCTCCGTGGCTGAGCCGTGCTCTGGGGACGGTACGGGCGCCCGGACCGCTGCTGCGTCTGGATTGGGTCTTTGCTAGGCCCTTAACGGACAAATCTCCGTAGAGCCAATCTGCTGTTTTTAAAACGACAGTCAGGTTGGGGGGCGGGCTACCCGGGACGTTGGGCCTGCGCCTTGAAGGATGCAGCGGCGGATGGTGCATTGCCTTGGGTCCGAGGCTGTCTTTTTTGTAAAGCTATTGTTTATGGGTTCAATTTCAAAACTTCAATCCCCTCCTGTTGACGACTCTGGCCCGCCTTGGATTTGGATAAGACTTCTACTTCTGGTCGTTCAGCGGCCTCTGCCTCCGCTGGATTGACCTTAAGCCGTATGGCCCCCTCTCGTCCTCTGCGGCGTCTGGCTCTCGTGGCCGTAGGGCGGGGTCTTCGCGGCCCTCGTTCTCTCGCCCACTCTCGGTTACCGTCACACATGGACCTGTCCTGCTGTCAATTTCTGTCCGTGGACAGGTTCCTTGTTCTCCGCCCTTCCGCTGGCTCCCTTCCGGGCAACTCGGAACGGGTGTTTCAGCGTCTTAAGACGGTGGGGTTCCCTGTCGTTATGATATCCGCCCTCTGAAGGATGGGTCTCTTCTTTTGAAGTCCCGTTCTTCGGGGGTGACTGAGTCCCTTCTACAGTTGCAGGATGTTTTGGGTTGCAGAGTTTCTGTGACTCCCCATCCGCAATTGAATAGCTGTCAGGGCACCATTTTCGCTTCCCGTCTGCTGTCAATCCCGGTTGGCGAGTTGCAGGAGGATCTTGCCCCCCAGGGGGTAACGAAGGTCTTCCGCTTTTCGTCGCGCCGGGATGGTGCTCTTACCCCGTCCGCTCGTCTGCTCCTGACCTTTGACTCCCTTGTGCCTCCGGCCCAGGTGTTCTGGGGCGTGGGTGATCGCCGGTCGTGTGAGTTTTCGGTGCGACCGTATGTGCCTGACCCGGTTCGCTGCTTTGGCTGCAACCGGTTCGGCCATGTTAGCTCTGCGTGCCGCCGTGAGGGTAAGCTGTGTGTCCGCTGCGGTGGGCCTGCGCACCCTACCCCGTGCACGAAGCCCCCGCGGTGCTCGAACTGCTCGGGGGCCCACCTTCCTCCTCTCGGGACTGCCCCGTTTTCAAGTTTGAATTCGAGGTGCGGTCCTTAAGGACTACCGAATTCCTTAGTGCGCGGGAGGCGCGCGATAGGGTCCGTGACCGGGAGCCGCGGCGGGGGTTGTCCTATGCTGCGGCTCTTGGCTCCGGCGGGTCCTCGGGCCCCTCCCGTGCTACCCCGGCGCCTACCGGAGTGGTGCCCCCCCTGGAAGTTCCGGGGGTTGGTGGTCCTCCTGGCGCCGCGGGACCTTCTTGTTCCTCTGCCTCACTTTGACATCCCATCTGATTCCCTGCCTACAAGTGCCCCTTCTCCCTCTCCGGCCTTGGGTCTGGATCCTTGCCTACCGTCTCTCGGGTGGGGAAGGTGATGCCCCGAAGGGGAGGAGGAAGCGTCGCCGTGGTCGGAGTCCTCCAGACCCGATCATGACCTGCTCGCCCTGCTTCCCCTTCTTCACCGGAGGGGAAGCGGCGCGCCGCTCCTAATCTGCTCGGGACTCTTCCCCCCCCTATACGGAGGGCTGGTGGGGCGACTACTGTCTGGGTGTCGGTTGATGTACACCGCCCCATGACACCCTCGATTACTGACTCGGTTCCCATGGTGGACCCGGTCGAGAGGGCCTGGCCCTTCTTCATGGAGTCTCTCTCCCTTCGGCTCCTGCTGAGAGTGGTCGGGTCTCTCTCCTGGATCTACCTTCCCACCTGTGGTGGACCTTTCCTCCCCCCCCGTCAGCACTTGTCTGGTGTGACGAGCCCTCGAACATCTGGTTCTCCCCCCCCCTCTCTGGTGGGGAGTCGGGGGTTTCGGCTGGGCCCGTCTCGTCGTCTCCCCCCCCTCAGGGGAGCCCCCCTCTGAACTCCCTGTTCCACTTTCCACTCTCGTTCTACTACGGGTGAAGCAGCTGCGGAGTCGGGGAAGCCGATTCCGTCCCTGGTTACGGACCGTTGAGTTTGCTGCTCAGCTTGGTCCGTGGCTATTTCTCTGTTTTCTCTGCCTTTTATGCCCTTCCCCTTACAGTTCCATTTTGCATTGGAACTGTAGGGGGCTTTTAGCTAACTGGGAGAACCTTGCCTCCCTGCTGGAGAGCGAGCGGCCTTCCTGTGTTTGTCTCCAGGAGACTATCCTGGCTGCGCGGGGCTCCCTCGCTCTCTGGCTATGTTGGTTTCCCTTGCACCCCGGATGAGCGCACACACCGGCGGGGTGCGGCGATTTATGTCACATTCATTACCCTCGCGAGGTGTGCCTCTTCGTACTTCCTTGCAGGCTGTGGCTGTGCGGCTCTTTTAGATCGCCAGTACACTGCCTGCTCGATTATATTCCTCCTCGCGACGCGGTTCGCGAGTTGGTGTTGCAACTGCCTCGACCGTTTCTCCTCCTCGGGGACTTTAATCGCGACCCGGCTTGGGGAGATGTCCGGTCGACTAATGTTGCTGGTATGTTGCTCTCCTTAATGGAGGAACTTTCCTTCGTGCCTCAATTCCGGCGAACCTACCTACTTCACGAACCCACGGGTTCATTTACCTGTATTGATCTCTCCTTGGTGTCCCTCGATGCCTTACTCGATTTTTCGTGGAAGGTGTTGGGGGACTCTTATGGCAGTGATCATTACCCAGTCTGTCTTGAGCCGGTCGGACCGCAGCCGGGTGTCTCGTCTCGACCGAGGTGGTGCCTTGCGCGGGCTGACTGGCCATCCTTCAGAGCTCGTTCCGGTTTTGGCTTTGGCTCTGTGGATGAGAGCTTGGAGTTCTTCGAGCGGGTGGTGATGGGCGTCGCGGAGGACTGTATTCCTCGATCTTCCGGTAACCCGCGGACGCGTAGCGTCCCGTGGTGGACTCCAGCATGTCACCAGGCGGTGTGAGAGGAAGAGGGCAACGCGCCGCTTCCACCGCACCCGGCGCCGGACCACTTGATTGAGATGCGGCGGGCGAAGGCTTTCGCCCGCCGGACTCTCAAGTTGGCCCGTCGGGCCTCTTGGCGTGCTTTTGTGTCCGGCATTTCCTCGTCTACCCCTTCTGCTGCTGTGTGGCGGAAGGTACGTAGTATCGAGGGGAAGCCGGTCCCTGCTAGTCGCCCTGTCCTTCGGGACGGGGACGGCTTCCTTTCGGATCCTGCTGCTGTGGCCGATCGGCTGGCCGGGCTTTTGCTGCGGTTTCCCGTTCGCCTTCAGCTGCGGATCGTCCTTTATCGGATGTTACGTTCCCGCCCCTGGGAACGAGCCCTATAACCGTCTCTTTACGATGCGGGAACTTCGGGCTGCCTTGGCAACCCGTCGTTCTTCCGCCCTGGCCCTGATGACATTCCGTATGACTTTCTTTGGAATCTGCACCCGATGGCCCTACACTTCTTGCTGGATCTTTTCAACCGGGTGTGGGTTGAGGGGTCGTTCCCTTCCCGTTGGAGGGAGGCGATTGTGGTCCCGATACCTAAGCCGGGGAAGGATCCGGCGGAGGTGGCGGGCTATCGGCCTATTGCCTTGACGAGCTGCTTATGCAAGCTCCTTGAAAAATGGTGGCCGTCCGACTTTCCTTTACACTGGAGTCGCTTGGGTTATACCCCCGACCCAGTATGGCTTTCGTCGATTTCGGGGTACTCTGGACCCCCTTCTCCTCCTTGGTCATGATGTACGGAGGCCTTTTCCCGCCGGAATCTTGTTCTGGCCGTCTTTTTCGATGTCCAAAAGGCCTATGACACGACCCGTCGGGGAGTTGTCATGGACCGTTTGAAGTCTCTTGGTTTTGTGGGCTTTTTGCCCACATTTCTTCGTAACTTCCTCTGCCGTCGCACTTTCCGCGTCCGTAATGGGGCGGCCCTATCTGACCTGTATGTTCAGGAGGAGGGGTGCCAGGGGTTGTCTTGAGCGTCTCCTGCTTCAATCTGGTCATGTCTGCGCTACCGGGGCCCTTCCGCCCTCGGTGCGTGTTCCATCTACGCCGACGATCTGGCTGTCTATGCCGCGGGGACGAGTCCCCCCCTCGTGGAGAGGCAAGTCCAACTCGCGGTCAATCGGGTTGAACGCTGGGCGTCGTCGGTGGGCCTTACGCTGTCTTCCCCGAAGACTTCGTGTGTGGCCTTCCTTCCGTCGAGGAGACGGGGATCCGGCGCCGTCCCGGCCTTTAATTTACACTCGGGGGTCAGCCTCTGGCCCTCGTTCATCAGTACGTTCCTGGGTATGGTTTCGACAGCCGTTTGAGCTGGGTTCCCCACCTTCGCCGGCTGCGCGAGACTACGAGACGTACCCTGGATTTGCTGGGACATTTGTCTCATACTACATGGGGCGCGGATAGGCGGACACTCCTCCGTTTGTACGTGTCCCTGGTACAATCAAAATTAGATGATGGGAATGTGGTGTGTGGCTCCGCCTCCCGTACGGCCCTTCGGATACTGGACCCGGTCCTCTCTAGAGGACTGCGCATGTCATCTGGCGCCTTCCGCTCCTCTCCGGTTGATAGTCTGCAGGTTGAGTGCGACATCCCTCCCTTGGAGGATCGGAGGTCGTTTCTCATTGCCAAGCACTATCTCCGGATCCTCCGTCTTCCCAACTCTCCTCTGTTCCAGGTGGTGGAAAGGGCGTTCTGCCGGGATGGGGGTTGGTATTTCACCGACACGGTCTCTTTCGAGGGTGTTGCACCTTGGGAGAGCACCCCTGTTACATGCTGTAGGGCGTTGCGCCCCGTTCGCAGGACCGATTCTGACGCTGCCTTGCTTCGGTCTCTGTTCCTTCAGCATACAGCGTGTCACTCTGCATGTGTTGCGGTCTTCACAGATGGCTCGAGGTCGTCGGGGGGCGTTGGGGCTGCGGCTGTTCCCCAGTCGTCTGCCCTTGCTCCCCGATGTACCCGCCTCCCCGATGAGGCTTCCGTTTTCACAGCGGAGCTCTATGCCATTCTGAGCGTTCTGGAGGTGGTGCGGGAGCATCCGGATGGGTCGTTTGTCATCTATTCGGATTCGTAGTGCCCTGGATGGCTCGGAATGTTTCGACCCCGTCCACCCACTGGTCCGACGTATCCAGTTACTGTGCCATATCCTTGTCACTTCTGGTGGCAAGGAGGTGGTATTTTGCTGGGTCCCTGCACATGTTAATGTGGCTGGAAATGAGGCTGCCAATCAAGCTGCCCATTCCGCGTGCCGACTACAGGTTTCACCCGTGTCCCTCCCCTTTTCCGATTACATCCCTGGTTTTCGTAGGTTTTTGTGCTCCCGGTGGCAGAGTCGCTGGGATGGCGCTACAAATAACAAACTCTGCAAGATTAAACCCAAATTGGGATGTTGGGCCTCTTCCTTCCATCGGTCGCGCCATAAGGAGGTGGCTCTGGCCCGCCTCCGTATTGGCCACACCCACCTGACCCATGGCTATTTGATGGCCGGGAATCGGGTGCCCCGATGTCCAATTGTAACGTTCCACTTACAGTTGCCCATCTCCTGGTGGAGTCAGGGCCGGATTTAGGAGTGGGCAAAGTGGGCAGCTGCCCATGGGCCTCCACATATTGACAAGCCATTATCAAAATATAAAAAACCCGAAACTAGAAAAACCCGATAGATGATCAACAAAAAAAACGCGCATCCAATACCACTGTAGTACATAAACTTTTACCAATTACTATTTGTTGTGTACTGATTATTATTTTGTTTTTATTACTCTTTTAGGCCTACTCTCACTATAATGGAATACCTGAGTAACCCGAGGCTTTCATTTTTTGCAGAAATGAGTGGAATGGACAGACACAAGAGTGCACGATGTTTTGAAAGTGTATGTATGTTAATTATATTATGAATCTTATGGATGACTTCAATTATGTCTTCCCCTAAGGTAGGGGGGCCTCCACACGTCTAAATCCGGCTCTGGGTGGAGTGTCCGCGTTACTCTGCGCTGCGCGCTGAACATTTTCCCTTTTTGGTGAGCGTCGGGCCTTGTGATAGGCTTGGCGCTATTCTATCTGAAAGTCCCTACTTTTCAGTAACCGGGTTGTTCTCCTTCGTTCCCGACTTCTTTACCGGCTGTGACTCCGCTATGATTTTTCCGTATGGTTCCCCCCCCCCTTCCCCCCATCTACTGTTCATTTCCGTTCGCTGTTCCATAGTCTTCGTCCTGTGTTCGCTTTGCTATCCACCTTTGTTTTTTTGTGGCCATGAGCGGTCATACTTTGAAAAAAAAAAAAAAAAAAAAATCCATATCTTAAATGGTCCTACAATAAAGTAGGAAGTTTGATGCTGTTAAATATGTAAATAGGACAAAATACATTGAGAAAGGTAATAATTTAAATAAGAAAAAGCATTTAACATAATCCTGAATCCTCTCCAACCCTCTAAAATAATTTTTGAACGCACATTATGGGCTTCTTTGCTCGCTTGTTTTTTTTTTTATTTATTTATTTTTTTATTAATGTATCTCGGAAAATACTTCCTTTACCCGAGTTAAGGTAGATTTGTAAAGGATATTTTATAACTAAAGTCTCTAGAATGCCCCACTCAAGCGTTAACTTAGACCCGTTTTGTTCCTTCTTTTGATCTTCAACTGAACAAGCACTACTCTATAATTATATTCTTAATTTTACTAGAAAAAATGCTAAACCTTTAATGAGGCTTCTGTGAAACTTTCAGGCAACGGTTGTGTCCGAGTTTATGGCAGGTATCACTGAGAAGACTTTATCATCAACAATCACTCTGACAGCCGCAAGAGGAAGGGGAAAGTCAGCTGCAATGGGATTGGCTTTGGGTGAGTAAAGTTGTGATGCAAATTTGTCGACAAAAAGATGGGAAGCAAAAATTATGTGCCAAGTTCTTAGCTGGAGCTCGGGTCCTGCCTCATGGCAGGGTGTTTACCATAGTCCCTCGAAACAAAGCTTTTAGCTTTTAACAAAAAATGGAAACAAAGACTGCCATTTAAAGAAGAAGAAAGTCAAATTAAGAAGTTTAATATTCTGTATATAATTATTAAAAATACAATTATATAACTCAAACCTGCTATTTAAACTGGACCAAAAACTCAGAATATCTGCAATTTCAAACTTTCCTCTGCACATGACTATAGTATATTGTTTTTTCATATTTAAATACAAATTTTTTACTTTCAGTACGTATGTTACCCCAACAGTCAAGTACTGAAGTTTAGAATAATTACTAATGTTACGTAAATATTCTCAATTATGAGAAATTGAAGTAGGGGAATAAAACTATAATAAACAGTGGATTTATTGGAAGCACGAGCTTTTGGCCAAAGTTGTAAAGATTTCAGCAGGCGTGACTTGGATAAGCTCCTTACTTATTGTGTCTTTATTCCCTTGATAATTAATTATTATTATTTATAATATGTAATTATTTTCTTCCCATTACGAATCAATATCCTAAACCTAATGTTAAGAATTAAGACTAGTCTTATAAAATTACCTTTTATTGGTGAGGATTCCTCCCCTTAACGGAGTTATGCGCATTCTTTCTGAGCTAAAAAAAGTCTAAGTTAATTATTAAAAAGTGTATTATTTGTGCATTTTACAAAATTCATTATAGTTGAATTTTTGTGGACTTGAATTAGTTTTACCTTAAATAAACACTAGACATTTAGTCAGTACTCATAATAAGTCCAAGTGAAAATGAAATTTTTGATATTTTTGAATAAATGTATATGCAGGGTCATAGCATATACTCTAGTACAAATGGTGCCAAAATGTACATGAGAGCATACTTCACACTGCCTCATACCAGTTTTGCCCTACCTCCCATACTTATACTTTTTTTTAGTTGAATGTTTACTAAACAATTGCTCTAAATGTTGCGATCGGCATAGAATGACTCTGCACATGGTTATTTTAATGGTAGGATATAATTATTTGGCTTGTCTGAATGTCTGTGAAGTAATTTGAAATTATTAATCTTACATAATTAATTTCTACCGATGATGTGTCAGTTGTAGGAATTATTTAACACTTAGCGTACCATTCATTCTATTTCTGGCACATAATGAATCCTTTTCGAGTGTGCAGTAACTGTGTATTGTATTAAAGCTCCTTTCAAAGTTTCTTAGCATTCAGACAAAGTCTCTGCTAGTCTAAGTCTTCTTAGAACTTAGTTTTTAACTGGTAATTTATATAATACTTATATGGTTTTACTACATAATAAATGCAGTTAATTAACCTTTATCATGCAAACGCTAGAATTATGAATTTAGCATCCACAGAGCCCAGAAGCTTTGACGATTTCCAAGATATTAAAGAATCCAAATTTGCTAATTCTTCAACATTTTCATTTCGAAGATTATGAATGTCTTAATTGCCGTGTTATTAGCTGCACTGTCGGTCATGCACTATTCAACACTAAATACTAACTGCATTAATCATAGTAAATCAGTTACAATTTTGTTGCAACGCTTTTTCTCTGATATGGCGCACAAAGAGCATGAATGATTATTTGAATAATAATATAATAATAATAAATGAAACGGTATATATATATACAGTATATACCGGGTGTCCGAGAATTATCTGTACAATTTTTGGCTGTTATTAAAAGTCAACCATGAAGTGTAGAAATTCCAGTGTTGTCCCATTTTACAGAGAAACTCATTAAGTTTTTTCTGATAAGTTTTGACAAGTTTTTTCTTTTTTGTACGCGGGTGACAGACATTGATGATTTAAAAGCAAGAATCACTGCTGCTATTGAGCGAATTGATGTGGATATGCTGCAGCGTACATGGCAACATTTGGATTATCGATTGGATGTTTTGCGAATCACTAATGGTGCACATATCGAATGTTTGTAAACGTTACTTAATAAAAGAAACTTTTGAAAATACAGATTCTAAATAATCTTGTTTAAGAATTTTACGCGTGTTATCAAGAATTTTATTAAAAGATGAAATTGTACAGATAATTTTCGGACACACTGGAATTTCTAAAAAAACTTGTCAAAACTTGGTATCAGAAAAAACTTAATGAGATTCTCTGTAAAATGGGACAACACTGGAATTTCTTCACTTCATGGTTGACTTTTAATAACAGCCAAAACTTGTACAGATAATTCTCGGACACCCTGTATATGTTCTTCAGTTTTTACAGTGTATTGCTGGGTTAAACTTAAAATGTAGTTAGTCACTAGTTATTCTATACCGTAATAATTACATTTATTGTATGTCCGTATGCGAACGCTTCAGTGCCAATCGTTTGAGGGTCTTGTGTTTATTATTTGACCTTTTTTTTATTCACTGACTCGGAAAATGTAAGACCGACTGTGTTCGATCTACCCAGGAGAAGTGATAACCTTTGCTTTTGTAAGCCTCATTTTTTTTCTTTTGGGGTGTTTTGGGTGAAATGTCTCTTGTCTGCATTTGAAGCGTAAGAAAGGCAATGTGTTCTTGTATAAAGATCCTTGCGCTCTTTAACTCGTACTTAAAGCTAGTGTCTAAGTCTTAAAACAAAAAGCAGGATCGATCATTATGGTAAGTTGCGTGTTTTATACATCATGACTAATTTGCTTCTACTACTTTCAGCCGGTGCCATATCAGTTGGATACGCGAACATGTATGTGACATCTCCGAGCCCGGAGAATCTGAACACCTTATTCGAATTTCTGTTGAAAGGCCTGGATGCTCTCGGTTACGAAAAGCATATACACTATCAGACTCTGATCTCTTCTAATCCTGAGTACAATAAAGCTGTTATGAGGCTTACTGTTAAGAAGGACCATAGGCAAATAGTTCAGGTAAGACTAGTTTATGGTTGATGACTGTGCAAAAGAATGACAATAAATACTTCCGTATGAGTGGTATTTTTTCCGTAAAAGCTTTTCCTTTATCTTCAGTTTGTGCGTAATATGGCGCTTATTTGTTTATATACTATGATAGGCTATATTACTACGCTGATTCTGCTGGATATGTATTTCGAAGCTAGGCTTTCTACTTGTAGTGAATAATTAATAGAAGTATTTAATTTTGTTGAGGGAAACACAACATTTAAAAAAAAGAAGCTTCGAATCCTAGTACAGTAGGTTAGTAACAGCAAAGCTGCCTGGTTCTTCAGATATTTCAGTGATATTTCCAATTATATTGCGAAATTATTACATGCACAATATTATTATATTGGTAAACATCTGTTGAAGAGTAGCTGACTAATCTTAATGTGAGTAACCAAATTAGCCCTTAAAGAAACAAAAAAAAAAAGCCAACTGCCGCGTCATTGCAGGTTTAAATTTTTTTTTCCCTGCAGTACATTTCTCCCTCGCAATGTGACGTTTTGGACAATGCTGAATTGGTCGTCATAGACGAAGCGGCTGCCATTCCTTTACCCCAAGTTCAGGCACTCCTTGGACCATATTTGGTGTTTCTCGCTTCCACTGTTTCAGGGTATGAAGGGACGGGCAGGTCTTTGTCCCTGAAGCTCATTAAGCAACTCAGGGAACAAAACAACGGCGAAGGGAGCCGGGGAGAGGCCGTAGCATCAAAAAGGAAACTAGTTGAGGTTTGCTACTTAAGAATTTTTCGTCTTCCTCATTCGTAGTCGTCGTCATCTTCATAGATCACTAATCTGGTGTATTTATTTTTATCTGTTACGTATAATTTTATTTGATCTTTAAAATATCAGATATCTGTTGCAGTCTAAATGTTTTCTTGTTCAGCTCAGCTTGAAAGAGTCTATTCGTTATAAAAACGGAGACCACGTGGAGAAATGGCTCTACGATTTGCTGTGCTTAGAATCTTCCGCACCACCTATCAAAAAGACTCTTCCAGATGCCAAAGAATGCAATTTATTTTATGTGAATAGAGACACACTGTTCGGTTATCACAAGGTAGGAGGTTCATTACTGGATTTTCAACTTTGTGGATAGTATGTGTTTTACAACTAAGCTATGTTGTCTATTTTTATGCCCTCGCCAAATAAATTTGGAGGCGGCCATACTGGATTGTACCCATGCGATCAAAAGTCAAATGGAGTTTTTCGTGGCTGCGCCATAACTTTTTGAATTGCTTAACATAAATTGATGAAACTTCATACAGAGAGGGATCATCACAAGACACTGTCATGGTCAAGAATCATGTCCCTGCTTCAAAGTTTAAGGTCACAAATACAGACGGGGGGGGCATTGATTTCACTCTAACATACTCATAGTTCTTGTTGTGAGTTGAATGCTCGACTGTGATCAGCCTTGTGGGAAACTACGGCCAACGGTATCATTGTGAGGGGTTTCAAGACATTGTGAGCTCTGAAGAGTCTTGAATGTTGTACCAGATCTCCACACGTTTCATCTCTCATTAAATCTTTAAATATAAAAAGCTTATTTCTTAACAGATGCTTAGACCCAATTATTTTTTATCATTTGAATTTTTCAGATGTCTGAAAAGTTTCTGAAGATGATGATGAGTCTTTTGGTATCGTCACATTATCGGAACACTCCCGATGATTTGCAGACGTTATCCGACGCCCCTTCTCATCATCTCTTCGTTCTTCTGCCTCCCACTGAACCAAATGAGGGGATTCCACAGGTTTTTTGCGTCATACAGGTAGTGTAGTTGGTTTGTTTATTGGTTCGTTTATAACTGAAACTTCTTGATAAAAAAAAATAGGAGGGGAGGGGCGACAAGCTTAACCTTCGTGAAATGAGGAATCATCGCACGGAACATTTGAAAGGTATATATATACACACAGTATATATACTTTATTTTATTTTTTATTTTATAAGGAACCTCAGATTCTGTACAAGTGCAGCCAAAGACTTTTTTTTTCATACTTGGTGCCCTTATATCGATGGGCAGTAACAGTGGTCTAATTATAAGAAAAGTTCTGGTAGAACTCTAAATTTACTTTACACTGGATCTTTTAAACCGCTGCCCGAGTTACCTCTAAGATGCTCAGCTTCGCAAATGTTCGCTAACCACAATGTCTCAAGGCTTCCTGAGGTAACAAGACGTGCGCAATACAGTCTAATGCAGTAATTCCCAAACTTTTTTGCCTGATGTCACCTTCTATCCATTCGTTTTGTTTTCACGGCACCCCTCCTCTCTCAATGTGAATAGACCGCTCAATCAAACAGAATATTTTTCAATGAGAAGGGGTTTGAATAGTTATGATTGTTAACGATTCAAATTTATTTTAAACATTGAAATATGAGTTGCTAATTTCTTATTGTTGCCATACATTTCCGACAAAAAAATTTAGTGTAAAGAATCGCATAAAAAAAATTCAAAGTCACTGGTCACAAAAAGTCAACATATAGAAATCAATGAAAACCTTCTTGCCTTTTTCATTAGTCTTTGTGAGACACGTGGGATTGATGAGACTCTTCGACAATAAGAGAGTATGAAACTAATAACGCCTGATGGAGGCAATCTGAATTATCGTTCAGTTAGAGAAATAAAAGTAATTTAGTTTTCGACTGGAATATATTGAAAATTGTAAACGACGCTAAAGGGCTTTTAAAAAACGCTATTAGCAATGAACAATGCGAAAACGGCAGGTTTTCAGGTTTTACCGTTAAATTTACATCACTGGTCGCTGCGGTCTCCGTCCCCCTTTCCAACGCCACTCACCCCAACCTCCTCCTCTTGCGACATCTACTGCACCCCGTTTGGGAACAACTGGTCTAATGCAAAGAATTAAAAACTCGGGCAAACCAATTGTCCAAGCTATTCATTAGTCCGGCTTTATGTACAATAAAACATTGGTGTTCATAGTATGAAAATGTTTGTCTGTAACTCCGCTTAACATCGGTATTAATATTTTCATAACACGTAATTTTACCTATTTTTACTTTATTAGTTTTATTATTATTATTATTTGTATTTTTTTTGTTTTTTACTTTTTATTATTACTTCATTATGTGTACATTTATATTCCCATTCCTATTTTTCTTAGTTTTATATTATTACGAGCTGTATTATGGAAGGTTTTTTTTTTCTTTTTCTGCCAATAAACTTTTCAGTTTCAATATATATATATATATATATATATATATATATATACGGTATATTTTTTTTTTTTTTTTTTTTAAGTTCGGGAAGAACCGATTCGCCTCTATTTAAAAGGGCATATCTCGGCGGAAAAACAAAGAAAAAGTGAGAGGAAAGACAGAGGAAAAAGAAAGGGTGGAGGGGACAGTATATACACTATATATTATATACAGGGTGGGCGGAAAGTAGCTCCCTATTTTGGATTGGTAAAAAAATACGTATATTATCCATTTATTTCAGAAGAAATAATATAAAAGGTAGGCATACATGGTAGGTTTTCTCTAAAATTCAATGTGGGCTCCAACTCTTTCCACCAGCTTCTGGAGCCGCCCAGGAATGGCGTCCACTGACTTTAGCAGGAACTCCGGCGGGATGGAGGACATGACTTCCCGAATTCGGTCCTCCAGTTCTTCCAATGTCCTCGGTTTGGTGCGGTAGACTTCTTCCTTTACCACCCCCAAAGAAAGAAGTCGCACGGTTACCGCTGAAAAACGGCAGAATCGGTTCAGTGTAACGGTGTGGTGTGGTATGACCTCAGATCAGGTTGTGGGCCCGTTCCTTCTGCGCAACACCATGAATGCTGAGCGGTACCTTGCTATGTTGCGAAACGAGGTCTGGCCGGTTGTCAGCACATGGGAGAACATCGACGATATGATATTTATGCAAGATGGCGCCCCTCCGCACTTCGCTCTTGTTGTCCGTGAGTGGCTGGATGCCCACTTCCCTGGGCGTTGGATGGGTCGGCGTGGTCCACATCAATGGCCAGCCAGGATCCCCGACTTGACACCGTGCGACTTCTTTCTTTGGGGGTGGGTAAAGGAAGAAGTCTACCGCACCAAACCGAGGACATTGGAAGAACTGGAGGACCGAATTCGGGAAGTCATGTCCTCCATCCCGCCGGAGTTCCTGCTAAAGTCAGTGGACGCCATTCCTGGACGGCTCCAGAAGCTGGTGGAAAGAGTTGGAGCCCACATTGAATTTTAGAGAAAACCTACCATGTATGCCTACCTTTTCATATTATTTCTTCTGAAATAAATGGATAATATACGTATTTTTTACCAATCCAAAATAGGGAGCTACTTTCCGCCCACCCTGTATATATAATATATATATATATATAATATATATATATTATGCAATAATTTTAACTAAATGATGTTTCTTGGGTATCAATTATGTTCTGCTTTGGATTCAGATAATTAAAGAGAATATGTAGTTAAACAAGAAACATTTTGATTATAGTTGACAGTATCTACAATTTATGGTGGAACGAATGTTATATCCGTATTGAATCGAGATTAATATGCCCAAATCACTCAACTAGAGAGATTCTGATTGATTGAATTGTTTTGGTCTGATTTGATCCTTCAGGTCGCTTTGGAAGGCAAAATTTCTAGGGTTTCTCTCGAGTCTAACGTTCATTCGATAAAGAAGCCCGCGGGAGACCTCATTCCTTGGACAGTTAGCAACCTCTTTCAGGATGAAGGTTTTCCCCAGCTCTCGGGGGCAAGGATCGTCCGAATAGCCACGCACCCCGATTTGCAGGGAGTAAGTGTTACATTCGTATTATAAAAAGGTTTATATATACAGGGTGTCCGAGAATTATCTGTACAATTTTTGGCTGTTATTAAAAGTCAACCATGAAGTGTAGAAATTCCAGTGTTGTCCCTTTTTACAGAGAATCTCATTAAGTTTTTTCTGATACCAAGTTTTGACAAGTTTTTTAGAAATTCCAGTGTGTCCGAAAATTATCTGTACAATTTCATCTTTTAATAAAATTCTTGATAACACACGTAAAATTCTTAAACAAGATTATTTAGAATCTGTATTTTCAAAAGTTTCTTTTATTAAAGTAACGTTGTTACAAACATTCGATATGTGCACCATTAGTGATTCGCAAAACATCCAATCGATACTCCAAATGTTGCCATGTACGCTGCAGCATATCCACATCAATTCGCTCAATAGCAGCTGTGATTCTTGCTTTTAAATCATCAATGTCTGTCACCCGCGTACATTTCTAAAAAACTTGTCAAAACGTGGTATCAGAAAAAACTTAATGAGATTCTCTGTAAAATGGGACAACACTGGAATTTCTACACTTCATGGTTGACTTTTAATAACAGCCAAAAATTGTACAGATAATTCTCGGACACCCTGTATGTAGCGATAGTTTTACATTCTTAATAATTTCCTCGAGATATGCTTATTATGCCGCTTTATTTATTGTCTTGTTATGGCGAAGTTTATGGGATGAGACAAAGTAAGGGATATAATTGATGTATTTTTACTGAATTTCTCCAAGTTAAAAGCGTTTGAGGATAAATAGAAATGATTTTAAGAGAGAATGAGAGTATAATAATGATGTTTAGGCCGGTTGTTAAACCGCCCTAACATATTAATGAAGAATGGAAGAATGTAATTAGTAAGTAAATAAGTGTGCAGATAATATAAATGTAGCCCGAGCATTACTCTAGTATAAATGGAGACCTTGGTCTCATCCCCAACCTTTTCGTGAAATGTAACACTAGATCCCCGAGATTGGATGCGACCTCATTCCTGTTGGTGATACTTTGTGTAATTCATTCGAGCGTTTCTGGTCCCAAGTTCGAGCGTCATGTCCACCCGTGAAGAATGTGAAATAGATTTGCAGCTAATAAATTTATGTATGTACGAACGAATATATAAATTAAAAAAAATTGGAAAGGTAGGGTGTGTTGTTGTTGTTGTTGTTTATTGAACTGTAGATTCTTCAATTAGCATTTTCTTCGTGTGAAAACGTAAAATATTTTTATAGCGTGGTTATGGGAGTCGAGCCATCGAACTTTTGGAAAAGTATTACAACCGCTCCGCCTGGAAAGCTTCCATTGATGACATCGTTGTTCCAGCTGACGAACCGGCAGTCAGTTTTGTTCAGGAAGAAGAGGTAAAGTTTTTTTTTGTAATTTTATTTCCCTTTGCAAAGACATTATATTGGTTTGGTATTGCCAGTAATATTATCTTTTAAAGACTTTATCGTAGAACGCGAGTCTAATGAAACCTGAAAGGTGAGAAATTTAAATATTGTTGCTGTAATTACATCGTAACAGTTTGCTAAGCGCAGTAAACTCTTATACAGCAAAATTGTTTTAGACTTTAATCAGAGGATCTCATTTCGTAATCTTATAAGAACTGTCTTGGAAGTATCTTATTGACGGATAGTGTACGCGACTCATCTTAGTTTTGAAAATACGCTGATTCAGTATAAATCGCATGAATCTTTATCAGGGAGGGTTAGTAGAAAAATAATACGCACATTTTGTATTCAGTGATTAACATTACTGACACATGAAACTTCTTAAAAATTAAGATTTTTATAGTAAAGAACGAGTAGCGTTGAAGTTCTTTATTTATTCATTCATTTATTTATTACCAAGTTTATTCCACCATACCAGGAGTACTGTTAAAGACTATATATCCTAAATAAGATACGAAACTGACTATACTTTCCATTATCTAATACAGTATCTCGCCAAATAAATATTAGGTACTCGCCACGTACAGTAGCTTATAGAATAAGAATTACACTGTATACGAGGCCACAAGATTTATAGGTTTGATAAATAAATTTTAAAATTTATTATAGCCTTCTTTAAAAGCTAAAGCCTGTAGGTCATATTTAACAACTGATGGCTATATTTGAAGAAATATTTAATCAACAAATTAGAGTTTAAGTTGAGGACAACATTTTGCGGATAATTAGTTCTCTTGCTAATCGGGGGGGAGGAGTATCTAACATATAAGTAGCCAGAATCACGAGTTTTGTTATAAATAGTTTGGTATTGTAGGCTTGGTTGCACTGATAGGATTCAAATTAGAGCCATATGGCTTGAGACCTCGGGACTAGTCCCCTTTTAGATTAACAGTACGTTAATTACAGAGTAATGTACAAAACATTAAATATACCAACAGAATTCAACCCTGACGCTCCCACACACACACACACACAAAAAAAAAAAATATACTGTATATATATATAAAAAATAAACGAAGAGATAGGAATATAATGATTCCTCTACTGAAAACACTGATCATACCCAAATTGGAATACTGCTCGGTCCTAACATGCCCATATAAAAAAAAAGAAGACATTAGACAGCTAGAAGGGATTCAGAGAAGCTTCACAGCCAAGATTAGTGGGTGCAAAGAACTAAATTACTCGGAAAGGTTACGCGAATTAAACCTATATTCACTGGAAAGAAGAAGAGACACACCATTATTTACACTTGGAAAATAACGAAGAAACTAGTCCCTAATCTTACTCTGAACCTTGTAACTCCTCAAACAACAGTGGAAAGTAGAAAAGGAAGACTGTGTCGTGTTCCCACATTAAAGGCTAGACAGGGAACATCCTTAACCCTGAAAAAAAAAAAGTTTTGTTGTGAGAGGACCAAAACTGTTTCATCAGCTGCCCAAAGACCAAAGGAACATGAGTGGTGTTGCGGTGAACATCTTCAAAAGAAGATTAGACGCCTGGCTCAAAACAATCCCCGATGAGCCGGGCGTACCTGGCTATGTGAGGTGGAGAGTACAAGAAACCAACTCAAGAGGAGGGGCGACAAGCTTGAGCTTCGTGAAATGAGGAATTATCGTACGCAACATTTGAAAGGTTGAAAGGTATATCCTTTAGCTAGCAGTCCTTTATTTCATGTTATTTGGAATGGTTAGTTGCCATTTAACATCTGTTCTTAAGGTAATAGGCGTATGTGCCATACGGTATTCTATTTCGTGTTTATTCCATACTACTGTAATAAATATTTAGCTGGTAGCAAATTGTTAGCATATTACAGTGTAGCGTGTTGAGAAATAGGATCTGGTCATTACCATATGTATTCTATAGATAATGAATAGGCACAGTTTGTTTTATTATGGAGAATTATTAATTAATCTTATTACTACTTTGATATTAATATTAATTTCCTAAAATGATACACTGTTAACTTTATAGCCTTCCTGATTTCTCTAGATCCTGGAAGAAAGCTGAAAATTTAAAGTACACCTGCAGTGAAAATAAAACCTGTATTTGTATACAATATTTTCTATTATTTTATAACACGTAACAGTTATTTTATTGGCACTCCACACTTACAGCCCTTATAATTTTTTTTATGGACCATACTAAAAGCGAGTATTGGTTTCCAAGTCACATTTATGTTCACCATATTATTAAAATAGGGAACTAATAACTCGAGAAATTCTTTAGCAAAGTAGTGATGATACCGCAAAAATTTTGTTTGTCTGAATTCAGCATCACTTCGATGATTAAACATTTAGATTTTATCAAAGGGATTTGTACAAACTAGGATTGGCATTAGATATGTCAACCAAATAATTTTGGCTCTAAATATTGAGGGTTTAAAAGACTTGGCATCCCCTTTACAGTTCGGACTTTTGGATGAGACGATCGTCCCCAGAGATCATCCCCATCCTCTTCTTCTCTCCACGAGTGAAAGGGAGCCAGAACCCCTTCATTATGTTGGGGTATCTTTCGGGGCATCCTTTCCACTCCTCAAGTTTTGGAAGAAAGCAGGATTTTCTTGCGTTTATTTGAGGTAAGCGCTTGTATCGGATATATTTGGTTTCGTTTTTTTTTAAAGTTCCTCTTCTCAGTTTAGTACTGTAAAACGATTGGTTTGTATTACTCTTCCCTGGTAGAAAGGTATTGTTTGTCCTGCCCTCCATCTTAGATTCCACATTTCTTTTTCCATTGTCACTTTGTTCATCATCCTCACTGTCGCATTATTATTATTATTTCCTTTGTCATGATAGCTTTGTTTGAATGGTTAACTCGCTGTAAAAGCGGTACTCTCGACCAAATTAATGGACCCTGTAGTGTGCCCATTTTTCAGTTAGAAAGTGTTTCACTGATTGCAGTGTCATTTTCTTTCAGTCAGGTGAAAAATGCATTAACGGGAGAACACACCTGTTTGCTTCTCAAAGTACTCAATGAAGACAAATTATCCAGAACTGAATCCTGGCTGAGTCCTCTTTGGTTCGACTTCCGGAAGAGGATGCTGAGTCTGCTTCCTGGACCCTTCAAAGGTCTCGATGCGCAATTTGCTCTCAGTCTCGTTACCAACAAAATTTACAAGAAGAAAGCGCAACGTTAGTATTAGTTTCATTTTGGAGAAATATGAATTTCGTGTTTGTAGGATTTTTACGATCATGATCCACATTCTTTCCATTTGCAGTGTCGTATAATTTTATGCAGTTTGTAAAAGTGTTCAAATATCATGTCTAAGTAAAACGATTTTTATGAGACAGTTTAGCAAATGTAAATTTGACTGAAAGGGAAATTTTTAAAAACAAAAAAAACCACTTGTCAATTTTAAAGTAACAGGAATTTTGCAAACTAAAATAGTGTATCTGGTATGGATTAAAACTGCCGATGCGTCACTTTTGTGTGTAAAAGTTCTTACGTTTAATCAACAACCCAGTACCATAACACTTTCTAGTACTATTTGTTAGGGAACCGAGATCGAGTTCTTATCCGTAGGCTTTTATGGGTTATCGGCGGTCTTCATTTCTAAGGGAGTGGGGAGAGAGAGAGAGAGATTGAACACCCCATCTCCACTGGTATGGGACCCACCAATCCAACTGCGTTACTGGGATAAGCGAGTCATTCATATTTAAAAAGGTCCAAAATTTGAGCCTGGGATTGATTCCGAGACACTTGGATTGTAAGCATGAGCTGAGGTGGTGGTTGTTTCTTGGTGCCCCCTTCATATTTTAAAATTGCAATTCTGTTACTCTTAAATATAATTCATAACTGCGAAACTTTTTGAAACGAATAAATCTAATTTTATTATTTCATAAAAGTTAGTAATTACATTTCCAATTGTATCTCTTAAAATAGAAGATTATGTATTGAAGCAAAAAGGTCCTCTTTTTTTTTTCTTTAAATTTCAGAAATTTATTTTTGCTTTATCAAAGTAGTAATAATTACATAGGCTTTGATTACTTTTATAGGGTTACAATAGGAACCACAAAATGGAAACAGTAATTTTGTTTTTTCCTATGTAAATGTGTTTGACGTAGGGGTGTTTCTTCCCTCTTTTTTTTTTTTCCCCCCACATAGGGCAATAATAACCTCGGCCATCTGGGCTGTTTCTACTTTCTTATCCCAATTTTTGAGAAGAGATTATAATGTTCATTCAGTTATTATTACAAAGTGTGTGTGTGTGTCTGTGTGGGGGAGGTTATAAATGAACACACGCACAATCAATGTTACACAGAACGAACGTCAAAAAAGTAAATGAAATGAACATCAAGCAAAAAGTTTTACTTTTGAAATTTCCGATTTTCTCTTTATTTCAGCTCCTCCTTTTAGTCACTTGAAATTATACATCAGCCAAACTTGCTTAAAAAGGATAGACGCTTACACCAGACACCAGTGTGATCTCTCTCACATTTCCGATATCCTCCCACGGTTAGCATCGCTTTATTTCCAGGATAAGATTCCGAAGTGCAAATTGAAAGCCCTTCACACTGTAAGTTCTTCCTTAACTCGTGTATATTTTCGCAAAACGGAAGACGCGAGAACTGGCTACGTTCGATTTAGGTATTTGTTTAAATGAAGTAAGAGGGAATCTTTATTTTATCCCTCCGTGGCAGGTATGAAGAGACTTTATGCTTATGTTTGAGAGTTCACTCGATCCTTTTGATCTCTTGTCCCTCCATTTTTACTTATAATCTCTCTCCATCCTTTTTGCGATCTTTCAACTTTGATGTTCATTGAAAATATAAGAATTAGACTAAGGAATGGGAGGCTTAGGTAGGCTTTTATTTCAGTTAACCCTTTAAGCCCTGAATTTTTTGTAGGGATTAGTTATGAATGCTTGTACAGTATTTGAAACGTTAGTAATTTGTACCTTTCGTCCTTAAAGGGTTAAATCTTGTCTTCTGTATTTCAGTTAATTTTTATTAATACATCGTAGATAGATACTAGGAAAAACACTTTTTTTATATTTTAGGCGATTTTAGTCGGCGTTGGAATACAGAGGAAGCATCCGTCAATCCTTGCCAAAGAACTTGATTTAGACACGTCAGTTTTAATGTCTCAGGTGCATTCTTTCATCGCAGATTTTTACCAGCATTTGGTGAGTTTTTCACTGACGCAAGTTCTTTTACTAGCATATATATATATATATATACACACACACACACACTGGCATTCGAACCCCGCACCTCTTGTGGTGGGAGTGAGGGCTGTACCCACTACGCTACGACGAGGTAAAAGTTCATACAGCCTAGCGTTCATGGCAAAACCCGGGAAATACGTTTTCGATCCTAGAAGTATTTTCCGTACTAAACCCCCGTGCCGTAGAGGCATTCAAAAGCGTTGTGTTATCTTGGATGTAAATATGCGTCACATTGTGCTAACTTTTACCTTGTAGCATAATGGGCAGCGTCCTCACCTTCTACTCAAGATGTGCTGGTGACATTTTTGTATTAACCCTTTAATGTCAGTTGTTCACACAAGTAGATAATTTTAAGCCTGCCACATTGTTGCATATTAATGTCTGGAATCTGATTGATTGACTATTAATATCGGCAAATACCCTCTGTCCACATCTATGGACAAATTGTGCACCATTAATTATTATGAAGATGATAAAGGGCAGTTTTTTGTTTTTTGTTTTTACTAGTACTATCGTAGTTCCCAGAATGCCTGTTGTCGTACCGGGTGATCCATTTAAAACCGTCCTCCTATTAATTTGGCTAAGGTTTTAAATGGGTCACCCTGTATGTGCGTGTGTGCTTCATTATAAAATTTTTAATGTATACGATTGTCATGAAAAATGAGGACATCTTCGAGTAATAAAAAGGAGGATGTAATTTATTACCCCGAATTATAATTTATACAAAAATTCTCCCCTTACTCGCATTTTAGCCAACTATAAATAGATCTTAAACTGAATAAATTATATTTTAAAAGTGACTCGAATTCTTATTTTAATAATGAAGATTGATTTGTGGGCCATTTGTGAGGCTGAAACTGTCGCTGAAAGTTCCAACGAATTCTCCAAGCAGAATCTTGATGAAATTGCAGCAGAAGTTACAGCCGAAGTTTCCGCTGAAATTAAGCAAAGTGTTAAGGTTAGTATCATGAAACATTGTTTCCTTTGGTTACACATGTCTATGAAGTACTGATACTTGGATTTTTTTATAAGCCGAGCTGAGGGCGAGGTGAACTACGTATGTTTGGTCTTACGCGGTCGTCACTATCGTAAATTTATCATGTCTTAAATATTTCGTGCACCATGCTAGTTTTTGTATTTACTGAACTACACTACCGACAAAATTATTATTATTTTCAAAATTATAAAATTCTTTTTTGTAATTTATACTTTTCTTAGCTCAGATTTTAGGACTTCCTCACACACACTCTTTGGCTACCCTACAGACCGAGACATTTTCACATTGAATTCTGTATCACATTAATTTAAAAACCTAATAAATTTAACCTAACTTAGCGTGACCTTAATTTTTTTTCATGATAAAAGACCATTTGTAAAGATAAACTACCGTGACACTGCTAATGTCATGATACGCACGTTCTTGTCGTGTATATCCTAAAGCTGTCGCGATTCAGTAAGAAAGACAAGAACCTACGGCTACTTTATAAAACCAACAATTGATTGTGGATGACATTTAACCTAACCTAATCTAATAAATAACCTAACTAGCTTAAATCGACCTTTATTATATCTACTTTTTTTCTGATATTTAATGATTTTCATAAAAAAAAAAAAAGTTTGGAACTTAGGTGTTACTCCTAACGTCACTACGCACGTTGGTGTCGCGATGTGCTGTGTATTTTAAAGATTGTCGCAGTTTCGTAAAGTAACCACATGTGCGTGCACCCGATCGGTTCACCCTCGTTATTATAAGTGCAATCAAATTGTTACATACACACACGCCTATATCAGACTGTAAAAGAGTATGAGATTTTGAGTTTTTATGAGTGTTATTGGGTAATTTTCGTATTAGTCTTTAATCCGTCTAATAATGTTAACCATTATCAGCGTAAACAAGATGATGAGGATGAAGGGGATAGAGAGAAAATAACTGACCAAATCAACTTGTCTCAGTTTGCAATCAAAGGAAAGGAAACGGAAGTGGAAATACCGAGGCGAGTTCATTTTGATGATTATTATTATTTATTAAACTTCGGAAAGATCTAGTGTGCTATTTTATTTTGATTAGTTGACAAAAAGTAATCGATCGGGTAAAAACTTCTAAGTAAATTTTTATTTAAATTCTATTATTATTCCTGTCTTTTGAACCTTGTAATTTTTTCCAGGTCGAAAAAGAAAATTTCCTTTCAGAAACACACGATAGATCGGAAGAAAATGAAAAGATAATAAAAATGTTTTTAAAAACTGCTTTTTCATTCTCCATTTTCTGTGAATAAGTCTTTTTAGCTTCTTGAATCGGGTGGGCACGACGTGGGAGTCTATGTCCATTGTAGTGGTCTCCAAAAATGTTGCGTTGCTTGGAATTTGGAAATAAGCGGACAAATTTCTTTCACGGTTGAACGCCACAAATGCCGAAAGTTCCCCACCGCACGTAATTGATTAGAATCGGATTGTTCTATACATATATAATAAATTACATTATATAATTTGCTGTTATTCTTTGGAGGTGGTTAAACTGAAGAACTAAAAGTTCATCTTTGTATTTTCCATTTGATCCATCGCAATAATACATCGCATTTAGTGGGAACTTCCCAAGGGATCAGCCAACCAACATGCCAAAATGGTCATGGTGAATTTTAGGCCACAGTGTAATAATTCTGAGGTTATCATTGTGGTAATTTTCTAACTACATTATACTCTTTAGGTCGAAATTGAATAAATAAAATTTAGCATTGTTAGTCCTAACTTTCTAATAAAGGGAGTAGATGTTTTCCATGCTATATATTAGAATTAATGTAGTGTGTGTCCCAAAGTCTGGACTCGTAGGGAAAATATATTTTTAAGGTGAAACAAACATTTCTAATGTCAGTTTTACATATTTCAGTGAAGAAAATACCCTGATGGCTCTGTATATCAATCGGGGGAAGGTGGAACTAGTATTGCTACACGTTTCCGAAAAAAGCCAGAGGGAGGCATGTTCGTGAAATAACCGACATACCTCCCTCTGGCTTTTTCCGGAAACGTGTAGCAATACCAGTTCCACCTTCTCTTGATTGGTATACTGAGCCATCAGGGTATTTTCTTTCCTGAAGTATGTAAAACTGACATTAGAAATGTTTGTTTCACTTTAAAAATATAATGTTTATTTTCCCTACGAGTCCAGACTTCTGGGACATCCTGTACTTCAAAAGATTGCCAGAATTTAATTCATAATATAAATAAGAGCTTTAAATAAAAATATACAGGGCGATTCAAAATGTGGACACATTTTAAAATTATTTACTTTGGGATAAATAAGCATTTAAAACGAAACTGAATAAATAATATGAATTTCGCGTGTATTGAGATTTTCGTTTGCTGTAAGTGTTACACATTTTGAGGGTTGGTACCACACACTTTTGTCCTTCAGATACCCAAACAGATAGAACTCCAGAGGCTTACTTTTAGCAAGATGTCGGTGTGGCTTGGGTTTTCTTCTCTTGGCATTGTTGGGCTATTCTTCTTAATTTTTGACCTGTTACAGTACCATTATCTGGAAATGCTGCCATTCCCGCAATGCGACATCTATATGGGAACCATGAGGTTTACTTTCGGCAAGATGGCGCACCGCCACATTATCACATATTCTAGTTTCTCTGTATAGTGTGTTTCCTGGGTTGTGGATAGGTTCGTCGTGGAACCGCTACTGAATACCCTCCAAGGTCACCTGATTTTACACAGAATCTGTAGGGGTACTTGAAAGACAAAATGCATGGTACTAACCCTTAGAAAGTGCAACACTTACAGGAAGCGATTGTTAGAGAAGTACGTAAAAAACAACTAATAAGACTCTGTGCCCATCTGTTTTGGGACGTTACGCAGCACGTTTTTTTTTTTTTTGTGTAGGAAGGAGGAGTCCAAAGGCGAATGCCCACAAAAACGCACCCCCCTACCCCTTTAGAGGAAGAGGGCTAAAATCAAGGTTCAAGGTTTTCGAGATGCCTGGACACACTGCATTTGAAAGCTTGGAGGTAACAGGCATGGGAGAAGATGGATTGAGGAAGGTTGTTCCCAGTGATGGGCACCGTTACTCGTTGAAAATGTACTCGGCGTTACTGTTACATTTGAAAATTCTTAAAGCGTTACCGTCACTCGATACATGTAACGACGTTACAAGTAGCTAGTTACATTTGATATTTGTTTATGTGCCTTCACACGTATTTTGAAACTACAGATAAACTTACAAATGGCAGCCATACCACAAATTCTAATAGTTGTTCTCTTAAGAACGATATATTGCCCAATGATTTTTGGGAAAGACGAAGAGACCTAGAAAATATAAATTTAGTTGTTGCCACTAACATGGAATAGTAAATTGCATTTAATAGTCCTCATTTAATGGAATGGCAATGTTATCAAATTCGAGTAACGAAAAAATCCGTTACATTGATAAAAAAATTTGCAAAGCGTTACCGTTACATTGATACATTTGAAAATCTTTCAGGCGTACCGTTACTCGTTACTTTTGTAACGTTCGTTACATAACGTCGTTACATGTAACGCGTTACTGCCCATCTCTGGTTGTTCCAGAGTTGACCAGTTGAGTAGGTGAAAGACTGAAAATACCAATTAACCCTAGCATTAGGGAGTTGGAGAGAAAAGGAATGAGAATATGTAAAGTCTGGTGCTGCGTGCTCTTCTTAAAGGAGGAGGCATACAGTTAACGAGTTCAGAAGAGCAGCGTCCTTTATAATAGCGATAGTAAAGACTGAGGCAACAGTGCGGCGAAGAGAAGGATTGAAGGTAGTCAGTAAGAGGCGGGTAATTGACACGAAAAGCCTTTGATTCTAACCGGTCAAGTAGAGCTGTGTGGGTTGATCCACCCGACACACGAGAAGCGTACTCCATACAGGGGCGGAGAAGACCCCTATATAGAGACAGCAACTGAGTGGGACTGACTGCAGAGCCGGTACAGTACACCTAACTCCTTAAAAGCTGTTTTAGAAAGGGAGTATATGTGATTTTGGAAAAAAAAACATAGGTTTATGTTTGTATGCCATCAACCAGGCGATCTAGTGAAAATTTCCAATAGATATAAGGCCTACAGTCAACAAAAAAACATATGCTTTTTCGTTTAAAATTTGTGGATATGTTATGCGAAGTCCTTCAAAAGACCTTGTTAATAATTTAACTAAAAAAAACTACTTACTGCCGTCGTGATTCAGAGCAGCCTAATGGTAAATAAAAGGAGACCACCATGTCTTCTTCCGATGTAGGCCGCCTCTGCTTGCCAGGCGCGTGCGTTGCCTCCGCTTCTGCCTCGATGTAGGTCATTAGGTTACGTAATGCATTGAAGTCGTCCAATTTAACTTAAGTAACTCACTCTGTTTAATTATATAAAGGGATAGACTCATCCTCTAGTTTTATTAGTTTTAGTTTATTAGTGTTTCACTCAGAACTTATAGGAAGATAAAAACATCTTCCTTGCTTAAAGCAAGAGGCTAGTAACTAAACGGCTCCAAGTCAAATTTCCCGTCTTCGAATGTTTCTTAGTGTTAGGAATGGAAAATTCCTCTGCCTTCGGTCTTCGGGTTTCCGTTACTTTCCTGTCTCAAATTTCCCACGAGTCGTTGAGCTGGGAAACTTTGATACGGAAAATGCGCTCTTACTTCTTATGTAGGCCCAATGCCTACATACTGTATTTTGTTCTGCCCATGGCAATTACTCCATTCCCAATAGGCTTCATCGCAAATCCTGAAGCAATGTAGTTATTTAATACAGTAAATTAATATATTGTAGGCGCGTTTTTAGGCCTAGAATTAAATTAAGCTTTGCTGTGGACTATATTGTAAACTGTATGACAGGCGTGTATAGTTTTTCCATAGTGATCTTTCCAGGAAAGATTGTGAGAAAAGGAAACACCAAGAATGTTACGAGAAGTGGAAGGATCGAGTTGTGTATTGTTGAAAGGGATAGTCATGTGGAAGATTGTGACGAGTAGACAGATGAAGGAACCGAGTTTTTGAGGCACAAAGTCACAAGGTTTTCTCTGCCCCAATCACAGATAGCAGAAACATCAGAAAGCTTGGAGGTAACAGACATGGGAGAAGATGGATTGAGGAAGGTTGTTCCCAGTGATGGGCGACTGGGGTGACTGAAAGAGACGCTTTTTGAAGCGAATGGAGAAGTGAAGAGGACAGGAAGTGGGACTTAATAGATCGTTGTTGATAAATAAAATCTAAATAAACCTACAACAGCAGTAGAGCGTCCCTTGCGGAACCCATACTGACAATCTGAAAATTGTAAGAGAGGTGTTTAAGAATTTTCCTATTAAGGACAGAGTAAGAAACTTTAGGAAAAAATGGGACAAATCGGAGTGTCACACATAAACACCCTGTAGGAAGTATGCTCCGAAGAGTTAGTTCTAAAAGCTGGAGGAAGAAACAAAATACTAACTTTTCATTAAAATGACTATTGTGAATGTTTAGTTACATTATTACTTTTTTCTTGCCTAATGCCCTAATTCTTTCGACCATAACTGTGTATACGTTTCTACAAAAACAATTTGGTCGGCCTGGCCTGTCTTCTGGATATGATGTGATGTGATCTATTCTAGGAGCATAGTTTACGTTTATAAATGTCTGTTGTAAATAGCATGTGAATGTCGGCAAGATGTCGAGAAGCGGTTCTCGCGTCATTTATTTCACGTTTACCCCTATCTGAATTCTAAATGTGGGCCATTTTGTGGCCGAAGTAGCAAACGCAGATTGCTAAAGAAATGGGCACTTCATGTGCGTTTGTTGCCAATATACTTTCAAAATTAAACGGAAAACTACTAGAAAAAACAGCATCATTAACACTGCGAAAGGAGCACGCTCTTGCTCGTAAGGCCCGAACTCTCAATCTGAATTTTGTTGCTGGCATCGCCGGTGCAACTGAAATGAGTCAAAGTATCTTCCACGTATATTTTCACTCCTTGGTTATGGAACACGTGTAACAGTAGTAAGCTTGAAAGCATGAGCGCACTCGAAAAGAGCGGGCTGCAGAAATGTTAAGACTCTTGACTTGGGGATATGTGGTGGTCTCCAATAAATTCAGATTTCAGCAATTCACATTTTGGAGATCGAATATGGTGTGAAGTCCATATTTCCGAAATCAATCATTTTCATTGTTATCAACCCACTGTGAAATGTAAGAGAATACATATCACTTGGGGTGACAATTTGGTACGCGGCAAAACCGATTTGAGGTTTCAGGCATGAGAGAGAGAGAGAGAGAGAGAGAGAGAGAGAGAGAGATTGTAAACCTGTAAATAGTGTATATGTTACGCCCAAACATCGAAATCGCTCAGTGAGCGAAAAAAACAGCCACAACGTATTGTGGATGCACCTAAGTGACCACACACCGATATTAGATATTTTTTCGCTTCATGGCCGTTCTCAAACAACCACAACGCGTCGTGGACGATTTGAAAATTATTGAATACCCGGTTAAGTTAATTGAATGCCCGGTTAGGTCAACTGTACGCCCTTGACGATTGGTTAGGTTAAGTCGTGATATTTTCGCTAAAACTAATGAAAATATCACGGCTTAACCTAACCAATCGTCAAGGGCGTACAATTAACCTAACCTGGCATTCAGTTAACCTAACCAGTTGGTTAATTTCTTCATTTACGTCTCATTCTAAAGTTGCTTAAAATTAATCGAAATCTACGGGAAAATTATTGATAATAATTTTTTAAAGGACTATCTTTTTTCTAGTATATCTGCTTAACTTTGCTTTTTAATCGGTGAATACGTCGATAAATATAAGTCGTGTTTATATCATTTCAATATACGTCGTGTTTGAACAGAGTTTGATGAAAGACATCGGTTGTGGTCGTTTCAAATCGTCCACAACGCGTTGTGGTCATATCCAAATCGTCCACAACGCGTTGTGGTCATATCCGAATCGTCCACAACGTGTTGCAGTTGTTTGAGAACGGCCATGAAGCGAAAAAATATCTAACATCGGTGTGTGGTCACTTAGGCGCATCCTCAACGCGTTGTGGCTGTTTTTTTCGCTCACTGAGCGATTTCGATATTTGGGCGTAACATATATTTAGCTAAGACTTGAATATACATGTATTAGCAGTAGTTTGCAAATAAATTAATTAATGATTAACCGAAATGAAATTGATAATTTTGCAAAATTCTATTATAAAATAAAATATATAGTAGTTAGATGATTTTACTTGGACAACCTAAAAAAAAAACGTGGGCATCTGCATGCCTAGAGAGGCCAATTTTAAGTAAAAATACACCTAACTTGCACTGATTACACAGGTCAACAAAAAAACATTTTTGTTTCGTTGCCAATGAAATTCGTACGAATTTAGGGTATTTTGGGGTTGCTGAATTCCAAAATGAAAGTAGTTTTTCCGATTTGGCTCTAGTTCTTGAGATAATGAATACCCTCAATTAATAGGAAACGTAACCATAACGCGTGCATATGGGAAACTACCGGAACATTCTAGATGGTGAGACCGAATAACATGCCATTATGTATTTCATGTGTTTACTTTTGTATGATTTGAGACAATTTCAATGCGATTTGTAAGTAGGCTCCGCCTGAACATTAAATTTTTTGCATTTTTACGTGTTTCAATGGGGTACCAATTAATGGCAATTATCTCATAAATTAGAGCCAATCTAGCAAAACCGATGTCATATTCGGAATCAGCACCACAAAGTTACCCCAAAATCACTCTAATATGATTGGCAATAAAATGAGTGTTGACCAGTGTTATTAAACGTGTTTGGATATTATTACATACATACACGCGCACACGCGTATAAAAAAGATAATTTTATGTATTATCATGATGAAACGACAAGGATTTGTTTTGTAATATCATAAATAAAATTTCGCCTTCTCGTGCATTTTCAGTATTTTAATTTAAAAAAATAAGCCGCGCCTTCGGTTCGTGATCATTTCGTGATCTTTAACGCTGCCCATCTTGATAGATCTGACCTTAACGGGCGACTGAGTAAGGGACATTAGCTCCACCCACTTTACGGGAGATATTTGTTACTCTGCTCAACTCCGCGCGCAAAGTTTTTTTTTATTTATAGATAAGATTATAAAAAATAAAAGGCACTCCATTTATGTAATTATGATCACTTGTGCTCAAAGGTATATTATTTCTAGTCGTTCAAAAGACAGACATACAGTAACTTCCTCTACTCAAGATTGGTTTGGAAATCTCTCGGCCATTATTCATTTGTTGCATGTTCATTGTTCAGTGTCACTATGTACAATTACTGTTCTGAAACTTTGTTAGCCTGTATTTCATCTGATATAATCTGCACTTAGTATCAGCAGGCAAGATTTCCACTTAGCTACGAGGTGAAACAGGGCCAAGTGTGGCTAAAAAGTATGCTGTGGAGTTTGGGTTCAAGGATTGAAGTACAGTGATGGCTTCCTGTCTAGATGCAAAGTCAAATTAAGTGAACATTATGAAAATCTGATTTCCGTTATATTATAAGGTTTTTCTGACAATTAACCTGACAATGTCTAAAATTAGAATCTCTTCCAAAGATGTTTTTTTTTCTGCCCTACCTGAGCTCAACTCTAGGAAGGCGTATGGTCCTGATGGGGTCTCTCGTGTTGTTCTCAAGAACTGTGCTTCTATGCTGACACCTTGCATAGGAAAACTCTCTCGTCTGTCTTTCACCTGATACTTTTCCTTTCTGCCGGGGGTTCGCTTTCATTCAGCCTGTACCAAAGAAGGGTGACTGGTCTTAACCCGGCAACTATCGTTCAACTGCTTTGATTTCTTTCCTTTCTGAAGTTTTTGAATCTCCTCAATAGGAAGATTCTTAAACACCTGCCCTCCTTCGGTTTCTCTCTTTCTATTTGTACCTTAATATCTGATTTCCTTTCAGGCCTATCTATAGCTGCTGTTGAAGATGCCACTGTTCTCCTGAAGATATTAATAGTGATGTTCCTCAGGGCAGTGCTCTGTCCTGGTCCCCATTCTCTTCTTTTTATTTAGTAATGGCATATTAAGTCGCACTTCCTGTTCTATCTACTCCTATGCCGATGATTCCACCCTTTACTCCCCCCCCCCCCATTCAAAAAGCGTCCGTCTCAAAAGTCATCCCATGCTTCTCATGAGACGGCTATGGCGCACCAGAACTCTGATCTTTCTACTATCTCTAATTGAAGCAGAAAAAGCCTTGTGACTTCCAATGCCTCAGTTCCACCATCTGTCTACTCGTCACACGACTATCCTAATCCCTTTTCTGTCAAACTCCCTAACGCAAGGGTTAATCGGTATTCTCAATCTTCCATCTACTCAATCGGTCCTGTGGAACAAACTTCTTCAGTCCATCTTTCCCCATGTCTATGATTGCAAATCTTTTAAACAGTGTCCAGGTATCTCAAAAAATTTGGACCTTTATTTCAGCTGTCTCCTTCTATGGAGGGGGAGGGGCATTTTTTGTGGAAGTTCCCCCCTTACCCCCTCCTTCCTACATGATATATGTACACAAAATTTATCCCGTACCAGAGTTCGAACTCGAGCGCTCCGACTCGGATATGCGAGAGCACTGACCATTTGGTACAAGAGGAAAAATTAATCGCCTGCCGAATGTAGGAATTGAACGTAAAACACCTGTGGATGCGAAAGCGTTGGGTTTGCTTGGGTAATGTAAAGTCAGCAGGTTGCGAAATGGTCAGTAACCAGTCTCCGAATCAGAGGACCCGGGTTCAAATATTGGTAGGGGATAAATTTTAGTATGCAAAAATGTGGTTATACGTTTATAATGCTCTCTTTCTATATACACACACACACACACACACGTGTAGATCACTACATGGGCAAAGATCAAATTCTTAACTGTATCAAGGGTCATGACGTGCCACATGAACATAAATAGTATATTGAAGGCACTAAGAATCAGCACACATTTTTTTTTTTTTTTTGGCTTGAAGTTTGTGGAAACGTGTGGAAATAATAGAATCCCACAAATTAAAGATTTTCCAGCTTCTCTTTTGAACTCGGGGGGTTGAAAGGGGGAAGAGGTAAAAAATTCCTCATTTTATAAACATTCAACCTAAAACTCCTTTATAGAAAATTTTTAAAATAAAAAAAAAATATCCCAATTATTTTTAGATTTAAACTTGAATATATTTTTTTTATTAAATCATTATTGTTGAATATTCCAAAATATAAAATGTTAAAAGAAAATCGGAATTCATTGCACGGTATTTCCTTTCTTCGCGATGGGAAATTTTTTTTTAAAAATTTTGATACAATTTTTTTCTTGAAGGTATGACGCAAAGAGGGTGATAGGGTAAATATGGGAGGAGTTTTCGAAGAGCAAAAAAAATATAATTTTTAAATATTTTTAACCAATAGGAATAAAGTAGGAGGAGCTTAAAAGTCAAATTAAACGCCTAACTGGTTAAGGCAATAGGAAGTCACCACCAATAGGAAACTACAATTTAATGCTGATATGCATTTGTCACCTACCATGATCAAATCCTAATCTTAAAAGACTTGAAAAATTTTTTTTTTTTTTTTAGGTTAATCTATTTGACTTTTATCTTTATTTTTTAGGCATCTGAGATGCACCAAGTAATGATCGACAGTTTTTCCCTCATGACCTGACCGTAGAATGGGGAGCCTGGAGGTCAAATCACGGTTAATGAGCAATAGGGATACAGAGGCTTATACAAGGTTCTAAAAGAGATAAAGGGGCTTGAATATAGGATAGAAGTTACGTCATAAAGGGAATGAATGACTCAACACTATCGAGCTAAACTCCATTAGAATTGTATTGTCTCTTCTATATTCAAAAGATGAATATATATATATATATATATATATAATATATATATATATATATTTATGTGTTGTGTGTGTGTGTGTGTGTGTGTGTGTGTCAGTCGGGGCACTTAAGTGATCACGTTGATTACTAAGTCCAGATGAGCTTAAATTACCATAAAATAAACCCAACTGTAACCTACCTTACAAAGACTGAGAAACATCGACAATGTACTGTATTTACAAGCAAAAAACAGAACCTGTAATGTTCATTATAGGATGTAAAGATTACGTATATATATATATATTACTACAATTACAAAAATAACATTCTGGTAAATGTATTAAGTTATCCTTTGAAAAATACAATTATTTCTGCTCTTTTGTCTCAAAATATGTTCATTTTTACGTTAATATAATCCGATCGAGGTGGATAAAAAGGTTATTTAATTTAACATTACTTCAAAATACAAAAGAAAGAAGTCGGGAATGAATTTTACGTAAAACTTTCGTCAGGATTCTGACAAAACATTTTTTTATCATTTTTCAAAAAAAAAAAAATTCATTTCACTGTCTTTTAATATCCTTTTAACTCTATTCTCTGGCTCGTAATTTTCATCCTCTTAATTCTCCAAATAGGCCTATTATCTCCCTGAAGTGAATCAGCGTATCTCGTATCTTTCTCGAAACATTTGAGTGTAATAGTTTATATAATTTCCATCTTTCTTATTATGTAAGCGACATTGGGTCTGGGTAAGTAGTTGGATGGGAGACCGTCCTCCGCTTCCAGATTATGTAGCGACCAGTGGTTCGGATCCCACGTAAAGCTGTAGGTCCCCTCCGTCATATGACCTTAGATGTTGCGAAGGAGATTAAACACCCCCAATCATTATTATTGTCTTATTATGTACAAAAAGCACATCGTATCATATATCCAAACTAGCAATAGTTTGGCAATGTCAGTTACAAAGTCACGCGAGTCGGAGTAATGTCCGTCATAATCAAATAACTTGGTTCGTAAACCGAGATTTGTATAAAGAAAGACATTTAATATTGTAAGTAACCCTTTTTAATATAATCAAATGGTAGTAATTTAATTATAGCCTTATCTAATGCACGTAAGTACAGTATATAGAGTTCATTAAACCTCTTAATTGCGATCCAACAATATTAAATTCTGTCAAAAATTTACTGATAATTTCTGCCATTGATCATAGATTCATTTTGATGGTGCATCGTGTTACCATCGTTCGAGGAAAATGTAGATGGAGCTTCTTAATGATTTTGGCAGTTTTAGATATTTATTTACAATTCATAATTGCTTCGTAATGGCCATCTTTTCCCGTTATGGGACATTTATTTTTCTGCAAGAATTGGTCTTTCTCTATTTGCATCTCGCAAACATGCACTATCCATTACAAGCATGCAAGGATTTCGATACACTCTATATATACACACTATTATATATATATATTTATATATATATGGAATAAAAATTGAATCGAATTGAATCACAGAATCAGATTCAGATTCACTGAAATCTGACATTACTTCCGAATTAAACCTTATTTTGCATTATGATTCAGTATTTAAAGGCATTAAAAGTATCCGATAAATTACGCTTAGCTCTGAGCAAAATTCGTGCTTGAAATGGGCCACACGACCGCTATACCAAAGCCTATCTATACTTTGTAGTCGGACTACGCTCTCGCATTATAACGTGGTAAATAATTTCATACAAATGATCCTGAATAGAAAATTTTAACCAGTGAAACCTTTGAGTTCACGAGCCACTTAGGTTTTGAATGCAGCTTCACAAATTTATAAATACCCGGCCAATTGGCTGGATATAGGCTGAAAATACAGTTCTTGGCTACGAGTTGTAACTTTTTTTCCAAGTGTGTAGTGACTGATATAAAATACAACTTTTTAATTGAAGACAGTTGTAGGCCTAATTTTTTTTAAATGCTGCTAACATTAATTTTATAGTTGCTAAGTGTCATAATACTCCATTTCGACGGTTACACACCTATGATAGGCCTACTATAGATGACATAGTGTTATAGGTCGGGGAGTGTCAAATGCGGGGTCGGGTATAAGTTTTATAAAATTCTTACGGCCCAGGCCGGAAACGGAATTCAAAATAAAAAGAACATAACGGGCCCGGCCTGAAAAAGTAGACCCGTGCTGCCCCCTAATTTAGGGTACAGGTTCAAGTTTCTAAACTAAAATCGTCAAAAGATAATGGAAACGTTTTTAATTTATAGATTTCAAAGGCTGCGTCGTTGCTAATGTTGTAACACTATTTTTCCGTCGACCAACGAAGGCTAAGCGATTTCGGTCTGGGTAGTTGTTGGATGGGTGACCGTTCTCTGCATCCAGATTATGTAGAGACTCGTGGTTCGGACCCCACGTAAGGCTTTAGGTTTCCTCCGTTACGAAAGAGATTAAGGGAACTCAAAAACATACATATTGTATTCATATACAACACGGGCAAAACTGAAAAAAAGGCCCCCCCTCAAGCAATTAACGCAAAGAAAAAAAACTATTATATATAGGCCCCAATATACAGGGTGTCCGAAAAGTCTGGAAGCATAGGAGAAATTGGTTATAATTTTTTTTTTTTTTTGTTTGAGGGTATCCGTGAATGATCGCGTTAAGTTTACAAGAGCGTAGAGATTATTCTTCCGTGTGAACGTGATGGATGGTCCCATAGAAGTGTGGCAGATGAATCTAACGGTTGTCATCCTGAAAAGAAATCCAATAACACATAGCGCGGTTGGAAAATTATTGAAAAAGTTAAGAAACTGGCTCTGTGGCAGACAAACCACGTTCAGGTCGTCCCAGAACCTCTGAAGAAGTCGTGAGACTGTAATAAAGAAAATTTATGCTAGTCGTAAAAAGTCATTGAGGCGTACAAGCTTGGAAATTGGAGTATCGAAAAGTACCATCCATGATGTTTTGAAGCGCGAAAACATCGAATTGAAGTATGCAAATCCATTACAGCAGACATACTAAGAAAAATTCAAAACAATATGAAGTTTCGTCTGCAAACATATTTGGAGATAAGGGGTGGACATTTTGAACAAATTTTATAAATAAAGTGTAAATAAAGTGTTTCTCCTATGGTTCCAGATTTTTCGGACACCCTGTAATATATATATATAACTTTGGTTTTGCTTCCGCCCGAATTGTTCATTTTGACGGTCAAGCTTGTTGCTCCACCTTATAAAGATTATAAAGTCCTCGCCCGGACTCGATGTCACGACCTCCCGATCATTAGCCCAGCGTCTTAACCACTAGCTACCAACCAATTTTATTGTATGGAAGGATAAATAGCCGAGTTTTCTGTGCACCGACTGCCGAAACCAGGAATTGAATTCGGGGCTGGTGGATTCGTAGTCAGCGATGCTAACCACTGCACATCGAGCAACTTCTCAATTAAGACGAACAACATGCTAAGGTAAGCATCTATGAAGTTTGGGAGCTCTAGTCCTCTTACCTTTTTTAATATGACAGTTTACCTCTAAGGGATCACTTTTTTTACCCCACCCTATATATATATATATATATATATATATATATATATATATATATATATATATATATATATAGGGTGGGCCGTAAGTTTCCATACATAGGAAAAATAAACATTTTTTTTATGGACAACCATTTTTATTTATATAA
Organism: Bathynomus jamesi; assembly: GCA_023014485.1. Taxonomy (NCBI): domain Eukaryota; kingdom Metazoa; phylum Arthropoda; class Malacostraca; order Isopoda; family Cirolanidae; genus Bathynomus; species Bathynomus jamesi. Next base: position 1,297,208 of record JAJOZX010000177.1, on the reverse strand, counting down.
TATGCTCTACATGGTTGCCATTGTTTTGAAAACACATTTCAATACGTGTTCCCCACTGTTGATGAACACGCATTAGCACAGTTGACGTTATGCTTGTAATGGCGTTGGATACATTCCTTTAGATGATTTATGTCTCGTATCTTTTCCTGATACACCATGGCCTTCAAGTGCCCCCAAAGATAGAAATCAAGGGGGGTGAGATCTGGGGATCTGGGAGGCCACTCCACAGGACCACGCCGACCAATCCAAGCATCCGGAAACTGCTGATCCAAATACCGACGCACGTGAAGACCATAATTTAAATTTTCCTATGTATGGAAACTTACGGCCCACCCTGTTATATATATATATATATATATATATATATATATATATATATATATATATATGTATATATTAGTCCCTCTTTAATCGTCGTTAATTGGTTCCATGAACAGACGAAGATTAAAGAGTCATTGAAATACATGTAATAATGGCAATTTGTTCCAGACCATCTGCTGTACTGTATTTACCAAATTATGAAGTGGCTGGGGAGACTTCGTGGATCCGATTTTGTTTTGCAGAAATAATCCAGAATTGGTTGTCTTGTAACCTTCCTTTTCTCTGCTAAGATTTCTTTATAGCAACGAAAGACTTGATTGGCTTCTCGAATGACTTTGGAGGATCTTTCTGCATTGAGGTCATTTTCTAAAACATCCTTCATCTTCTCCCAGTGCCAAAAGAAATCCTTCAGATTTCCTATCATCAATGTCTTGACTCTTCTTCCTCTTCATTTGACTCCTCTGATACCCTGTGCTATTCAAGCTGCAACAGTTCTTCAGCGTTGAGTTCTTCACTATGAGATTCCAAGAGCGCTTCGATATCGTTCGCAAAACTGCGCGACATCCACCCCAACTTAGCACTCGACAAAGACTGATGCCCCGCGGGCAGACGACGATTAATAGAGGGAGAACGATTAACGAAATAATGGTGTTAAATAGGGAACGACGATACATCGAAACGACGATAGTCGATGGCGACGATTATATATATATATATATATATATAGCGGATCGACAAGAAATAGACCAACAAATCGACAGACGTACTTTCTTTCCACGCTACCATAAAACAGTTTGGAACACACGTGGACAAAAGTCAAACAATGCAAAGTCTGTGTCTTCCCAAGAAAGGCGCGAATGAAGCCTTTGTAAACTAAAGGACACGCGGACCAAGCGTCTTAAGATTTGGTACAGTTCTACGTCACAGAAACGGCGTATAAAAGAAAGCACCCACGCTCACTCACTCTCTCACACCCGTACGCTCACCATCATCACGTGAGCAGCGCGTCCACCAGCCGTTTTCCGGCCCCTTGGCCGAGGGGCCGCGGCCGCTACTTTCTTCAGGGCCTACAGTTGTCATCACGTAAGATCTACAGACCGCCTGCAGAAGCAATCCTTCGAGGCCCAACCGGAATCACTTCGGGCATGCGGTTTGCGGCCTACGCCGCACCTCATAAGACCAGCCTGCACCTCGAGAAGTAACATCACCTCAGGCTTCCGAACTAAGCCTACATTCATCATCTCAAGAGGCTTAACGGACAACGACAACTAGAATCTGCGTAATAGGTTCGTCTTCAACCCGCCTTCAACAAAGTTTACGTCACCATAAGATAAGTACCCCCTATCCTAAGTACTCTTGTGAAGCCTACATTAGCCTACCGCCGAACGGTAGGCTATACTCCCAAAGGGTGTAATCACGCGTCCAACTGACTCTCGTGAAAGAACGCAGTAGGCCTGTCATCCAATTCAAGTGTCATTTTTATACCGTTATTCCGCGTATCATCCGTCATTATGTTCAATTCATATATTTATGTGTTAATTAAATATTCTCTTGACGTAATCACTTAACATCACATAATGTTCTTATATATAAATGATATTTGTACAAGCATTTCAATCCATTATTATTAAGCCACATCAGTTATTCTATGTGCATCCATGCAATCATTTAGCCTACTTAATCAGTGTCATGTTTTCCATTCAATGTACCAAACGCACGTGCATTCTTTATAACATTAACTAGGCCCATTCAATGTTCCATATCGCATGCCATTTACATACCATTAATGAGTACATTATTACGTGTCAATTAAGCTATTAACATTTCATCTTATTAGCTAAGCCTATGCCATAAGCATAACGTAAAACTACCAATTAATTACTGTCAATTCTTTGTTATATCACAGTGAATAAAATAACGGATTTATTTTCATAATAAACTACAAAACCCATAAGGTGTCTTTTATAACCTTAACATTAATTTGCTTGAGCGTAAATCAAGCTGGTGACCCTCGCTGCCATTTCGGTCACTCCCAATAGTATGGTGGATCTACTCAAATAGCCTATCATTATAAATCAGTCAGTCATTGCCTTAATCAATCGTTGCATACAATTAAATCATTATCACCTTAAACGGCTAAAACCAGGTCCACTATATATATATTATATATATATATATATATAGAGAGAGAGAGAGAGAGAGAGAGAGAGAGAGAGAGACCCTATATACATGTATAGGTCAGACAAAGAAATTCCTTTTCTCGCCGTTCTCAATCAGTCATAGAATCAAAACAAAGGCTATACACGTGGGCATGAAACACGCCCACATAAGAAACACAGATTTTGTGCTATTTCTCGAAACGACCACCAGAGGTGGCCGGAGAGCGGCCCGCTGTTCCTTCAAGGCTCCGGTCGAGCATACACGAAGTCTATCATCAAGTAAGGTTCTCTACAATTTCATCCTGCAAGAAGCAACATCACTGCTGCAGGTTCTGTTGGCTCCCTTCTCAACATGTCTCTACCGGCCCTCAACACTCATCCTCTCGCCGGTAAGGCCAGTCCACCTGCAGAAGCAATCACCAGAAGAAGCCCAGGTCCGTAAACCTTCTAGTAGGCACAAGCCAACCTTTGCCTTCGTGTTAAGCAATTCCTGCGTAGCCTACACAGTGTAACCGCAGCGTCGCGCGAATAGGCTATACCCAAAAGTGTACGAAACGACCGGCAAACTAACTCTCAATTCGACTGCGGTAGGACTGTACAATAGGGTGGATCACTTTTCACTTTTTTTTAAAATTATAGCTGGTCAAAGTTTTTCCCATGATTTGGTTCAGTGGAAGTACACTGACACCATTTTTACCAAAATCGATCAATATTTAGGGGTCGCGCATCGACCTTGAAAATTTCAATTCTGGAAATTTGGCCAAATTGACAATTTTTTACTGAATAAAGATAAATCATCAAATGACCATATTTTCTGAATCCTCTCAGTGAAAGAAATCCTCAGATACTTACCAAGTTGATCGGACAAGTGGTTTAGAAGTTACACTCACCTAGAAATAACATTAAAATTTAAAATACCGTATTTGTCCCCCGTTATGGACGTAATCATAGCATCAGTAGCTGGCGCATCCTAAAATCCCAATTACACACACACGCTATGTCTATGACCAATATTTTTACTAATCACAGTTTGCTTTTTACAGATCAACTGTGTCAATTGATTCTTGTTTGATAAGTCTAGACTTTAGTACAATGGATAAACTGTTAACAACCAGGAGTGGGAAGACTCTGAAAGTTACTTATTCTGGAAAAGAGAAAGCAGCAACAACAGCACCACCTTCTCTAAGGTCAGCCACGGACGTCTTCTTAATTGGTCAGCCATCTTCCTCGATCGGTGGTGCCAAATTGCCAACCACCCATCAAGTTCTCCAGTACTTCTTCTATGCCAAGCAGGAAACTACTGACAGGAAGGCCGCCGTAAAAGACACGGTGGCCAATGTTCTGGCATTTTGGAACATGGCACGTATAAAGACGATCACGAGGCGTAACTGCGAAAGAAAACTGGAGTTACTGTGGGAAGAGTGGCGCTCGCTGCAGAAGAGCAAGATGAGAGACAGTGACGCGGGAAAAGGCAGGGAGAAGTTTTCAGAAAATCTGAACAAGCTCTGGGACATCGGAGCTCCCGATGCTATTGAAGAGATACAGAAAAGTCGACTGCTCTCAGACAACAACAAACAAGAAGATATTAAATTTTATGAGGATCAACGGGGCCTGCGCCAGGCAACAATGAGTGGGAATGATAAAGTGTTCGTTGTCAAGAGAAAACGGCAACTCTCAAGACAACAATCTCGTGATGAGCCAGGCACCTCAAAAACGAAATTAGGAACCGAAGCTGAGAGCGACGATGAATCTATAGAAAGCAGATCATCGAGCAACTCCGAATCACAGCTAGAACCACCATACCGACAGCCGAGAGAATCAACTGTATCAATCAGCCTTCCTCACCGCATCCTCAATGCACCGGCTGTTATTGAAGTGGCTGATCGCTTCCGGATGTCCAATAATCAGGTGTGTGTATATATCAGTAATGATCTTTCCTTGACAAAGATATAATAGACGTAACGACGGAAAATTTAGTGATTATTTTGTCACATAAAAACCATACGCATCCTTGTCAATTTCCTTTCAATTTCGCACATAGGTGGCAAGTGTCGTGGCGGCAGTCCTACGTTCGGCAGATCCGCCCGCACCTGGACAAATTCAGTATCTCGAAGGACACGTCTCGCCGTGGAAGAGTGGCACATCGTTGTGAAGTGTCGACAGCTGTGCAGAAATCCTTCGTATCTCCGAGGCATGCTGTCGTCCACTGGGACGGTAAAGTAATCAAGGTCAGTTTTGCCCTCACCGTGGACGACAGTGAATTAACATGTTCCAGTGACGACAGTGGATTGACATATTCCAGTGGACGATAATGGATTGGCATGTATGACATACGTTTCAGGACTCTCTTGGATCATTGGAGCACCGCCAGGCGATTCTCATCTCCGGAGCTCCCCAATGCACAGAAGGAAAGTTGCTGGCCGTTCCGACTGTTGCTGACGGCACCGGTCTGTCCCAGGCCCAGGCGACCTTTCGTGCTCTCAAAGACTGGGGATGCGAGAACAACGTGATTGGACTGTGCTTCGACACAACTTCCTCCAATACGGGGAGGGTGCAGGGTGCGGTGGTCCGGCTGGAGAACATGCTTGGTAAACCGCTCTTCCAGCTGGGCTGTCGCCATCACGTTATGGAGCTCATCGTGGGGGCAGTGGTCATCACCGCGTTTGGAAGAACCACAGCACCAACTGAACCTTTGTTCCAGTATCTGAGGAGAAGGTGAATTTCAAGTCTAAGGCGCATTTGTTTTCTCCAATGATTTTTTGCCTTCAGAGCAATTGAGATATCAGCGTCCTTCTACTAATGATGTTAATAGCAGTCGAAAAGGGAAACTTCAGTCGTTTTCATGCAATATTTTCATAACTCCCCTTTCAGGTGGGACAAGCTCGACCTCTCGACTTATCGCGAGCTGGAGATCGAGCATTTGGCGGAGGTGACGTGGCTGATGGAGCTCCGAGATGAGGCAGTCAAGTTCCTCGGCACCGCTTCTGGTCTTGTCAGAGAAGACTACCGAGAAGTGGCGGAGATTACACTCCTGGTACTCGGGGCCCAGCCACGTCGTGGCACACACTTCATGCGCCCAGGAGCCTACCATCATGCGAGGTGGATGGCCAAGGTTGGTATTTTGAATTAGAAGTTAAATATTGTATTGCCTTCTGCAAACAGCCATTTGAAGTCCCTACCAGAAAAAATAAGATAAATAATTTACCATTAAACAAACTTATATGGAGTGGTATCGGTATTTATACATCACAGTGCGTATTCGTTTCAGATCATCTACTACACGAAGCTCCTGATGTTCAGCGGTCAGCTGGAGTTCGACGACGAGCTGGTACAGAAACTTCAGAGAGTGGTACTATTTACTGCACTCCTCTACGCACCTGCCTGGCTGGCGGCTCCTGTCGCAGCTGATGCCCCGCTGAATGACCTTGTGTTGTACCAGCGTCTTCTGCAGTACAGGGCTGTGGATCGCGAGATTGCAGAGGCTTCACTGGCAGTGATCAGGCGGCACTTGTGGTATCTGAGGCCTCAGACCGTCGTTTTCGCCCTCTGCAGTGACAAAGTGGAAGACACTGTGAAGCACGAGATGGCAAAGAAGCTGTGCCGCCTCGCTGTGCCCGAGGACTTCACGTATGACAACGTCTCGGTTGATGACACGACGCGCCTTCCGGACCTGATCGATGAGTCATCGTGGTTCGTGTTCACAGGCCTGCAGGTGTGCGCGTCTACGTGGCTCACTCTGCCGGTGAATAAGTGGGATCAAGATAAGAACTACTGTGATCTGAAGAATGTCATCTCGCATCTGAAAGTTACCAACGACGTGGCAGAGAGAGGGATAAAACTGATAGAAGATTACGCGAACACTGTCACAAAAGACGAGTCACAGCTGCAGGGTCTTCTTCAGCTCGTGGAAAAGAGCCGGAAAGAACTCGGTGACTTCAAGAAGTCGTCACTTGCCAAGATGACGTAGCGCAGAGGGAAAGGGAGTTAGCAGAGAGAGTACATGGCGCACGCCTTAAGATGACGTGTGTTCTAACCACGATTCATACAGTTTTTGAACCTAGTTAGGGGCACCGGAGTAAGTGCCTTTAGTGATATCGGTAAACCGTTTTAATACAAAATACATTTGATCTTTCCTTATTCGTTTTATCTTATCCTAAAAAGCAGACAATGGCAGACAGCATATGGAGGTACGGGGACAAATACGGTATTTTAAATTTTAATGCTATCTCAAGGTGAGTATAACTTCTAAACCACTTGTCCTATCAACTTGGTAAGTATCTGAGAGGATTTCTTTCACTGAGAGGATTCAGAAAATATGGTCATTTGATGATTTATCTTTATTCAGTAAAAAATTGTCAATTTGGCCAAATTTCCAAAATTGAAATTTTCAAGGTCGATGCGCGACCCCTAAATATTGATCGATTTTGGTAAAAATGGTGTCAGTGTACTTCCACTGAACCAAATCATGGGAAAAACTTTGACCAGCTATAATTTTTAAAAAAAAGTGAAAAGTGATCCACCCTACTGTACAATTATTTTACCGTATCCAGTTATTTTACTGTATTTGTATCCGCTTGTTTATTTGTTCATTTATGCATTTCATTTTCACTGACCTAATCCATTTACTGTACCGTACTGTACCTTCATTACTTATTCTGTGTCCACCTCGGCATATCTCATTAGCCTACCTAAATTAGTGTACTTACTTAACAATTAGATTGTATAACCATTTTTTATTGCTAATACTCAGTCATCTTTAGCATAGTATAAATGCCGTTATATAATTGTTAATCACTATAAATACCATTATTGAATTGTTAATCACTGAACAAATAATTGATTTATTTTCCTAATTAAACTCAAAACAACAAAGTAATTTCTCTCTCCTTATTAAATATTGTTTGTTTGGGGTGTAAGCCCAAGCTGGTGACTTCTAATTATTCAATTAAAATCATAACTTATAATAAGCCTACTTTCTTGGCCACATCAAATCGGTGATCTGTAGGCCACATCAAATCGGTGATCAGTAGGCCACATCAAATCGGTGATCAGTAGGCCACATCAAATCGGTGATCAGTACTAATGCAAACCCATAAGGAAAAAGAAAAAAATTCCAAACAACCGGCAAACTAACTCTCATTACGACTGCGTAGGGCTAATTTTGATAGTTTTGCGGATAGGATGAGAGTAGTGGACTGGGATAACTTATTTATGGGTAATGACACAAATTTGCATTGGGTGGCGTTTAAAGAAAGTTTTAGGAATATTGAAAGGGAGTTTATTCCTCGTAGGCCCAAGCGCGCTAGAAATCGTGGTAGGCCGAAGTGGTGAACTAGGGAAATAGGCGAGTTCATAAACGAGCGTAATAGAGCGTATAGACTTAATAAGCGCAATGGCACGGCAGCTAACTTTAAGAGATATATCGAGCTTAGACGTCAGGTTAAAAGATCAGTTAGGAATGCCAAGCGTAATTTAGAGATACTTATAGCTGCGGATAGTAAACATAATCCAAAAAAGTTTTTTGAATACGTTAATAATCGTAAGCCGATAAAAGATAACATAGGCCCTCTAGTGGATGTTAATAATAGCGCTTTGGCTTCTGATGCTCAGGCGATGGCGGGTATTTTCAATAACTTTTTTGCAACAGTTTTTATTGTAGAAGACGTAATTAATGTCCCCGACGTGGACGATATCGTTCCATTTAGTAGCGAGACTATTTTGGATGAAATAACTGTTTACGAGGGTGAGATTGCGCATTATATCGATAGGCTAAAAGTTAGCAAGGCTCCAGGCCCTGACGCTTTTTATCCCAGACATTTGAAAGATTTGAAAGACGTTATCGTAGGCCCCTTAACGAAGATTTTTAATCAGTCACTCGAAACGGGGATTATTCCTGAAGACTTCAAATTAGCTAACGTCACGCCTATTTTTAAAAAAGGCGACCGCGCACTAGCTAGCAATTATAGGCCCATTAGCTTAACGTCAATTGTCGGTAAACTTTTGGAATCCGTAGTTAGGGATCGTATCATCGATCACTTAGAAAGTAGAGATTTGATTAATAGTAGTCAGCATGGGTTTCGACGCCATAGATCTTGTTTAACTAATTTGTTAGAATTTTATAACGAAATAGTGCGCGAATACGATAGGTATAGAGCAGCTGACGTTATTCATTTAGATTTTAAAAAGGCGTTCGATACAGTTCCGCATAGGAGACTAATTGCGAAGGTCAAAGCGCACGGTATACGCGGTCAGGTAGCTAACTGGTTAGAAGAATGGCTTCGTGCTAGGAGACAGAAGGTCGTAGTTAATGGTAGTGAATCGGGGTGGTTAGATGTAGGTAGCGGTGTCCCACAGGGTTCAGTGTTAGGCCCATTGCTATTCGTAATTTACATTAACGACATAGATGTAGGATTGACTAGTAACGTGTCAAAATTCGCGGACGATACTAAAATAGGCGGTAAGGTTAACGAGGACGATAGTAATAGGCTTCAAGACGATGTAAATAGGATTATGGAGTGGACGGATAAGTGGCAGATGCAATTTAACGTAGACAAATGTAAAGTTTTGCATGTAGGTTCTCGCAACAATAATTACACGTACACGATGGATGATAGGAAGTTAGCGAGCGTTGACGAGGAAGTATATTTAGGCGTACGCGTATCTAAGGATTTAAAGGTTAGGAACCAGTGCCTGGAGTCTTGCGCAAAAGCTAATAGGATGTTAGCTTCACAGCGCGTAATTTCGAATTTAAATCGAAGGATATTATACTGCCCCTTTACAAGTCCCTAGTCAGGCCTCATTTAGAATATGCCGTTCAGTTTTGGTGCCCGTACTTGCGTGAGGATATTGATAGGTTAGAAAGGGTTCAACGTCGTGCCACGAAACTGATTCCGTCATTGCGCAACAAGCCTTATGAAGATAGGATTAAAGAGTTAGACCTGTATTCACTCGAGACTAGGAGATTAAGGGGGGAGCTTATTGAAGTTTTCAAAATCTTTAATAACATCGACAACGTAAATTTTGACAAATTGTTCACTTTCGATAATAGCAATACTCGTAATAACGGATTTAAGTTGCGTGGCAGACGTTTCATTACTAATATCGCTAAAAACTTCTTTACGTTTAAAGTAATTGATAAATGGAATAATCTTCACGCGCCCGTCGTGAACTCTACCAGCGTTAATGTGTTTAATTAAGAACCGTCTAGATAGGCATTTTAAAAATATTAACGTTGTTTAAAAAAAAAAAAAAATTAGCAGCAGGAGCTCTGGTGGTGGTGGTCGAGGATGAGTCTGTTGACGATTAATGCCAGCTTGTGACATGCCAGCGTGTGATGCCAGCAATAAAAAAAAAAAAAATATTAGACTAACACGAACGTAGATGTAGCTCGTATCGTAAACTAACCCACTTTTTTTTTTTTTTTCCTTATCATCTTTGCATGTCTGTAGTTTGCATGGTATGACAGTGAGTTAAGACTGTGTTTGCATGGTTTGTAAGCGTTCTTATTTTACTTCTTTCACCCCTCTCCTATTTTCTCCAACTATTTTTCTGACTTGTCGGCAGTGGCCGGAGGATGATGAGTCTTTTTTCTCTTTTTCTGAATGAATGTTAACCCACGAGTGATAGGTGTTCCTCCTTACTTTCTTCTCTTAACCCTCTACTCTTTCCCTTCTCTCGGGCTAACCTTAGAGTGGATCTTACGGTCTTTGTTAGCCTTAGCTTATATATATATATATCTCTCTCTCTCTCTCTCCGCATACAACAACTGATTCACTTCCCAAGAACTTCCCCCCGCAACATGTTTCACCCGCGCTCCCCTGCCCATGACTCTTGCATTCATCTCTTTCACCAGCCCGTCTATAAACACATTAAAAAACCTGTCGTAGACCCACTTTCACCGGAAACCACTCACCCTCTTCTCTTTCCACACGCACACATGTTCTACTCTCTCGGTAAAAACTTTTCACCGCATTCAGCAACGACCCATGCACCCCCACTGCTGCAGCACTTGCCACAACGCCTTTCTGGCAACCCTATCATACGTTTTTTCAAGATCCATGAACGCCACATACAAATTCCTTTCTTTCTCCAAGTATTTCTCACACAACATTCTTCAACCCAAACACCTGGTCCACACACCCTCTAGTTCTTTTATAAACTCCTTGCTCCTCCCCAATCTGTTGCTCCGTGCATAGCACCAGTCCACCACCCTTTCAATCACCACTCTCCCATGCACTTTACCTGGCACACTCAAGAGACTAATTCCTCTACAATTCGAGCATACATTTTTGTTCCCCCTGCCTTTATACAAGGGGACGATACATGCACTCCGCCAGTACTGAGGCACCTCGCCTTTATCCATACACACATTAAACAAACGCCCTAACCAATCAACACTACATTCACCGCCTTTTTTCAGAAGTTCTACAGCAATCCCATCCACTCCTACCGCTTTTCCACCTTTCATCCTGCCTAGGACCTCCACCGCGGACCACCACCACCTCCACCTCTTCACCAATCCATTCACCACAACTCTCCTACTCTGAACCCCCTCTCTGCCCAAACATACCACATTTACTTCCCTATCTTCCGACACGTTCACAATAGTCCCTCAGAATACTCACTCCACCTTGTCTTTACATCTTCTATATCTGTCATCATTTCCCCATCGACTCTTTTCCCAGTCATGCTCATCTGCCCTCTCATTTTCCTCACACTGTTCACTTCTCTCCAAAACATCACCTTGTTCTCCCTGAAGTTTTCTGACACTCTCATACCCCATCTCTCATTTGCTCTCTTTCAGCTCTCGCACTTTTGTCTTTACTTCTTGCCTCTTGCCTCGTCCTCTTATACTCTTTCCAATCACCCACACTTCTGCTCTGCAAGTACCGAACAATACTTCCCTCTTTTACTTTAACATTTCAGCCTCCACATTCCACCATTCACTACCCCCATCGTTTATGTCCATCCCCAATCTTCTGTACACCAAACACTTCAGCACCGCTTCATTAAATATCTGCCACTCCTCTTCCACACCCATTGTTTCACTCTCTTCCACCCTGCACCATTCCTCACTCAGTCTCTCCTGATACATCCGTTCATAATCACTTTTCTTCAGTTCACTCACTTTCACTACCTCTCTCACAGGCACACTACCCGCTCTTACTCCACACCCACCACAAACCTTCACTTTCACCAAGGAGTGGTCAGACATTCCACCTGCCACTCCTCTCAACATATTCACATCTAACAACCTCCCCCTAGCAGATCTCGGTATCAACACATAATCCATTAGTGCCCTATCACCTCGGACACCACTCACCCACTCTTTTACAAAACCATGTATTTCCAATCATCAATTCTCTTTCAGCACACGACTCAACTAACCTTTCCCAACTTCCATTCACACCAGGCCTATATACTAACTACAATATTTCCTATTATTTTCGTATCAACTGATATACGACTTCAGTTATATATTTCTACTGAAGAGAGATGTTGAAATGAACAAAACATTTCCGCTTTGCTTTTATGAAATAAATCAATTCGATATTTTATCGGTTTTTATTTCAGATTCAGACCAAGATTTAAATAGTTTCTGGGTCGGAAGAATTACGATTGGAAACGCATTCAGTTATTTCTGTTCGATGTGAACTTGAAGTTCTTCTGTCGAATACACGAAAGGCCTTGGAATCATTTTTCTTTTTCCTTGTGAGTTTGCATCATTCATTCATTTCACGTGTTTAATTGCGAAATTCATCCCATATATATATATATATATATATATATATATAATTTTTTTTTTTTTCCCGTGCGGCAAGGGATCGACGCCGGAAACTCCTACCACCAGGGACACAATATATCGATATGGGGGTTATTATTTAAAAAAAACAAGCTTCACAACTTCGAAATTTATTTATTTTTTTTTTAAATTTTCGTTGTAATTCGTGTTCTGATTTAATCATCTAAAAAAAACTGGACTCCGCTCGTTTCTTTTCCATCGTAACAATTAAGTTCGAAACGCTCGTAAACATTCCATGCATTAAAATAAGGGTCTGAAACGCGGGTTTCGCACGAAATCGAATGAAGTGTACTTCGAATGAAGTGTACTTCGAATAGGGAGCATCAATTTCACGTTCAGCTAATTTTTATTACCTTTTTCTTTTAAACAATACGATAGTCTAATATCGCTGGATGACGTGCCCGACTCCGATCCGACCTTTCACCGGTTCCGTAAACCCTTCAAAATATAATAAGTTGCGATTGACCATGCAGGGATTTTTGTGCACTACTCTGCGGCAGTAATGTAGCTGCACAGTCGCAATGTATCAGCCAACGTGGGATGTACGTTACTTTGACAGTTGTTTCTTGCAAAATTGGTAACTCTACTTTGAATGTACTTCAATAGCTAACTGCTAATTTTTGGTATTATTCCTGGACTGTTTAATTTTAATCTTGGTTCGTCGGCAGGCCAACTCGTTGTACTACGGTCCGCAGCCGAAATGAGTTCGAGGTCGAGACCCCAAGCATACATTAGATATTATTCAGTTTTCTCTGATATATATATATATATATATATATAATATATATATATATATATATATATCAGTGACGATAGGTGACAATTATGTATAGGGAAGTATGCATAGCCTATTTTATATATATATATATATATATATATATATATATATATATATATATATATATATATATATATATACACACACACATTTTAACTGCAAACAACACACAGTATAATTAACGTAAAGAACGACGCTTGTATAGAAGAACGTTCCGCACATTTTTCATTTGTTTGTTCTCCCTCCTCATCTTGTGCGGAACGTTCTTCTATACAAGCGTCGTTCTTTACGTTAATTATACTGTGTGTTGTTTGCAGTTAAAATGTATATATGTGCGGCATGCGGGAGGTGCCCTCTCAGGGCATTGGTTTCTGCTCGTATGTAGGAGAATTACGACTTCCGATTAATCGAGGCCCATGGTGTAGTGGTTAGCATATCTGACCGGCAATCGGAAGATCCCGGTTCGATTCCCGGTGGTTTTTACCTCATTTTCATTTATTCGTTCTCCCTCCTCATCTTGTGCGGAACGTTCTTCTATACAAGTGTCGTTCTTTACGTTATATATATATATATATATATATATATATATATATATACAGTATACACAACCTCTTTTATTTATACACCAGCTCTATCCTCTCACAAAGAGGGCGGGGAAGGAAGGGGGATGGGCAGTTGACGAACGACATTAACCTTAATATAACTTCACTTTGATTTACTCATCATTAAGCAAACTATATATATTTGGTAACAATTACCAGTTATTTAGTCATTCAATGCTATAAGCTCATTAATTAAGCGCTTTAAAAGAATTCCGTTAGCATAATAGTAGGAATAAGCAACTCTCTCAGTTGCTTCCACGATCCACACGTTTTGCCTAAAGAAATGAATGCGTTATGGGTCTGTGTTTCCATCGGTGAATATTTTTTTGTTCTTTTAAGACAATATTAATTCATCCCCGAGTATAGCGATCAATAATTTTATTGTATATCATTTATTACATTTATACTATCGTATAAGCAGTGAAATTATCGGTGAATTTATATAATTTTTTATAAAACACGAATATAGTAAGTCAAACAAAAGAAGCAATTTTCAAGGTTACCTCCACTGGCGCCCGTCTCGACTCAAAAATTATGCTCTCCCCATCCTTTTTCAACGCACTGATTTGGATTTAGAGCTTTTTGTATTAAAAAAATATTTGAAAGGAGTATAGCCAAGTGATAATTTATCATAATTTTATCGTCATTAATATTGTTTAACAGCGCTTCTAATCATTTAAGTGGGGAAGCAATGCTTCCATTGCTTCCATGGACCGAACGCCACTGAGATTATATATATATATATATATATAAACGATTAAATATTTGAGTTTATATTCGATGTCTGGTTTCAAAAGCTGTTGATATCTGATCACTCGCTTCTATTCAATTAAATGTATATTTTAAAAGGTGAGTGAAGTGGATTTGGACACGACTGAATATCTATACTGAGACTCTCTCACCTTCCACACAAATGAAAGCAAAGTTTATACAGAGTTCATGGAAGTTTGCTTTCTGTTATCAGAACCAGAAGCGCCAAACGAAGCATATGTATAGAGTAGATGATGTGAACAAAAGAATCTATTCTTTTAAGAAAATGATTGGTTATATGACCAAGAAATGAAGCAACCAAATATCATTGTAAAACGCATCCCAATGAAGTTGATGGAATGAAATTTGTGTAACAAGAACAATCTAACAACGAGCTTGACTGACCTTCGTGAAATGAGTGATCATCGCACGGAATACTTAAAAGGTTGAAAGGTAACACTTGGATTTTAAAAGCGAGCAAAAGTTTAACTATAAAAAACTTCTGTACTATGGGAGAAGTACAGAAGACAATCCACCGCTTTGTACGAATCAATTACACGTTTTTATTTGAGCATCACCGAGCTGGTTTCATCTTTATTGAAATAGGTATGGATGAGGAACCACACACGTATGCAGAAATCAGAATCTGTTTAGATTGAGTCAGATTTTGTTCAAAATGTCTGACACTTCAAATTATTTCAAATAGTTTGAGTATTAATGAATTGAGAAGAGTATGGAATAAGTGTTGGAAGTATTTACAACAATCCCCTTTTCAATAGCTGAGTTACAGACATTGACAGGTTTCTATACGAACAGAGTAGAACGAGGATAAAAAAAGGAAGTAATTTGGGATCAAAATATGGAAACTTCATTCATTTCTAAAGCTACATTATAGGACTACAATCTCGTTATAATTTCATAATAGACTTTACTCTTATGTACAAAGAGAACTGGATTAAAATCCAGGAAAGAAGAATACTTATACCAAAGTTCCTCAAAATTGAATAATGTAGAACCTACAACGTTCCATCAAGTAAAGGAAATATCTTTAAAGGAATTAAGAAGGCTATATGATATATATATATATATATATATATATATATTATTATATATTATATATATATATATATATATATATATATATATATATATATAAACACACAGGGTGGGCCGAAAGTCTGGATCCATAGGAAAATATTTATTTTAATACATAAATTACAACAAATGGTAAATACTTAAAATGAATATCAACTTTAACTCGTAAATGCGTATCCGTGATACTGTACAGTAGTTCGTACTCCAGTATAAATACTCAAATACTTTTTTTATTTCAGCCCAGAAATGGCTTCGAATCTAACAACAGAAGACCGGGTAGAACTTGTGCTCATGTACGCAAGACAGGGCGCTACACACAGAGAAGTTGCTACCGAATTCAATAGAAATCATCCTGATAAGCATCCAGTAACACATGCGACTGTTGGCAAGTTGTTTAAACGTTTCAAAGAAACAGAAGTGTACATGATCGACGGCGTTCTGGTCGTCCAAAAACTGCAACTGATGAAAATACCTCTGCAATGGTATGTGAAACTTTAACGAATAGTCCAGTAAAGTCAACAAGAAGATTATCAAGTGAAACACGCATCTCGAGAACGTCAATTCGAAGAATTATTAAAAATCACAAATTTCATCCCTAAGTGTCTCGATGTCAGAGGCCGCCAATTTGAGCATTTGTTATAATTTGTTGTTTATACTGGAGTACGAACCACTGTACAGTATCACGGATACGCATTTACGAGTTAAAGTTGATATTCATTTTAAGTATTTACCATTTGTTGTAATTTATGTATTAAAATAAATATTTTCCTATGGATCCAGACTTTCGGCCCACCCTGTATATATGCAGAGAAATCACTTGCGTTATTTACAGGAGATAAAGATGTAGTACTAAAAGAAGTAAAAGTGAATCTTCATATTTTGTACCATCAAATCGTTGTTTTCCTCCTTAATCAACAAGATTTTATGCATTCTTGGTTTGTTCTGCTCTTTTGTTATTTGTCCAGAGAAGTGTTTCGGGGAACATCAATATGGTTTCGATTCGTCAGTGAGAAGTTTTTAATGAGATTTCACAGCCAAATTCAGAATTGAGAATTATAGTGATCTTTATTGACAGAAATTGTACCTGCTGTACTATCATTGTACTATCAGCTCTCTATGCAGATGTATGAATATAAAAATCAAGATACGATAGTCTCCCCCCCCCGCCCCACCAGGATTTTAGGGTTTATGGAAGACCATCCCCGAGCAACGTTGACAGACATTTACTACAAAGATTCGCTTATTCACTTTGGGTTACTGGGATTGTACGGGCCATCGACATCGATTTTAGAATTCCCGAGTTGACGTTTGACATTGCGAACGACGCGACGCCACACCGAACGTACCGCTTGCGATACGAGATTAGACTTCGTCGGACACCAAGAAAACTCTCGAGGCAACGATGATATGACGTAATGATAAAAATATGAATACGACATTACAACAAACCAAATGTTCCACTTCTTTTGAACGAACCATGCTAAATTAACGTTTTCTTTAGAAAAACGTAAAAACCGTTAAAATGTGGTAAAAAAATCCTGAAAAAAACCACCAACTACTTTTGCAACACTTAATGTTAAAAAAACAACAAAAAAAAAACCAACAACGTGTAAAAACAAGACAAAAATAAGATAAAATAAAAATATAGGGTGTCGACGAAACTCCAAATAATTTTCTGCAGTTGTTTTAAAATTAAACAGATTCACGATATTATATTAATCACGAAGCGGTGGTATGGCCTACAGAAATTTAGCTCTAAATGCCCATGAGTAATTAAGGTTTAATTAAAGGATTTTTCATTACACTTCGTTTCTCACTTTGTCGTTGTATTAAATATCGTTAACTTCATTTGGTTTTTTTCAATCAAAATGAAATTTAATCACGGCAAAATTTCGCAAACATTATAAAGAAAATTATAAGAAGACATTTTGCAAATCAATTTCGTGGAAATGATTCAGTTCTTTGTAAATATAAAAAAAGGTTCAAGATCACGTAACGGTAATTTCGATACGTGTCTATGCCAATAGGTCAAAAGTACGATTTATAAAAATATATATATATATATATATATATATATATATATATATATGCGCCTCGGTGGTGTGGTTAGCATCGCTGACTACGAATCCATCGTCCCCGGGATCGAGACCCGGTAATGGCAGGGGGCGTGCAGCAAAACCCAACTGGGTAGCCTAGTGGTTAAGACGCTACGCTGCTGGTGGGGCGTGGTTCGGATTCCACGTTAAACTGTAGGTCTAAGATGAGGGTGACAAGATTGACCTTCGTCAGAATGAACAATTCGGGGGGAAGCCAAACTAAGGTTTCATATATATATATATATATATATATATATATATATATATATATATAATATATATATATACAGGGTGGGCCATAAGTTTCCATACATAGGAAAAATAAACATTTTTTTATGGACAACCATTTTTATTTATATAATATGCTCTACATGGTTGCCATTGTTTTGAAAACACATTTCAATACGTGTTCCCCACTGTTGATGAACACGCATTAGCACAGTTGACGTTATGCTTGTAATGGCGTTGGTGATACGTTCCTTTAGATGATTTATGTCTCGTATCTTTTCCTGATACACCATGGCCTTCAAGTGCCCCCAAAGATAGAAATCAAGGGGGTGAGATCTGGGGATCTGGGAGGCCACTCCACAGGACCACGCCGACCAATCCAAGCATCCGGAAACTGCTGATCCAAATACCGACGCACGTGAAGACCATAATGAGGTGGAGCTCCATCTTGCTGGAAGTAAACTGGGAAGTTACCTTCCTCGTTTAGCAGGGATGGGAAAATCTCTTCTTGCAACATGTTAAGATACCTTTCGGCATTAAGATTTCCACTGACAAAAAAAATTGGTCCAATAATTCTGTCACCCCATATCCCGGCCCACACCATCACTTTACCGGCACCTTGCATCTTCGTCGGACTCAGCCAGTTAGGGTTAGCATTACTCCAATAACGTATGTTTTGCCGATTAACCTCTCCATTGACGTAAAATTTGCTTCATCAGTAAACAAGATCTTACGTCAAACGCATATTCTTAGGGTATCTGAAACATAAAAACAAACGTTTAATTTTTCCTATGTATGGAAACTTACGGCCCACCCTGTACTGTATATATATATATATATATATATATATATATATATATTCAGGTAAGTCATACATTTCGTTATATCGAGGTTTATGGGAAATTTTACCAAATTAAATTAATGAGAAAATTGTGGTATACTTAGTAGGTCGAGCCTCTGAGTTTATATGTATATATATATATAAACTCAGAGGCTCGACCTACTAACTAAGTATACCACAATTTTCTCATTAATTTAACTTGGTAAAATAAATAAATAAATAAATAAATAAATAAAAAAAAAATAATATATATATACAGTATATATATATATAGTCATGCGGTTTGCTTCTACAAAGCTTCAATTTAATATTTAGGAGAAATCCAATGACAAGGAGGAATGTAAATGCCATGAAAAGTCTTCTTTAATGCGCAACGTTTCGAGCAATACGCTCATCATCAGGCTTTCAATGCTGGTTCCGAGGCACTCGTGCCTCGGAACCAGCATTGAAAGCCTGATGATGAGCGTATTGCTCGAAACGTTGCGCATTAAAGAAGACTTTTCATGGCATTTACATTCCTCCTTGTCATTGGATTTCTCCTAAATATTATATATATATATATATATAATATATATATATATATATATATATAGGGTGTCCGGGCTTAAATGCCAATAAAATATATTTATAAGGTTTTATTTTATTGCCATTAAGCCCGGACACCCTGTATATATATATATATATATATTTTTTTTTTTCCCCGAGAACATCCTATAAATATCACTGGAGATTTCAATTGGTTAAACGCGTGTTTATTTAATTTATAGCTGATATTTATTTTATATCACTTTCGCAGTTAATACTGAAATTTTTGCAGATTTTATATTCTGTAAACGTATACAGTCAGTCCTTTGGAACCTAATTTGGCTGTTAATCCAATTCTCAGAACGGAGAGTTTATATAATTTAAATTTGGTGTTTAGCTTTTCAGAAGAGGGGTATCGGGGTATGGGGTACACGAAGAAGAGACTTAAATTATTAAAACAGTCATTATTATACAATTTTAACTTGTTAAATAAAAAAACAGTATACAAGTGACGGATCACTCGAAGATCAGGGCTCCCAGCCTTGTTAGTTAGCCTTATAAGGCTAACTAACGAAAATATCACGACCTAACCTAACCAATCGTTTGGTCAAATGTAACTGTACGCTCTTGACGATTGGTTAGGTTAAGTCGTGATATTTTTGTTAGTTAGCCTTATAAGGTTAACTAAAGAAGGCTGGGGGCCCTGATCTTCAGGTGACCCCAAGTGACTAATTGAATAAGTTTATTTAAGTGCATTTTTGGGGGGGGGGGGAACTAATTCAAATTAAACGTTAAATTACAAAAAAAATTAGGATTATATTTTTCACAGTGAAGCTAAAATTG
Source organism: Bathynomus jamesi (assembly GCA_023014485.1). NCBI lineage: Eukaryota > Metazoa > Arthropoda > Malacostraca > Isopoda > Cirolanidae > Bathynomus > Bathynomus jamesi. The sequence goes on along the minus strand of JAJOZX010000177.1, from coordinate 1,277,168 downwards.
AAATACTCTGATTTAACGTAATCTCATTCATTGGCTTTGCGTTTAGACAGTCTGTATGGGTATTTACTCGGAAGTCCGAATTAATTATTTTTATAGGCTTTAAATAAATAAATAAATTTTATATATATATATATATATGCGCCTCGGTGGTGTAATGGTTAGCGTCGCTGACTACGAATCCATCGGGCCCGGGATCGAGACCTGGTGACGGCAGCCGGCGCGCAACAAAACCCAGCTGTTCATCCTTCCACACAATAAAGAAAGTGGTTGGTAGATAAATGGATACCCTGGGTGGCCTAGTGGTTAAGACGCTGGCTGATGGTGGGGCGTGATTCGGATTCTACGTTAAACTGTAGGTCTAAGGTGGAGTGAAAAGCTTGACCTTCGTCAGAATAAACAATTGGGGGGAAGCTAACCAAAGGTTACCAAAGGTAAGGTATAAATATACGGGTTTATTTTAACGATCGTCCGGTCGTCATAGACTACTAAGTATTCTAAATTAACCCCTGAGGTTAAAATTAACGGCCCATTAATTTTAACCCCAGGGGTTAATTTAGAATACTTAGCAGTCTCAGACTACCTGGACAACCGCTGGACGACCGTTAAAATAAACCCCTGTATACAGTATATGTGTTTCCAAAGTTTGTTTTCTTTTTGGACCTTCAAAATTTCATATATATACTGTATATATATATATATATATATATATATATACAGGGTGGGCGGAAAGTAGCTCCCTATTTTGGATTGGTAAAAAAATACGTATATTATCCATTTATTTCAGAAGAAATAATATGAAAAGGTAGGCATACATGGTAGGTTTTCTCTAAAATCCAATGTGGGCTCCAACTCTTTCCACAGCTTCTGGAGCCGCCCAGGAATGGCGTCCACTGACTTTAGCAGGAACTCCGGCGGGATGGAGGACATGACTTCCCGAATTCGGTCCTCCAGTTCTTCCAATGTCCTCGGTTTGGTGCGGTAGACTTCTTCCTTTACCCACCCCCAAAGAGAGAAGTCGCACGGTGTCAAGTCGGGGCTCCTGGCTGGCCATTGATGTGGACCACGACGACCCATCCAACGCCCAAAGAAGTGGGCATCCAGCCACTCACGGACAACAAGAGCGAAGTGCGGAGGGGCGCCATCTTGCATAAATATCAGATCTTTTGGGGTGGGTAAAGGAAGAAGTCTACCGCACCAAACCGAGGACATTGGAAGAACTGGAAGACCGAATTCGGGAAGTCATGTCCTCCATCCCGCCGGAGTTCCTGCTAAAGTCAGTGGACGCCATTCCTGGGCGGCTCCAGAAGCTGGTGGAAAGAGTTGGAGCCCACATTGAATTTTAGAGAAAACCTACCTTGTATGCCTACCTTTTCATATTATTTCTTCTGAAATAAATGGATAATATACATGTTTTTTTACCAATCCAAAATAGGGAGCTACTTTCCGCCCACCCTGTATATATATATATATATATATATATATATATATACTGTGTATATGTATATATATCCAACATGGTTGAACATGTGTAAATTTTCGTCCGTGATCATACTTTACTCAGTAGGTCGAACAAGTTATATATTTTCTATTTTCAAATTTTTAATCACTTTCGCTTGTGTTAAAGTAGGGGGCAGTTCTATAAAGTAAGAGAGGGTTTGTTTTTTTTCCTTTTTTACCATATACAATGATTATTTTTTCGAATTTCACCCGCGTTATGAGTTTAATTGAGAAAACGCCAAGTCAAATTAATCGTCCTTTATGCTTCTTTAGGCTTTACAAACCTTTTGATTTGTTTTAGGTTAGGTTAACCCGAGTTAACCTAACCTCAAAAAAAGTAGGTCGCACAAAAAAAATCCGACTTATTTATAAAGTTCAACCTAATTGGTAAAAAAGGTGGCTTACTAGTGGCGCTACTTTGGGATATATATATATATATATATATATATATATATATATATATCCCAGTTCCACCTTCGGCGAAGATTTCGTTACAAACCTTAAAGAAATCAAATTGAGAGAGAAACATTTTTAACCTTCTGCTGTTTTGCGTACATCAACTTCACTAATTTTATTTTTGATAAAGTCAGACGATTTTAGTCAGTTTGAGAGAAGACACCTGCGCAGAAAAGGCTTAACATTTTCTATTAAAAAAAAAAAAAAAAAAAACCGTGGATTTGCTTCACTTTTTAAAAACAAATTTCCAACAAAATTGCTGCATGCAGAGATTTTATCAGTCTTCATCGAGTTCTTATCTTTTCAATATACAGGGTGTCCCATAAGTCCGGTCTCCTAGGAAAATTTATTTTAAATTTACAAAAGTAATACATTAGAACTTAAATGTTCAAATTGATGTCTTGTTTTGGGACCTTTTTTTTTGTTGCAGGTAGAATAACACGCAATGGCTAATACAAAGTGAGTTACACTCCTGAGGAAAAGGCCTATTTTTTTTTATCAAATTTTTTTTAAACCTATGAACACTATTATAAGCGAACGTATTTTGACTCATAATTACCCTTTTTGAATTGTTATGCAGGTATTTAAAATTGAAATAAACAAGTATGAATAAAATTTAAACATTTTTGGTGAATAGCAAACGTAGACCTTATCTCTGAATACGAAATATCTTTAGTTGGATGAAAGATTAGGATAAAAACTATTATTTTGTAAATACAAATAAAATTGAAGCCTTTGATAAGGTACCTCACCGCCAGCTAATGGCGAAAGTGCGCGCGCTGGGTATCGGTGGGGAAATAGGTAGGTGGATTGAAAACTGGCTGAAGAATATGCGGCAGAGGGTTGTAATTAAAGGTGCTAGTTCGGGTTGGGCCTCGGTCACTAGTGGGGTTCCTCAGGGTTCCGTTTTGGGGCCGCTGTTGTTTATCATTTACATAAATGATATAGACGGTGGCATCGTCAGTCGGATCGCCAAATTCGCTGATGACACCAAGCTTGGGGCCAATGTTGGGACGCCGGAGGCGATCGAGCAACTGCGTGCGGACCTAGGTAGGATAGGAGTGGTCCGAAAAATGGCAAATGCCATTTAACTTGGGTAAATGCAAGGTGATGCACATTGGCTACGCCAATCCCAAGTCGGACTACTCGATGTTAGGGAGTAATATCGAGGCGACTGATTTGGAAAAGGACTTGGGTGTGCTAATTAGCAGCGACCTTAAGTTTACCAAACAGCGCGTAGAGGTGGAAAAGAAAGCCCAGCTGCTGTTGGGTTATATCAGGAGGCAATTTCAGTTTCGGAACAAGGAGATTGTGCTCTCTCTGTACAATTCCCTGGTTCGGCCTCACCTGGAGTATGCAGTGCAGTTCTGGTCGCCCACCCTCAGGAAAGATATTGAGAGGCTGGAGCGAGTCCAGGCGAGGGCCACAAAGTTAATCCCTTCCGTTAGGCATATGGGCTACAATCGACGGTTACTCGCCCTGAACTGGTTTTCGCTGGAAACTCGGAGGCTGCGCGGTCAACTGATCGAGATTTTCAAGCTCTTACGCGGGTTCAACGATGTCGATTTTAGAAGCATGTTTAGTTTAAATGATAACCCAACTCGCAACAATGGTTGGAAGTTGGATTTGAAGCAGTTTAGGACTAGTGTGTGTGGGAATTACTTTATGTATAAGATCTGTGACACGTGGAACAGGTTACCTTCACAAGTTGTGAACAGTTCCTCTGTGGATCAGTTCAAGAAAAGGTTAGACCAAATCTTGCACACTATTTGAGGGTGTGAAAAATTTTCCCTGGCACTGTTGCCATTGGTACCTCCTCAGTATGGGCCGCAAGGCCTTTTGAGGTACTTCTTTTCCTTGTACCTCCTTGTGTATATATCTCTCTCTCTCTCTCTCTCTCACACACACTCACACACACACACACACAACACACACCAACACACACACACACACACACACACCAGATCGATTTAAGAGTCAGTCGCCATATTTTAGGGTGAAAGAAATTATAGTCTCGTCTCTGCAACAGTTCGCATCATTAATTCAGTCCGAAAAGATTCGACTAAATGGTCCTTATTTTGTAGAAGGATTTTCAGGGACGATTCTTAATTGTAGGATTCATTTGTTGTACGTCTTGTAGTATATAGAGAGTAGATAACTAAATGCGTTTTCAGCCTCTGAAAGTTTAGCCGTTATTAAAGAAAAAAGCTGACCGTTCTTTCACGCAATAATTCCAATAAAACACTTTTTAATTTAGACAATTTTCTTTTAAAGAAAATTATAGGAATTTTTTTTTTTTTAAATGCTGTAAATCAATGAATACAAATGGCTTTACATTATTTTTTTCATTTTGTGATACAAAAACGAAGGAACGTTTTTATTTTTATTAAATATAACTTATATTATAAATAATAACTAAAAGTACAAATACGCGAAGATATTGAAATACATCTTCTCTGTAGATTTAAAGCTAACTTTTGTCAACGTCCGTAGCTTAGCGGATATTGGCAGTTTTCCTATAAGCGAAATGAAGACACTGAGGTCAGGGGTTCGACTCTCGATGGTGCTAGTATTAATAATAATGCGAGTTAACGCAATGGGTCGCGCGTTAGTATGGTCTGAGCGACGTGCAAGTTTCTGACCCTCTTTCTGACCCCTTAACTTACCCTACGGATTTCTTTAAAACAACGTTTGACCGCATGAATGAACTATTTCTTTCACCGTTTCTACAATTTTATATAAATTCCCACGACAGAAAAATAAATAATTATAAATTGACAAAATATATTAGCCGAAAACTTACAAATAATATTACGAACAAAAATTTAAAATAAAAAGATATCTATCACTATGTATTTTAATTAATCTATTTTAATTTTTTTAAAAGTAATTTTCGTAAGTAAAAATACCTTTATTTTGTGAAAGAAACATTTTGCAATTCACAGAATTATACCCAATTCAAAGACGTTTATGGCTCTCTATTACATAAAAGAATATCTCTCAAACAGTAAATTATGTTTTTCACCTAAAATGAGTTGGTAAAAAAAGAAAAAAAAAGTTGGTAAAATTCATCAGTTCAAAATTTACTTTAGAAAATGTAGAGCAAATATTTTCCCGGCAATATTGATTAATCTGTTATTTACGAGTGTTTACACAACTCGCAAAATATTGGAAGACATCATTCACTTTATATTGGCGATAAAATTGTGGACAACTCATTATATTTAACGCAGATAAAAAGATAAGAATAATTCGCAAAAAAAATTGAAAAAAAAAAAATGTTGATTAAATGTAAAATGGTATTTTTTAATAAGATATTTTCAATTTTGAAACAAATTTCCTAATTATATTATTAGTGAAGTTATTTACAAGATGTATTGAATACAAACTAGAATATTCCTCACAATTAGGTCTAATTTTTAATAGAATTTTATTAACCTTCCCAATTAGTATTATATATATATATATATATATATATATATATATATATTATATATATATATTATATATATATTATTAGTGATGTAGCGGTTGTCCGCAACCGCATTTATTATTGCGGTTGTACGAGAATATCTTCTTACTAGGGTAACCAAATGCTATAAATACTAGTGTAATGGCTATTAATGCTATAAAACGTCGCCAAATGCTGTTCCTGTCATGCCTCATGCCTTCACTAAAGGGTGTAAAAAAGTAAAAGTTTGCTACGCCCTAATTGAGACATGTCTAGAATTGCTACTTGGACTAGATGGATAGATACATTATGTAATAACTTACATTTCTCAACGCTAGGTGGCTAGAAAAGCATTATTTTAATTATATTTAATAAAGCAATGATGATATATAATTACTGTTGATAAAAAAAAGATAAACTTTTTTTTCTTATTAGAAATTAGGCAACCTTCACTACCAAGTTACAAACTAAACTAAAGCACCAACTTCAGTATCTGTTCAGACACGAGTTAGGGTGGTTATGTTGCGCTAGCTTTCCGTCGTTACCTTTGTAACATTACGTGCTTCAACCCATTAGTAAAGTGTTAGACTGTGGTGCAACCATCATGGAGCGATCTACGAGTGCAGTATGGAAGTACTTATCGAGAGTGTCAAACAATGTAGGGAAGTGTGTCATATGTAATAAGAACTATTCACGAAAGGGGAGGAGTACCACTAACTTAAAAGACCATCTGCGTTCAATGCAGAAGAAGGAATATAAGTGATATCTAGTGAAAATGAAGCTAATGAACAGTCAAAGAAGAAAAAGCAATGAAAAGTGTCTCTTACACTCCTACAGGAATGAGGTGTGCAGTGAAAGAAAAGAATCAGACGATTGAAAGTTGCTTCGAAAAAGTAAAAATTTGGGATGCGAATCATTCCAAATCAAAATCACTTGTGTATCGCATAGTCAAAATGATAATAATGGATGACTTGCCATTCAGCCACGTTGAGGACTTAGGTTTCATGAGACTCATGGCTAAAACATCTCCACAGTATAAAGTGAAACAGCGTCAGTTCTACACTGATCTTATGTGCAACGATATCTATGACTGTTTCAAAGAAAGTGTTCAAAATTCTTGAGCCTCTAAAAGATTTGAAAGTATCATTGACAACGGATGCATGGTCAGACACGAGTGATGGAGTGTCTTTACTCTCTTTGACTTGACATGCCATGCAGTGAAATCAAAACTTCAAGAGAACCAATTTGGTGCTCAGCGTAATGCCACTTGAAGATCGCCACACTGGAGAATACGTCAGAAAAATTTGATGATGATGCTTCAGAAGTAGGATATTGCCCATTCATCCATCCATTGTGTAATGCGCGACTCAGGAGCAAACATGATAAAAACTTTGTTTCTCACTGGCATCCATAATATCGATTGCACTGTTCATAAACTGCAACCTTTAATCAAAAGTGGATTATCCTCCCAAAAATCTCTCGGTGACTTGTTAGCTAAACTTCAATCCATCGCCATTCATTTCAACCATTCTACGGCGCACAATGAATTAAAAAAATTCAGAAACGCTTAGATCAACCTGAACTTACAGTCATTCATGTTGTCGCCATACGGTGGAACAGCACTTATCACATGATGCAGAGAACACTGAAGTTGAAGGAATCACCGAGTCTATATAGCGCTGCTAACTACAAAATGCAACAACTCACTAACGTCGACTTCACTCTTGTCAAACTGTGTGGCTGTGTTGGAACCATTCGATGATATCAAAAAGATTGAGTATGTCCACCTCTTCCATATCTGAGGTTATTCCCCTCGTCGTTTCCTTGAAAAATGTGCTGCAACCTCGAAGTGGTGATTCTGAAGCTGATCGTGGAATCAAAACAATGAAGGAGATAATGCGCATAGAGCTAGCAAGGAGATTTGATGGCTTAGAAGCAAATGACATGTATTCTTTGGCTACCGATTTGGATCCAAGGTACAAAGCAAAATTTTTTCCGCTTCACATGTCACAAAAGGTGTTCAGGAAAAATTGGGATATTTTTGTGATGAAATTGGGCAAGACTCAAACATCATCGTACTCGGAGACAGCCAGTGAACCATCGGCAAAGAAACCACTGATTGATTTAGGCCAGACATTAGCTTCTACGAGTAAATCAATAACACTAATGGACTCGATGAGTGCTCTATTGGCTTCCAGTAGTGATGACGAGACCGAAACTGAGTCAAGCAGAGACTCGCAAAAAATGATCGAGAAATATCACAAAGAGAAAAGGATTGGACGAGATGATGATGCTTTGGCTTGGTGAAGGTCAAATCAAAAGAACTACAAAAATTTGAGCAAACTGGCTCGAACATGCCTTGGATGTCCTCCCTCAAGTGTTCCTAGTGAACAGTTGTTTAGTGGAGCAGGGATCATCTACAATGAAAAAAGGAATAGGCTGAAGGGGGACAAAGCTGGAAAACTTATTTTTGAAATACAGTCTCCCAACAATTCAAATTAAATACAAGGATTAAATAGTGTGTGTGTGTGTGTGTGTGTGTGTGTGTGTGTGTGTGTGGTGTAATAATCATATACACCACTTTCGAATGGGCGGTGGTTGGGGAAAGTGGTTGGTGGGATGGAAAATGCGTTGGGTTCTCGTCCCGCATCCTGGAAACACTTTTTACAGTTTAGATTATAGTCATTACTTATATTGTAGACTGAAAAGTGTGGCTAAAACGTGATATTTTATGGTGTTGTTTATTTCTTAGGTAATATTATGATGTTATAGGGTACATAACCGCAACGAGCTCTATTTGTAAGCTCCGCAACCGCAGAGCTATGAAAAATGACAACCGCTACATCACTAATATATATATATATATATATATATATATATATATATATATATATATATATATAATGTAAATCTTTTCCTTGTGGGTTTACATCATTCATTCATTTCATGTGTTTAATTGTGAAATTCATCCATATATATATATATATATATATATATATATATATATATATATATATATATATATATAGTTAAACAATGCATTAGAATTTATTGGCGGTTCTACAATCTACACGCATCTTTATAGTTTTACTCTACCATCTAGTTTATGCAGTCTGACCTATATATGCTAAATTACATTGTTTACATCTGATACAACAGACACGCATACCCACCTGCATTATTTGGGCTGTTTTTAATTGAGATTTGATTGTATTAAAAAAAATACTAATATTTTTATAATATATATATATATATATATATATATATATATATATATATATAATAAAACACTGTTCTTACAGTAAGTTACAGTATCTCCTTTCTGTCTTCAGCTCGTGTTGAGTGACGGTTTCTAACCTCACAAAATCGATTATGGTCCCCCCAAAAAAGCGATGGTTATTTTGAGACGTTCCCATTGTTGATGTTAATCACGCAGTTGTACCACGATTGCATGAATTTATAGATAACATTTTTGTACTCATTATAAAATTAATATTGCGTACGCAATATTAGCGTTTAAGAATGAAAAAAAAGACGCACAGATCTAAAAATACTGCCCTCGTTTTGGCGTTGAATGGGCAGTATGAAATTAATTAAAGTGTTCTAAATCTTTACCACGTAACTGTACTTTATTAATTACGATTCTGTTTAAGATCCTTTGGAGTTAAAAGGTTGAGTAACATCAAATTTTGGGAGTAGCAAAATCAGAACTTTTAAAATGTCTCTTTTGTCTCAATTCACTTTACATTCATTGGTGCTACTATAGCGTGATTCCTACCTCGATTCGGCGGTCTACCTTTTAATTGTAGCTTCTTACCTTGTTTACTAATTGCTTGTTTACATTCCAATGTCCATCGCCCTTGACGATTGGTTAGGTTTAGTCATGATATTTTCGTTAGTTTTAACGAAAATATCGTGACTAAACCTAACCAATCGTAGGTAGACCACATACTATAGTAGCACCGAAACTATTTTTTAAATAAAATTGAATAATAAATAGCATTTTATATTTATTATATTTTCATTTATACCTTGGATAGGAATCACACTCTACAGTACTGTAGTTTCGAACCAAAACGGGTAGGAATCACCCTATAGTATCGAAGTCACCGGTAGGAATCACGCTATAGTAGCACCCATTCATTTTCCAACGAATGACAAAACCGGATGACAATGAGTAAATTTAACTTTAATTTAAGATAAGTCCAATGTTAACATCATGAGGAACGAAGCAGTGTTTTGGACTTTCTAAATTTAACCTTTTTAAAAGGTGTTTTTTTAAATTTTCTCAACGTTCTAAATTTTTTGTAAACTAATATGCAACCTATTAGTTGTCAAGCGTTTTTTATTGCATAATACATGAACATAATACTTGTACACCACGTTCACACACACACACACACACATATATATATATATATATATATATTATTGAATTTAATAACCTTTATTAATAATAAAATATATTGGTTTTACAATTTACAATGACAAATAATTGTAAAGCTGGACTATTTATTTTATTTAATTTGGCCCTTAACCTTTAGGCTTTACTGGACTCTTATTAAAAATAAGACAATTATTAATAATACATAACTCGATGAATAAGTATTATTAAATAAGGTATGTATTAATCATAAATTATTATCATTATCGATATGACAAATACAAAGTCATTATTGAAAGTATTATACCAATACCATACAAAGAAATCAATATTATACACGAGAGATAAGAACTGAATAATCACAAGTAACGCGTCTTTAATCCTACATTACACACGAGAAATTAATAAATAGTAATGTACATTAATCCTAGATTTTTATTAGTACGCCATTATTAATCGCGATTTCAACTTGGTTTTAAACGAATTTACATTCAAAATATTTTTTATATCAGCATTTAAATCATTCCATAGTTTCAGTCCAATGAAAATGGGTAATTTTTGAGATGAAGACAATCTAAATTGAGGTATAACAAGCTTTGATCTATTTCTGGTCTGATACGAGTAGATTTCGAGTTACAAAATACCTATTTACCCATTGTAAGTTAATGATTTTGTTCTTACACTCATAAATAAAATGTGCCAGTCTGATTACGTCATCGAGCTTTAGTAATTTTAGCTTTTTGAATAATGCACTAGAGCAAGGGTTCTCAACCTTTTTCTTCTTCTGTATCCTCGATTCTGGATTTTTGCGAGGCATAGAGGATTTTTGCTTTCTTTACGACCGTGGGATTTGTGGCCGTTTGTCAATCGTATATAAAATTGAAAGGGGGTTATATTTTCAGGACCCCGTCGCGTACCCCCTAAAATTCCCTCGCGTATCCCAATCCCAGGTTGAGAACCACTGCACTAGAGTGATCAAAGAAATCAGCATCAGATAATAAATAACCTTATTGCTCTGTTTTGGATGACAAAGATGCCGTTTAAAGCGTGTGTGTGTGTGTGTGTGTGTGTGTGTGTGTGTGTGTGTACACAAATGAAAATGAAGATAATTTTGTGAATAAAAAAGGAACAAAAATAATTTAATTTAAAAACTATAACAAATTAACAATAAAAACTTTACATAAACACTTTTATATACGTTACATTAGTGGCGTTCCCAAGGGGGGGGGTTCCTGGTTGTCCGGAAACACCCCTAAGATCCTAGATTAATTAATTAATTATTATTATTATTATCCAGGTTGCCTGCTTCAGGCAAAATTTTATCGGAGAGCAAGCCCCTATAACTACATAAATAAGTGTTTACGAAAACCATGGACGTCACGAAGGTTCAATTATGGAAACACCCCCTTCTAAAATCCTGGGCACGCCCCTGCGCATTCCATATTTATTAGGGACGATTTACTGAAACGCTTATCAATCAAAAAGTCAATATAAATTTATGGAATCCTATGATACGGTTGTACAAGATTAATGATCCCTTATGATCACACCAGTCTATCGAGTATTTACCGAGCAGAAATTGCCTCCGACGACGGGACGCATCCATTTTCAGCTTGAATTCAGCGCTGTTGAAATGTTAACGATTTTGTATTAATTCTACACTTTCCTCCGATATATTTACGGCCATTACACATTCACTTCATTCTTTACATTCAATTGTAAACGTTATTTGTTGTGGAAGGAAATTTAACAAGTTTGAACTTCGGGAAGAATATCACCGAATCCTCCATTTCATAAACGTGTAATATTTTTTGCTCACCGACTACTAAAAGGAATGCTGTATTTCCTATATGATTTCGAGAATATTAAATTTTTAAAAAAATATTCGTTATATACGAGTTATATTATCCCTTCATATTGTAACACTTTTTTTATTGTAGAAAAATAACTGATTTTTATTTCTTTGGAAAAAAATGTTAATTTTAACGAAATATTGCGAACAGAGATTCGTCAAAATGAATAATGGAAATCGCTTTAATAAGAAACTTATTGCTAATTTTTGTAAAAACCATCAATTTTCGCTTTGACCACATTTTGAAACAGCATTTTATTAATTTAAAAATTAATTCAAAAGATCGGCATACAATTTAATAGTCTGATGGAATGCGCTTTCTTGTAATTTGGCTCTTGACGTTATGGTACATCGACATATATGAATATATGCACGGAGGAAACCCTTCGGTTAAAAAGGCTATATATATTGTTAACTATTTTCACACCAAATAGTTAATCCAAGTGTCCTGTAATTTGACTACTTATTTAAGTTTTTATCAGAAAAATAGGCAGAGTTGGATTAACTATTTGATATAGTGGGCAAATACAGTTATTTTGTAGATATTTCTCCGGTTATAGTTTATTACATCCAAAAAGCACAGGCGTCGTTCGCACTGCGCAGTATATAAGGCGCACTGCGCGGCATTATTTACAAAATGTACGAGATCTGTAATTAAAAGCCTTATCACATCATGTTTGAAATTAACACAAAGAAAAACAAATTATGAACACAAAGAAAAGTTAAATATTGAGGTAAACTCGCTTAAGTCGAGGTTGGTTTTATTTAAAGTATTTCTGTCAATTAATGTTGGACGTCTTAAAAGGTTTCCGGCTAAGAATTCTGAATAAAAAAAAATTATCATTAAAAACTATGAAAGAGGATTTCATTTCATAGTATTAATTCTATGCGATCGTAATATGCAGAAAGTAGTGCATCTAACACTTTGTAATCTATTTTATTTATATAGCATATATTATAGACAATTTTGGGCCTCCCTTTGTGCCTACCTACTCTCCCTCACCACGAGCCGCCACTGCGTGTGTATATATATATATATCACTACGTTAATATTTATATTTTCAATCACTAAAATACTGATGACTTTCGAAACTAAATGTAAATGATTTTACAAGCTTTACAATCGTTTAGATTCACGTAATTACAAATGCTAACCCGCGGCGTGGACACAAAAATTACATCAAAAGCCTAAAACATTTATTTTCATTTATTTAATTTCGCGATTTATCCCCGATATTAATTTATACACCGTCAGTAATGATCGTTGATCAAACATTTTAGTTTTAATCTTTCCGAGAACACAAAGAAAAACAATTGATAGATTTTATATAAACAAAAATATTTTTACCTTAAATTTCAAAATGAAAATACACTAAATTATAAACTACGATTCAAGGTCAAAATACTCTCTACAAACAACAATAATAATAATAAAGATAATCATTATAATAATTATTATTACTGATTAAGGAAAATAATCCAGAAATAAATATGAAACAGAACGAAATGGAATGTTTCTTCAATATTTTAATTGATAACATTCAAATAAGTATAGATCACTATAAGGAAAGAACATTGGACTTTTGAATATATATACTCGCTACAAACTACTTCTGGAAGTTACTGGTTAGGTTAGGTTTTACCTAACCTAAATTTCGTGAAATTCCTAATTATTTCAGTAACTTCCCGTAGTTAAAATTTCAGTGATTTCATGAAATTACTAGTTTCACAATCTTAATGCATTATATATATATATATATATATATATATATATACACACATTTATTGCATTAAGATTGTGAAATTAGTGATTTCATGAAATCTCTAGTTTCACAATGTTACTGTAACACACATTTACACACGATACAAATTTTGCTTGAGCAAACTATTTATATGCCAAAATTATTATTATTAATATATTCAACACTTCTAAAATTTCTATATATTCAGTATAAGAGTATTCGAATAGGAAATTAAAAAGGCTGGTTGAAATTTACTTCTGAAATTTTAAATACAAAGTGTACAGATTCGTGTATATTGGAATTCTTTCAAGAATACGGAGCCAGTCTCAAACTCAGGTATTCTTAACTGTTATTTATTGGTTCAGGACAACTAATACGAATCACTGTTTTAATAGAGTAACTTGTATTATTACCATCATCGGGAGTCGAACCCCCGATTTAAGTCTATTCACTTTGCTTATAAGGAAATGCATTATCCACTGAATTACGAACGTGTACTTAATGTACTTTAACGAGATCGATATGAATAGGGCTTCATTTGTCAAACTCATACTTTTCTAACTATAATATTTAAAAACTCAAACAGGGTGTTTCATATATAACACCCTGTTTGAGTTTTTAAATATTAAATTCGGAAAAGTGTGAGAAAGGGTGTGTGTGTGTGTGTGTGTATTTTATATATATATATATATATACACAGACAGTGCATGGAACAAGGAACTCTTCTGGGATAATTAAATCCACTATAGTCCGAATAAGTAATGGTAAATGACAAATACCATAGTTCATTCCCATATATATATATATATAATAAATCTGGGAATTGATGGTAAAGATATTTCTTTGCCTTACTTTTATATATTTTTACTTACTATATCATGCAAATTTAATGGCAAAATTTTTAATAAAAACCCCCATAAAAAAAAAAATCTTGCAAAACTCTGAGGTTGAAGTGACGCAAAATTCGAATCCACATTTAAATGCGTGATGCACAAAGTTGCAAAGTGATTTATTGGAAAACATCTTTCTGCATCGCGTCTCAACTTCGAAGTTGCAAATTCGCTTTGAGATGAAAATAAGAGCAGAAATTTTAATCCTGTGATTGTACACTTTAGATCAGTGATGGGCAACCTAGGTTAGTGAGTGAGCCACGTGAGTGGCCTTCCTTCATCTCGGTGGGCCGCAAGATTTAAAGTGTGCATGTGCGCTAAACATGGCCTCACGAATATACTTAAATACATTTAATACAACCCGAAAATTTCATAAAGCGTTAGAGAAAATTATTATTTATATATTAATTGAATCGTGATCAACTTCAAATAGTAAAGAAACATTTTTTTTATGCTTACCTTTTATGCTTTATGCGTTTACTTTTATGCTTATTAATATAAAAAAAATTTGTTAAATCAAACAAAATTAGCAGTAGATTATGGAAATATTAATATAAATACCAAAATTTTCATTCATGTGGACAATGGTTAGTAAAATGTCTCTTGGGCCGCACAGAAACCTGATGGGTCGCAGGTAGCCCACCACTGCATTAGATGGAAAACAAAACAAATCACAATCCGATGAACAGTCACCAATACAACAGCAACATTCCAAAGATATTAATCAGTTATGATAACGTAATAAGATAACGAGTATTAACAGGGTAAACGGCCATTGTAACCACTGAGCTACCGGATGTCCACTGATAAAATACTAAACCAAATTTGTTATATTAACATGCACCAAATAATATATATATATATATATATATATATATATATATATATATATATATATATATAGGTGGTGTGCAGTAGTGAAGCAACCGTACTTAAGTAACTGTTCTCAAATAAAATTTTCAGGATCTACTTTCTAGAACGTACAATTTTAAAATACTTTTTCTCTAACTAAAGTACATTTTAAGATAAAATAATGTACTTTAAAGTTTCTTGGCCACATGTGGACTTATTTATTTCATTAGCTAATGAATATAATTAATATACAACTTATCGTTGTTACAAGGTAATGATTACACTGGTCAACACTCATTTTATTGCCAATCATATTAGAGTGATTTTGGGGTAACTTTGTGGTGCTGATTCCGAATATGACATCGGTTTTGCTAGATTGGCTCTAATTTATGAGATAATTGCCATTAATTGGTACCCCATTGAAACACGTAAAAATGCAAAAAATTTAATGTTCAGGCGGAGCCTACTTACAAATCGCATTGAAATTGTCTCAAATCATACAAAAGTAAACACATGAAATACATAATGGCATGTTATTCGGTCTCACCATCTAGAATGTTCCGGTAGTTTCCCATATGCACGCGTTATGGTTACGTTTCCTATTAATTGAGGGTATTCATTATCTCAAGAACTAGAGCCAAATCGGAAAAACTACTTTCATTTTGGAATTCAGCAACCCCAAAATACCCTAAATTCGTACGAATTTCATTGGCAACGAAACAAAAATGTTTTTTTGTTGACCTGTGTTATCAATGCTACTTTGAGATGCTAGTACAGGATGATTCACTCGCTAGTAGCCCCAGAGTATAGCTAATACGATACTCTGGGGCTACCAGCGAGTGAATCACCCTGTACTTTTTACTACTCGAGTATACTTTAAACATGATACTTTTTACTTTTAATGAAGTACAAGTCACGAACTGTACTTGTACTTCAACTTTTTTTTTTTTTTTAACTTTTGTCAAGTTACTTGTACTTTAACATAAGTAACAAATTTCAGTACTTTGCACACCTCTGATATATATGTATACATACGCGAGCGCAATGATGTACGTAAATAAATTTTTATGTATGTACGTATATATGGATGATAGACGTAACAAAGAATGCACACAAAATTCATGTAAAAACAGCAACTCTGAAAACCTGCCGTAGCATGACAAACTTCCATATTTTAAAAGGAATTCTTGTGCTTCATTTTTCAGATATTCACATCGGCAATTTATTAGGAAACCGTGTACGTATTCACATGTTAATTTACAGCACTAGAAACTTATAACGTAAATGATACAGCAGTCTATAAATACACGTGTGCGCACATCACTCTTTAATGACTTACATTACATAAGGGGGCAAGAATGCGTAATTCTCTTTTTGAGCAAGGTGATTGAATACCTGATCTCCTCCTACAGAGTATCTGTCTAATAATATATATATTATATATATATATATATAGATTTTTTAGTTACAAATACAAATCCATGGAGCACAGAATGTCACGGGACCTTCCCCAAATATAATGCTTTTAACTGTAACCACTGTATCTTACGTGCACTCTCCAATGCTGTGAATTATTTACTGTACAACCCTTCTCATGGAATCTTTTATATACGTTACATCCTTTTGTACATATATATCACCGGCACAGTCTGCCCCTCAGACTCGTTATAAAGATCGTATCATTATACGCTCCATTATACTTTTAATAACTTCCTTCTGAACTTTTATATATATATTATATATTGCAAATCCACAAGGAAAAAGAAAAACGATTCCAAGGCCTTTCGTGTATTCAAAGCTACACCTCGTCAGGGAATGAAGATAAAAGGCGAGATGCCCATAAATATATATATCTTCATTCCCTGACGAGGTGTAGCTTTGAATACACGAAAGGCCTTGGAATCGTTTTTCTTTTTCCTTGTGGATTTGCAGCATTCATTCATTTCACGTGTTTTATTGTGAAATTCATCCCATATATATATATATATATATATATATATATATATATATATATATATATATATATATATATATATATACACACCCTGGTTAGCTTCGATTTCGACTCCTCCTGAATTGCTTATTTTGCTGAAGCTCAGAGTTTGCCCCCACCTTAGACCTACAGCTTAACGTGGAATTCAAACCACGACCCGCCAAGCAAGTCTAAAATTACGAAGTCCGATCCGGGATTCGATCTCCAGACCCCTAACCTTAACAGCGCGGATCTTAATCACTTGGCTATCCGGACGGGTTAATAATATATTATATATATATATATATTATATATATATATATATATATATATATATATATATATATATATATTTATTATACGGAGTTGTGCATAACCTTTTGCTAGGTGGAGGGTGCAAACTTTACTGGAGTGCCAAAGTAGATGTGTTATACGTGTTTTAATCGATAATTTCGTTGAGATTTCAGATCAATAACTGAAGGTGACAATTGCTGATGTTGGGGATAAAGAAGAACAACGTGCGATAGACCGAATTCGAGCAAATGCCTATCGAGAAGCAATGGAAGCAGGTGCAACTTTCATCAATCGGAAGTGGATCGGCCAAAAAATTTCATCGTAGCGAAAGTGGTGACTGACAATTGGAAGAAGGGGTACGACTCGTGCTTCACAAAATTTGGCGAAAGCAGGTCCGAAAAATGTCGCAGGAGAGCAAAGACTGTGACAAATCAGTGGCAAGAGGCGACGAAGCTGCACTCAAGCTGCCAAAATCATCTTGGAGAAGCGAAAGTAGGCTGTTCACCGGCCAACGATTTAACGATATCGTACGAGGCAGGGGTTGATGGTGATTTCATGTACTTGGACTGTCCACTGGTCAAATCCAAATCTTCCTCAGAAGATACTGAAGACCATGAACATTATCAACAGCGTTGCCGACTATTTGGTAGACTATTCTTACAGAAACAGTCATTTAGTTCTATTTAGTGTGGGGTTGCATGAATGCAAATGGTGTGGGGGTCATTTGCATTTGTAAACAGAACTGTCAATAGTTACGTGTATCAAGAAATCTTAGAATACCTTATGCTGGAGTATGGTAGAACAGCTGTATGGAGACGAACTATTTATTTTTCAACATGACAGAGGTCTTTAGCTCAATACCACAAGGAACAGTATTAGCTCCATTACTCTTCATAATCATGCTAACTGATATAGATGAGGAACTTACCAGTGACAGCACAGTAACATCCTTTGCCGATAGCACAAAACTTAGTAGAAAAATAAGAAACCCAGAGGATATAGGATCTCTACAAACAAACATGAACAGCATTTACAATTGGTCTAAAGGCAATAATATGAAATTTAACACTGAAAAATTTCAACAATTAAGGTACGGAAGAAGGGAGGACCTAAAATCCATTGAATACTATACCCAAATTGGACAGGAAATTCAGAGAAATTCTAAAGCAAAAGCTTTAGGTGTTGTAATGACTAATGACGCGAAATTTGAAACACAAACTAAGATAGCAGTAAACAGATAAAAAATAATAATTGGGCAGATACTGAGAATCATTTAAAGCCAGTGGTGGCCAACCGCGGTGCATTGTGCCAAAGGTGGCGCATCAAGTACTTTGAAGTGGCGCATCGAGGTCTAGTATGAATTGTGCTAAATTTTTACTTCTAACATTAAATATTAAAAATCAAAGATTTAAGCAGTTAAGATGTAGTTAACTAATCTCATTAAGGTAAATATTTTTCACATTATATTTCTATTTAAGGTAAATATTATATTTTTATTTTTACTTACAAGTTTAGTAATTTTTTCACAAATTTTTTTTTGGCGCATCCGAATTAAACCTAACCTAAAAATGGCACGCATCAAAAAATGGTTGGCCACCACTGATTTAAACGAGCAGATAGAAATATGATTATTCCTCTATTGAAAACACTGATCATACCCAAATTGGAATACTGCTCGGTTTCAACATCCCCCTATAAAAAAAAGACATTAGTCAACTAGAAGGGATTCAGAGAAGCTTCACAGCCAAGATCAATGAATGCAAGGAAATAACTTACTGGGAAGGGTTACGTGAATTAAACTTATAATGGACCAAAATAGTGGAGGAACTAGCCCTTAATCTTACTTTGAACCCTATAACCACTCCAGTGGCGGCTCGTCGGTAGGCACTGCGGAACTGCAGTACCCCTAAAATTTTTTATTTACAATTGAAATAATCAAGAACAATATAAGGATGAGCTCACTGAATAACTTTTTCAATAACTTTTGAAAATTTTATTCATTGCTCAATGCTCATCCTTTTATTTCAGTAATTATTTCAACCCATTCTTAGAGACAGCACCCCTAGAATTTTTAGTCACGAGCCGCCACTGAACCACTCAAACAACAGTGGAAAGTAGAAAAAGAAGAATGTGTCGTGTTCCCAAATTAAAGGCTAGACGGGGAACATCCTCAACCCTGAAAGGAAAGTTTTTGTTGTGGGAGAGGACCAAGATTGTTCAACCAGCTGCCCAAGGAACTAAGGAACACGAGTGGTGTAGCGGTGGATATCTTCAAAAGACTAGACGCCTGGCTCAGAACAATTCCAGATGCGCCGGGCGTTCCTGGCTATGTGAGGTGGAGAGCACAAGAAACCAACTCTAACTTCACCAGACCAACAAGCTTGACCTTCGTGAAATGAGAAATCATCGCACGAAACATTTGAAAGGTTGAAAGGTTGACCTCACTCTAGCTCATGCGGTTCGTGCAACATCTGCGTGGTTCGATGATCATGAAATTGAAGTACTATCATAGCCAGCTAATTCTCCCGATCTTAATCCGATAGAAAATCTTTGGGATATTTCTAAGTAGAAGGTCCAAAAGCTAGTAAACCAGGAACACTTAGTGAACTGAAGAGGTGTTTGATGACAACTTGACAATCGATAACTACAGAAGAATGCAAGAGGCTTGTCGATTCGATGCCACGTCGATTGGAGGCCGTAATCAGGGCTAAGGGTGGACCAATTAAATACTAAGACGCAGAGTTAAAAAGTCTTTGATAAAGGTTTAATATATTGGCAGTACTCAATAAACAATGAATTTATTCTATTTTTTGTAACACCTGACAAGATATTCTTATATTTTGGTATGTCGCTATGCATTAACTTTCACTATTTAATAAGGTTTTTGCTTACATTTTTTTTTTCAAAACCGGCACAAGGAGGCGTCTTTTTATCATCACAAGGTCACAGATACTCGATATTCCTTATAAAGGTGTATAACTTAATGGTATTAATGAAGGTCATGAGGGCATTTGAGACAGTATCCCGGAGTTGTACTCGTATTTCAAAAATGTAATACTGGTCAACAAGGATTTTGTTTCCTGAACGAAATTATGTGATTATTATAGATTTTTAACGTTGATTACAGAAATGACCTTGAAATTTCTATCACGCACGATTTTCGAGAAATTTTCTATTCCTTTATTATCAGCTCGAGTATCTGTATCTTTTTTCTTTTAAATAGCAGCTTCACCGTAATATTGTATACGGCAAAAGAAAATATCATTAGACTTATTACTTTCCAGTTTTTGAGGTGCTTAAAAATTAAAATTCATTGGATGTTAAAATCGCACAATCTGGCAATGGTGCTAGTAGGATGATGCAATAATGACCTTTGCACTGCGTTGTCTGAAAAAATACTGTCGTTAATCGTTTGTTGGTTGTGACTCAACGGTGTTGTATGTCAAAAGCTCTAAAAAGCCATTATGTCGCAAATGTGTTAACAACCCTGATACGTTATTTTAGGTATGCGGTAAATTCACTCGAATCTCAAAAGAAAAATATCACGCCTCTCATTGAAAAAGTATTCGAACTCTATTTCGGATGTAAAATAGGGGAGCAAGACAAAAGCTAGGCTCCTCATTTGTTGTACATTTTGCGCAGTAAATCTCAGGGCATGGCTAAAAGGTATTCGCCGATCCATGCCATTTCCTGTCCCTATGGTTTGGAGAGAGCAGAGACGCGTCACAGACTTACTTTTGCTTGACGAATGTGTGTGGATTTTCTTCTAAAAGCAAAAAATCGATTGAATATCAAAATCTTCTATCGGCAATAAGACCGGTACCAAACGGTGAAAGTCTTCCCATACAAGAGCAACCAGAGACGTGGACCTTAGAAGATGAAACTACCGTCGACAAGCCTATGGAATTGAGACCCAGAACCCAGATTTTCAACCACCTGATTCAAGAGAGCCTCAATTACACAAGATGAGTTAAATGGCCTTGTCAGGGACTTAAGCTTATCTAGGAGTCTAGCAGAGTTACTGGGTCCTAGACTTCAAGGGTGGAGTGTTGGCAAAAAACACTAACATTTCTGTGTTCCGCAACCATCAAAGCAATTTGACGAAATTTTCTTCTTTGAGCGGAAATGTATGTTATTGAAACAATGTAAACGGATTGGTGATGGCATTTGGTCATGAACGTGAACCAGAAGAATGGCGACTGTTCATTGACTCAGCTAAGTTAAGTCTGAAGGCTGAGCTGTTACACAATAGAAACGTTTATCCATCAATTTCCTTCAGACATGCTGTTCATATGAAAGAGTCGTGTGAAAATATGGAGCTTGTTTTGAATTACATAGAGTACTGTACACTAAGTACACCTAGTACATCTGTGGCGATTTAAAAGTCGTAGCACTTCTTCTCGGAATGCAAACGAGATCTACAAAGTTCTGCCGCTTTTTTTGTGAGTGGGATAGTCGGACCCCCCAAGATTCTCATTATGCCATTAAGGAGCGGCCACTTCGTCAAGCTTTAGTTCTTGGGCAAATGAGCGTCGTGCATAAACAGCTGGTTGATCCCAAGATATAGCTGCCAACTTTTCAGATTAAGCTCGGACTAATGAAAAACTTCGCGAAAGCTATGAACAGGGACGGTGAAGGACTTTAATAATTAAAGCAGAAGTTTTCGCGAATAAATGAAGCGAAGATAAAAGAAGGTGTTTTTGTTGGTCCACAGATTAGAGAAGTTATGAATAACAGCCGTTTTGATGAAGTCCTGAATGGAATCGAGAGGATTGCATGGGAAGCCTTTAAAGCAGTCGTCAAGAACATTTTAGGTAGGAATAAGGCACCGAACTACGTACAATTGGTTGAGGAGGTACTTACAGCGTTTAGGTTAATGGGGTGTCCTTAAAAGGTACATTTCCTGCACTCCCATTTGCACTTTTTTTCCGACCAACCTTGGTGACGTTAGTGACGAACATGGGGGAAAAATTTTTACTGGGACATTTCCACAATAGAAAAACGGTACCAAGGCAGGTGAGACCTAACAATGCTGTTTGACTATTGCTAGACATTAATCAGGGAAGCCCCAAATGTCGCCTATAAACGCAAGTCGTCGACAAAGATTTTATGTATGATGAATATAGTGTTAGAGCACGTCTTATACAACATATGCAGTTTTGTATACTTTTGGGTAAAACTTAATTCGCAGTTCCCTCAAGAACCCTACGTGATACAAATATTCCAAGGTCATATTCGTAATCAGTGTTGAAAATTCTAACACAGAACCTCGTCGAAGAAACAAAAGTAAAATTCGTTGACCAGTGTAATCACTGACTATTACTAACAATACAGGAACAGTACATTTGATTAGTAAATATACAATTTACCGACAGTATTTGACTACATTACGAAATACAAATTACAAAAGACAGACGCGGCTTCTTTCGAGAAGAGTTCCTAGTTTTGATCCAAAATACGATATGTATTACGAGATCTCGAAAAAGCTACTATTTAGATACAGTTCTCATTCTGATTCAATATTTGCATTTGAAAAGACGAAGAATGAGTGTGCATTTGGATCTTGGGTATATCATTTTAATGTAAGAATGTTACAAATGAAAATAAATATTGTTAGTATTGAGAAATAATATAATAAAGACTAAATGCAAACTAGAATGTATTTCATATTTCCGCGGATGAGTTTAGGGCAAATGGCTTAAGAAAGCATTAAAAAAAGGATCAACACGACTGAAGAAAACCATGCAAGTTGGGTTTAAGTAGACTTACAGCGAGCGTTTCTCATCTCAAACGCATTTTAAATTCACCTTCAGTCAGGGGCGTCCATACGAGGGGGCATTAGGGGGCTAAGCCCCTCGTTTTTTCGTCAACTGCTTACAGATAGATTTTATCATGAACCCAAAATTCAGTCATAATATTTGAAGAAAATATATATATATATATATATATATATATATAATTATTAATATTGTATGATTTCCCATATTTAAGAACAATAAACTTGTATATCTACCAAGTTATTGTGTATCTGGTTTCACCCTAATATCATGGAAATACAAAGAATGTCTAAAAAAACCCTTATTTTTCAGAAGGCAGGAAATGCTGTCCCAGACAACATAAATTTTAAAAATTTCCAGGGGAAGCATGCCCCCGGACCCCACTAGAGCTCGCAAATACTTGTGCCCCCCTGTATTTGGAAGTGCCCCCTTACTTAATTGATTATGTGGACGCCCCTGCCTTCAATCCGTTCCTAATATGAAAGATTTGTTTCGTAATAACGTAAATTAAAATTTATCAATGAGCACAGTTTGGGCACGCGAACAAAATGACTAACGAGTGTGTTTTTAAATACAATTTTTTTAAAAAAAATCCCTCAAAAATAAAAAGTTTAGATTAATTTCAATCTATCGTTTATGCAAGTGGGTATACACGATAATTATATGCTTAGTGTAAATGTTTTCCAAAGACTCTTCATTCAATATTAATCTAATTCTTAAATACCTCTTAGCTGAACTATTTCTTTCAACTGGCTTTATCTTCCTTATACTTTACTCATCCTACGTTTTCGAAATTAATATTTTACATGTACAGGGTGAGCGAGAAGTCCCTGTGCACCTGTCCACTTCTAACAGTGCAGGTACAGGTTCACTACACTTCTTGCAGGTGCACAGGGACTTTTCGCTCACCCTGTAGGTGTGTGTAGGTGTGTAGGTGTGTGTGTGTATATGATGAGCCGAGTGCGCCTGGCTATGTGGAAATGAAGATCGCAAGAAAGCAACTCGCTCTTCCATCAGGCCAGGCCTAGAAGTGGGGCCACCAGCTTGACCTTCATGTGAAGAGACCGAGGCACGGAACTTTCACCAGGTGTGTGTATATATATATACGGGTGGCGCAAAAGTCACGCATCATAGGAATTTTCAGTGTTGACTATATTTTTTTTTCTTTTAGGTAAGGGATGGCTGCGAAATTAACAATAGACGAGAGGGTGAGCTTGGTTTTAATGCATGGAATACCAAGTACAACACATCGATGAATTGGTACAGAATTTAAATTCTGCACCGATTCATCACCCAAGCTCACCCTGTCGTCTATTGTTAATTTCGCAGCCATCCCCTACCTAAAAGAAAAAAAAATCCTATGATGCGCGACTTTTGCGCCACCCTATATATATATTAGGAAAAAAGGCTTGACTTTGAGAATTGAATGGAAGTTAAAAATAAGGGCCATACAAACCGCAGTCCTGAGTGGACTACTGAACCACGGTTTCAGTGTGGTTTGCGGTTACAAATTATTGTGTGGCACGGCTAAAATGCATTCACTTTTAGGTAGAAATTACAATTTTTTTAGGAAGAGAATGTTCATTAATAAAAAAAAATAATGAATGGAACTTTTTATAATCTTTTCATTACTAATAAAAGGAAATGCTTCTTAGAATCGAATTGTTCATCTTAAAATCACGACGTAGTCGACGGAACAGCAAAGAAATAAATACATTTCTTAAATCTTAACAAATTACGTAGAGTGAGAAAACGTCGTAACTCTGCATTTTGGTTTAAACTTTATCTTCAAATTGGAAAAGGAAAGAGAGACGAGAGAGTTCACATCGTCACTAACGTTCGAGACCCCGTGTATGGTTCTATAGTATAGAATCTATACCAAAATTGGTTAAAACGAATTTGTGTGCTAATACCACCCCTTAAGAACAACTCAAAAACTGTATCGGCAATTTGAATGATCACAAACTGGGTGTAAGTGACTGTATATAATCTCCCTGATTAATGAACATAGAGGTAAATTTTATATATACTGTATACACACACACACACACAGTATATATCCTTACCAAACGTCAGCTTATAATTCGAATAACATCGTTACAAGTTCGCACAAGAACATTTACATGTTATTAGTCAGTCTACTGCAATACCATTACGTGCCTCCTCCAAACACAAACAAACACAAACACACACACGAAAAGTGCTTAATTGGCTATATTTACCTATTCCGACGTCTTAAAATTAGGTAAAACTTAAATTTTTCATTCTTTCCACGCAACCGAAATACGAGGAAATGTTACTCATTAAGGAAAACAAACTTTTCTCTCTCCTATAATCATTTCATGACAGACGTGAAACCATTTGTTCGAGAAAATAAAAAATAAAGAGAACGCAGTTAATGAACGTTTCTGAATCGCATCAAAGTGCGGTTTGCGCAAAATTTTAGACCTACTTCCAGTGATGGGAATCAGACTACGTCGGGAAAGAAGTAATTTCTCCCTCTCTGAAGCCATGCTCGAGCGACCATACACGTTTAATTAAATCACGAAAGACAAACACCTTCTAGAGATTCATCGTATAAAAAAAAACTTACTCTCTAAAACTGTGTATAAGTAAATTTATACAAAAGGTATTCAAGCGACACGGAAAAGAATAACTTTTGGTAATTTTAATACTGAAAACACCCATGACAGTGTTTTAGCACCGCTCCGTCGATCAGCCAAGTGAAGCGATATCTGGATGGTAGTTGGATGGGTATAACCGTACTTCGCATTCAGATAATGTAGTGACCCGTGATTTGAATCCTATGTAAAGCTATACAGTAGGTCCCCTCCGACACAAGACTGTTACCGTTACGAACGAGGTTAAACGACCCCAAAACGTCACAATGATTTCCATAGCTCTTATTAACGTTACACGTCTAGATTTATTTACTATATCTATACATTATCTAAACTATTTGATAACCATCTTAAAGTTACAGAGACGAAAGATAATCTTCCATCAACTAATCTTAAAGGAGTAACAAAAAATATTGCCATAGAAAGAAATAAAAGCCGTCATGAACGGGTGTCTATCAATTGTTTAGTGAATGAAACACAAACTTTTCAATGTTCGAACAAATTAGAGAGCTAAAGTCTATCTTTAGTATTTAATACCCATTTTCATTTATTTCCATTCCATGTTCGCCCTATTTCTAGATTTGATTTTTCCTATACTATTTTACTTAGTTATTCAGTAACGTAACTGGATCATTTTCTTTAAATATAGCTTTCAAACTTCTCATTTTATAAGATTCTATAGTATAGGCACACACACACACACACACACACACACACACATATATATATACACACACACATTTTAACTGCAAACAACACAGTATAATTAATGTAAAGAACGACGCTTGTATAGAAGAACGTTCAACACAAGATGAGGAGGGAGAACGAACAAATGAAAAATGAGGTAACCACCCGGGAATCGAGGCCCATAGTGTAGTGGATAGCATATCTGACCGGCAATCGGAAGATCCCGGGTTCGATTCCCGGGTGGTTACCTCATTTTTCATTTGTTCGTTCTCCCTCCTCATCTTGTGCGGAACGTTCTTCTATACAAGCGTCGTTCTTTACATATATATATATATATATATATATATAATATATATATATATAATATATATATATATATCAACGTTAGGACAGACAGTTTACAGATTAAGTCTTAGACAGAAAGTCAATAAAGGTTTCACTGCATGTTTTCTACAAAGCACTACTCCGCCCATACACCGATCCATTCAGGGTATACGAGCAGCTCGCAGTATCATTGCCAAGTATTAAGAGGTTCAAGGTGTGTATATGTATATATATTATATATATACACAGTACATTTTATTTTGTCGTAATGAAAAATTTTCTTAAGCAATAAACAAAGTAAAGGGGACACGCAGGAATACTTCAATTAAATTTTGCGTAATCGGAACTCCATACGCAAAATTTATTTACAAAATATTCTCATCAACAAATGGACGCGCATCCGTGTAACTATTTTCTTCACGCGGTTATGCGTATTTACATCTTGGAAACATACATTTATTCCTTTATAAAATGGTGTAAAATAAATATCATGCTTGGAGAACGGTTAAGAAGCGTTGTCAAACAATTTATTTATAGGTTTACGGTGTACGACGTCAGGTCGTAAGGGTGAGAATCCCTCGCCAATTCGCTATCCATATAAGGTAGTGGTATTCCCCAATTAATGTTAAAAAAAAAAATAAAGTGCAAAAATAACACGTGAAAAAGAATTACGAGGAATTCTGGCGTTCGTTCCAACAACGTTGGTCGATTGTTCGATGGAAAGCCATTGTTGGTTCCAGGAGAAGCCTTTCCAGTTCAAAGAACCATGACTGGAAAGTGCCGATGACTTGCAATTTTTTTCCAGACATTATAGGGCGGATGACAAGCTAAACTATCGCGCCCACGACTCTACTAATTTAGCCTCAGGCGGTCTAGTTAGGCGGTACGGGCGTGAAGGCATGGATCGTTGAGGACGAATAAAAAAAACAAACCCGCACAACGAAAGAGTGACGAATAAAATCGTAAAAAAGAGAAAATTAAGTAGATTGTAAGGTTTCGAAATGGACTGGTTTTAAATTTTAGTCCGGAAAAAGTATTTCTTTTTATATTTTTATAAGAATTTACACCCTTTCTTCAGTCTACCGTATCATGTAATACATAAAAGAGAATTTAGATTTACTTAGTCAATATGGCGTATGAAAACAAGCCTTTTTTTTTTTAAAGGATTTTTTACGGATAATGAACGTGTTTGAAGAAATTCACGTTTTATAATTTCGTTCGCAGTGAAAATGATTTATTACGAACATTCGCAAAACAAAGTAAAAGGTAACATTTTTTTAGCTTTATAATTTTCTAATAATTTTTAAGTGTTCATATTAATATGAAATGTATTCAGATTATATACTAGGTTAGGTGGTCATTTTAGATTGGCTAGTTATTTCCCACGTGCCCAGTTTCGGCTAATTACAATCTTTGTAACAAATTTTGACTGTCAAAAAAACTGGTCTCCGCGAAACTTATATATATATATATTACATTTCCATCCAATGATACCCTCGTGTTCGCCAAATAGATCCAAATTAAATGTTGTCTACTGGCTCGAGTACATGGGGGTCAATAACGTAAAAGCGTTACAAGTTCCCCTTAAGAAGTTAAGTAATGAAATGTTGGCAGGTTCTTATTAACTTTCTCTTGTCGTAGCCGAATGGTCAATGCCCGTGTTTCCAGATCAGAGGGCCTGGGTTTAAGCCCTTCAGTGATATATAATATATATATATATATATATATATATATATATATATATATATATATATATATATATATATACAGTATATATATATATATATATAGTTTTCGGAGACCAGTTTTTTTGACAAAGTCGAAATTTGTTATAAAGAACGCGATTGGCTGAAACTTGTCACGTGGAAAAATAAACCACTCTAAAACGACCACCTAACCTAGTGTAATTTGGTCTCTGTGAAACATTATATATATATATGCGCCTCAGTTATGGGTTAGCACCACTGACTGCCGGCCCCGGGTTCGGTTTCCAGTGACAGAAGGCGGCAAGCAGAAAACCCCTGTTCATTCTTCCATACAAAGAAAATTGGTTGGTACATAAATGGGTACCCTGGGTAGTCTAGTGGTTATAACGCTGTGATACTGATCGGGAGGTTGAGAGATAGTCCGAGCGAAGGCTTTGTAATTTCCGACGACACGTGGTGGGTCGTGGTTCGGATTCCACGTTAAGCTGTAGGTCTAAGGTGGAAGCAATAAGCTTGAACTTCGTCAGAATGAACAATTCAGGCGGACCTAACTTATAACCTAACCTGACCCCCTCAAAAACGTTGATAAAATGCGACATGGTAAAACCATCATTAGGCCGTTGAATTTGTATTTCATACTGACACTGTATCCGTAGTTAGTAGTATTGTGCGCACATTTTTATTTTGTGTGTACGAATTCTCTATATGGAGTTTATTTATGGTCTCATGTTGACATTTTAATAATTTGAAAAGTAATGAAAAATCAAGAAACTCGTTTAAATTTAATTTAGTTATATACCTTAATATACTGTTGTCACCGTAAAATATATATCCTCCACCAGGATTCGAACCCAGGACCTGGTGGAAATATTTTGCGTAACAAGTTCGTTTGCTTGTATTAGCAAGATAGGTTTGAATTAAATACTGTTCATTAAGCTCGAGTGTACGGGGTTAATATAAAAACACTTCTGGGCATGAAAGCGTGTGATGAAATATAGGTCAGGTTCTATTATTTTTTACCCTGCCATAGCCTGATGGTCAATGCCCGCGACTCCGAGTCAGAGGTTCGGTGTTCGAGTCCTGTGTTTGGGAAAACTTGCACAACAAAAAGTGGGCATGCTCATGCGTTTATGTTTTCATTATTTATTTATTAATATATATATATATATATATATATATACATATATATATATTATATAATATATATTACCAATTTTGCGTACCTTACCTACCTACCAGGACTCGAACCCTCCACCACCTAGATAGGGAGTAAAGGCGGTAATGGCCAATAGCAGATAATGACCAATAGCGGCCTTACGACATCAGATCGACCTGATATTATATCAAGTTATTAAAGGTTAGGTTTTTTAGGGTGTGGATATTTTGATCTTGAAGAAATGGGTATAGGTTCGTCAATACCTGTCGAATATTTCATCGTCCGAAAAAACAACGCTTTCGCATTGCGCAAAATTGCACGCATTCATGAATGATATTCCATCTGTGAATTTGAATAAAATACTGGTCATTAGCTCGTGTATCGGAGGTTAATACATGAACCACCTCTAGACGCGAAAGCGTCGAGTTTCCTCGAACGATGAAATATATCAAATGTAATAAACCTTATTCCATCGAAGAGCAGTAGCTGACGCTCTCGCCATTTGTTCAAAAAGTGGTGAGTTCGAATCCTGGTGCGAATATTTAAATAAATAAATAAATAAATAAATAAATATATCCCCTCGGTGGTGTAATGGTTAGCATCGCTGACTACGAATCCATCGACCCTGGGATCGAGACCCTCTGATGGCAGGCGGCGCGCTGCAAAACCCAACTGTTCATCTTTCCACACAAAGAAATTGGTTGGTAGATAAATGGGTACCCTGGGTAGCCGAGTGGTTAAGACGCTGGGCTGCTGGTGGGACGTGGTTCGGATTCCACGTTAAACTGTAGGTCTAAGGTGGAGTGACAAGCTTGACCCTCGTCAGAATGAACAATTTGGGCGAAATCTTAACCAAGGTTATATATATATATATATCTGTAAAAAGTACTTGGTTATCTTAATCCAAATTGGTGTCAAATAAGGTACGAGCCATTAAATAATGTGCATTATTGTATGTACTTCATTAAATCATTTGTGCAATTCTGAACAAAGAGTAAAAATAATAACCTTATTTTCAAAACCAACAAAGGAATGTAATTTTGAGTAACTGAAATGGGTCGGAACTTATCTGACATCATTTCATATCAAAATATCTAAATAGTTTTTACAATATATATATATATATATATATATACTGTACACGAAATATGATTTTTTTTTCCCATGAAAAAATCCCCCCACCAGGGTTCAAACCCTCTTAAATAGAAGTTCAGGGCACGATACAAGTACATATTCTTTACTGTAGAGAGTAAAATGTAATTTTTGTTTAGTAAGAAGTATTATGTCCTTTATAAAAGTAAAGTTGAGGATGTATGGAAGAAGATTTACAAAGCTTTCACAAAATTAAATTTCTTAGTATTTCGCTATTACAAATACACCGAATACGCGCACCAACACGTCATTTTATTCTATAATACGTGTAACACACACACAGTTATATATATATATATATATATATATATATATATATATATGCACACGCACAAGGAAAAATGAAAAGCGATTTCAAGGCTTTCGTGTATTCAACAGTACACCTCGTCAGGGAATGAAGAAAAAAAAGGTAAAATAGCGAAAATATATGTATCTGTACAGCGTAAACATAGTAGTAGGAATTAACAAGTCCTAATTATTTTGAAGGATAAAAAGTATTTTATGAAGATGTCCAATTTACACGTTACTGACCTCTTATTGAAATTACAGTATTTATAAAGCGTATGAATGCACATTCCAGAAGATTCCTTTCAGAAGTTTCAGTTACGCCCATTTTTTAGAAAGAATTTTAGAATTATCCTAATTAATACTGATTCTATGTATATACATACATGGTTAAACTATGCATTAGAATTATTTGCCGTCCTACACGCATATTTATGCTGTTTCACTCTGGAGTCTAAAGCTTTCCCAGTTTGACCTATATAATCTGAGTCACATTGTTTACATCCAGTCGAGTAGACAAAGCCAGTTGTATTATTATGTGGGCTGTCCTTTATTAGGAGAGATTTAAAAGCATTTTTATACTTAAAGACTATATTAATTCCAATTGTTTTATGTAAGGTGCGAAGATATTTAAATTTACATAGTTTGTGAGGATGAGATTTTTAGGATAAGATTTAGTTTGAATTACACTATTAAAATACTTTTCTTATAGCTTTACTTAAACCATTCGGATCACCTGAAGATCAGGGCCCCCAGCCTCAATTACCAGATGATATCTTCGTTAAAACTAACGAAAATATCACGACTTAACCTAACCAATCGTCAAGGGCGTACAGTTGACCTAACCGGGCATTGAATTTAATTTATTATTATATTTGATACTGTAAAGCATAAAAGAAGAATACATGGGGGCCCTGATCTTTGGGTGATCCACCCATTCTTTAGAAATGGAATAGGATAACAGTTTGATATCAATGTTTATAATATTGCATGACGTAGAATCTAAAAATCAGGACTAACAACTCTTAATGCTCCGAGAAACATAGAAGAAAAATGAAAGATTTTATTGAGGGATGATGGTCAGAATAAAAGCGAACGCAAGTTATTATTAATAGGCCTGCGAGAAACATCAAATTTGAATTGATTTGTGCATCTCCGAATTTTTAGACCCAGAAATGATAAGCATTCGTCATTTTCACTTTCAACAGTAAGTTTTCTAGACGAAACTAAATTATTGAGTATCAAGGAATTTATGAACATCAAATTCTGAGACCAAAGGCAAAACACATGATTAAGTAACGCTATTTTTGCTAAAACTTGACACCCCCACACCTTGTAACATTCCGTAACGCTAGACCGGACACCCACTAAGATGTTATGTAACCCCTAATAGTGGGTGTCTGGTCTAGCGTTGTTACGGAACGTTATAATGGGGTGGGAGGGTGTCAGTTTTTAGCAAAACTAGCATTACGTAATTTTTGAACAGCCCCATACTCGTAGTAGGCTAACACAAGTGAGGGGGATTTCCCATTGCCAAACGACATAGCAAAAAACTTATCTTCAAACTGAAATTTACAACCTCTGACATGCAAAACTTAATAAATTATGTGTTGCGTTCAACAGGGAAAGAATACTCGGAAATCTTATCTTTCAGAAAGTCGAGACCACCTACTGAATACACGAAAGACCTTTGAATCGCTTTTCATTTTTCCTTGTGGGTGTGCATCATTTATTTATTTCACGTTTAACTTGAAATTCATATTAGTCCCGTGTAAGAGAGGTAAACAGTAATAATAATAATTTAACAGTTTGTTTGAGTGGTCATCACTTTAAAGTTATTGAAAATCTATTTTGCATTTTTTTGATTTATTGGGAATGTAAGCAATGGTAAATATTTTGGGTGGGAAAATGTTGGCGAAAACACGCCAATATTGCTGTTGACCACCACCTCTCCTCCCCAGTAGGGGATCTAGGATTCTCGAAAAGGGGTGGGTGGGGAGCGGATCTTTACATACGTAAAAATTGCGCCAAAATAATGTTTAATTATATATAAATATTAATTACATATACTGGAATTAAAAATACATATGTTAACCCTTTAAGCACCAACAGGCAAATTTTTAGCGTTTGCTAAAATGTAGTTAAAAACCAGGTAGTAAATAGTGAAACTAACTTGATTGACGTTATCTAGTCCATCTGTTCAAAGTATTACCTGAATCAGTCATTTAGAGAGAGGAAGATCGTGAATGTAAATACTACCCAAAGGGTTCACAAGCACATTAACCTTTTATCTACAAATACCTACAACCATTAATAAATGAATATGTAAACCTGGAAAGCATAATTTAATTGAGTATATGAAGGGAAATATTATTTTTATACACAGTTTCTAAAAATAAAATTGAAAGGTAAGTTGCCACGTATTTACAAGGGTGGTGTTGATATTTTTATAATTTAAAAAAGTATGTACCTTTTTGCTTCTAGAAATTTAAAAAAAATTATAAAAAATAAAGCATTGGAAGGGGCGCTAAGATTGACAAAAAGGGGCTCCAAATTGAAAAACGGGGGGGGAGAGGGGCTATTATAACTGATATTGCTCTTCTGAACTCTGCATGCCTCTTAAATGCAAAAAACTTTTTTTTTCTACGTGAAGGTCAAAATATGAAGATAAAAACCCACTCTAATAGACAGTTTATTTCCACAACAGTTTCGATGCCCACTGGCATCCTCCTCGGGTGGATACAGAAAAACGAATGAACCAAAACAAGAGGGAAAAACAGTCCAGGGACCGACCGTTAAGAAATTCGCACCTAGGTTAGATCCCATTCTTCCGACACCGGAAGGGCATTTTCATTATTAAATTTATTACATTTAATATTGCATTATTATTTATTACAGAAATTTCTGTAATAAATAATAATGCAATATTAAATGTAATAAATTTAATAATAAATGTAATAATTATGTAAAAAAAAAATAGATTCTGTATGTTTAGAACAGGAAGATAGTTTTAAATTTGTGCGAATGTACTTATAAGCGGGTCCCTTTAATGAAAATGCCCTTCCGGTGTCGGGAGAATGGGATCTAACCTAGGTGCGAAGTTCTTAACGGTCGGTCCCTGGACTGTTTTTCCCTCTTGTTTTGGTTCATTCGTTTTTCTGTATCCACCCGAGGAGGATGCCAGTGGGCATCGAAACTGTTGTGGAAATAAACTCTGTCTATTAGAGTGTGTTTTTATTTTCATATGCATGCCTCTCCTCCTTTATGGAGAGCACGCAGTACTAGACTTTTTACATTTTCTAATTCCTTTTCTCTCCGACTATCTAATGCAAAGGTTAATCGGTATTTTCAGTCTCATCTACTCAACCGGTCAACTGTGGAGCAATCTTCCTCAATCCATCTTTCCTCCTGTCTATGACCTCCCATCTTTCAAACGCAGAGTGTCTAGGCATCTCGAAAACTCGAGACCTTGATTTTGGCTTTCTTCTTCCTCTATGGGGGGGCGTTTTTTTTATGGGCATTTGCCCTTGGCCCCTCCTCCTTGCATAAAAAAAGTCAATTTGGGATTACTTCCTGTGCGGCTAAATAAATTGGGCATCTCATTCAATAGAATGGTATACTCATCATAGCATTACAGTAAATCGTTATTGATGTTATTTTTCTGGGATAATTATGAACAAGCATATTAAATTTTTTACTGTAAAAATGGA
The DNA here is from genome assembly GCA_023014485.1 of Bathynomus jamesi. Classification (NCBI taxonomy): domain Eukaryota; kingdom Metazoa; phylum Arthropoda; class Malacostraca; order Isopoda; family Cirolanidae; genus Bathynomus; species Bathynomus jamesi. Next base: position 1,242,360 of record JAJOZX010000177.1, on the reverse strand, counting down.
TGTTAAATAAACAGTAAATGGCACATTTGTAACTACATTTTACCGTTTTTCCGAAACAAGAATGAAAGAGGAAAATCAGGGGATATTTGGAGGGAAAAAGTTGTGAATCCGACGCAATATCAAATATTTGTCAAACAAAATCTGATAAGCATTTAAAAGATTTTAAATCACTGGCATGTATGAAATCTGTGCATCATTTGGCTTTCTAACTAGTTGTGTATCGATTAATCGGCATCGGCAAATTTTTAGCCGATTCTCTTACCGATTCTTTGAAATTTTAAAATTTTCATTACAAAACAATCTATATTATAGAAATTGAACATACACTAAACACTATTTTTAATAATTTGTACTCATTTCAAAGTGTTATTGTATAAAATATATTTTACATTCACGAAAAAGGCAAAACTTAATAAGTTACCCATGAAATTACGTTCTCTAAATAATCCCTAAATATTATAAACTATTGTAATCTTTTGCTGTATATTAATTAATAATTCTATATTGTTGTACTCGATAACTTTTATATTAAACCATCTTATTATATTGACTTTATTTTAAGTATTTTAATAATTTTATAAACCAAAATTGTATATCCACTTTTTTTTATTCAAATAGGCCACCGAGGTCTTGAAATTTTAACAAAAAATTTTGTCGTTTACATTGTTGGAAAAAACACTACAAAAATACATCATTAATTTTCTTGTTTTAATATTTTCCATCGTATTGTGTTTTACTTTTATATAAAAACTTTTAATAACTTTAGTGTGTTGCTTAATCTTTAAGGATTCATTTGTTTATCTTGTGATTTAGGTATTGTTAAATAGAGTCAACAATTGGCAACAAAACTTAGGCCAAATAGCCCTAGGTCTATGAATATGAAAATTGAGTTTTCGCAATTAAAATTTATGAAGGGACTAGATTTTAAAATCTCGGCAAAGAATTGGCATCGGCTAAATTTTGAAATCGGTACATCACTACTTCCAACTCTTGTAAATATTTTTCAAGTGCAAATATACTTAACCCCGATCTTCAACTTTTACTTGCAATACAATAATGCTACACAACGAATACTCTTAAAACCCAAAGTCTTTATAACAAGTTACAAACTCGCGGTTAAGTCGGAAATCATCCCAGCTTACTTTTTCTCAACCTCCTACCAGCTTACATAATCATACATAGCAGCTGACTCGACTTATTCTAATTTGCTCAGTCAAATAAAGAATATACAAATTAAAGGTTATAACGTAAGACGCTATTCATAAATGTTGACTATGGCGTGTTCATATTGCTAAGTTATATAGTACATCGATATTTAAGTTGTATAATAAACAATTTACCGTTTTTCATATATATAACACTGGCCAACAAAAAAAAATGTTTTGCTGGTGATTTAATTCTAAGACCTGTTTCTGGATAATATTGATGTGCTGATTTCAAACATCACCTTAGATATTGTCCATCACATCATGTTTTCGTGCAATGTGCAATGCAATATGCCTATTTTGGGTGATCCATGAAGGGCACTTATCAAAATTGATGATTTTTGAGACCTGTTAACAGCTACGATTGGTTAGGTTTAGTCACGATATTTTCGTTAAAACTAACGAAAATATCATGACTAAACCTAACCAATCGTCAAGGGCGATGGACATTGGAATGTAGACAAGCAATTAGTAAACAAGGTAAGAAGCTATAATTAAAAGGTAGACCGCCGAATCGAGGTAGGAATCACGCTATAGTAGCACCCAAAACAATTATAGTTTCCAGTGCTTAAAGAAGGTATGGCAAAGCCTACCTATATTTAGCCTGGCCACGGTTGTACAAAACTTCATATTTTTGTGAAATCGAGGAAAAGCCAATGAGACAATAAGTTTACACAAATACCACAACCATCAAAGTTTTGAGTTTCACATGCAAAAACCATTGAAACCAAATTTGTGAAGCTGTACTCGAAATATAAGTGGCTTGTGGCTTAAAAATTTGTTTAAAATCGCTCGCATTATAACATTTACATGCTATAATGGAAGCGTGCACCAACTAGATGTTAGTAAGCTTTGGTATAGGTTTATCTAAAATACTATTAGGTAGTTATTTTACACTTAACTAAGCTTAAGAAACAAAGGTTCTAGCGTAGATATAGAAAGGGGGAGGCTATGTCAACCTACCTAAGACCCCTCCACACTTCTTGAAAACTGCAGAGGACACTTTTTGCGAAATTTAGGAAAGCCAGTCGATTATTAAATTTAAAAAATAACACGGCCATCAAATTTATGAGGCTTACTTCTGAAGCAAGTGGGTAAAAATGTGAGGCTACATAACCATTTAAAATCTAAATGTCTCGTGAACTTAACCCTTTCTCTACGGGCATAGCTTTGAAGCGAATTATATGAATTCAAATTATAATACAAATATTCCCCCATTTTCAACCCCAGAGGGTGGAAATAGAGGGCTATACCATTGGTTTATAAACCACTCGGAGTTCAGAAAAGATTAAGAGTTGGTTTATTATCACACCCGGATCTGAGCGCAAATTGGACATGTAGTTTATATTTGCCACACCCGGAGCGAAAGGTTAAAGAACAAACTGTCACAGTTCGCGTGAAACGTTCAAAGTGATAGGGCCTATCACTGCTAACTCATAACATAGACCTGAATTTATATCAACGGCTAACATTAAGCTTTGGGGACACCAAATTTCAGTGACCCGCTCATTTCTTACTTCGGGCCAGTCAGGGTAACCCTTAAATCAGGGTTAGGTTAGTTAACTATTCCCTATGTTACCAACTTTTGGCCAATCAGAGGTCCTAAAAGTTGGTTTTCTCGAAACTTAAAATTTACATTAACAACTTGCCATTAGTTTTTCTCTTGGTGGTAACCGAAGTCGTTCGCTTTTAACTAGAAAGCACATGTTCAGAATATACAATAGGCCTATAAAAGTACTTGGTCTTTCTTTTTCATTTTACATTCTACTGTACTTATCTTTTGGGGAAAAAAAATGATACACAACGTCTTCACCTTTAACTTGTCTGATGTAACTGTTGCTGGTTGCGAAGCATGAACTACCATTTTTTTGGTTACAAATTAATTTGAAATGCATTGAAAATAATTTTAAAAGGGCACCTTTAACTTTATCCACCTATAGCGACTATCACATGTTCGCGTTAATCGAGTCATTCCCCAAAACTGTTGCCCTGTTTCAAATAATCTTTTAGGTTTTCAGCATCCTAAACAGATCGATCAATCGCTCAGTCAATCAATCAACTATCGCCATCGTCTCTGGATGAGGTTTGCCACCTTTTGCTAAAGTTATTCCAAGAGAACAGTCACCAAAATGGTATCATGTATGCTTTACTAACGGCAAATTTTTTTTAAAATTAAGCTGTTTACATACATTTCAATTGACCAAACAAAATCTACAGAATTAATACTACAATATGATAATCACTCAAAAATTATGGAGCACAGCAAAGAATGTCCGACTCCTTCCGCTTCAAAGTACATGACTAATTTTGGCTTGGCTCGTACGAAAAATTTAAATAAATTATGAGGCCCGAATCCTGCCCGGCCCGGCCCGATCGTAATTTTTTTCCTAAAGCCCGAGCCTGACTCGTGCATATTGTACTAATTTCTAGATGACTAGCTAACCCGTGATCAAATATTTCTACTTCGGATAGTGGTTACTGTTTCATGAAAACCCAATTTCTGGACATAATTCGTCCGGGTCAGGACTCCAACCAGACTCAGGGTGAAAACTGAACGGGAAGCAACTTGCGTTGGCAATAAAAACAAACAACCCAGAAAAAACATCCCAAAACCCCACATTAAGTAATGTTTATTTATTTTTTAAATTTTACTACTGATAGGCAAATTTAAATAAAAATAAGCTAAAAATATTAATTTTTATAAGATACAATTGAAAGATAAAAATATTAACTTACATTGTAGGGTAAATAGTACAACTAACTATAACTAGCCTAACTAGTGTTTTACATGCTAATTTAATTATTTTATATAGAAAAGTAGCTCTTACTTTATGACTGTACAGTGTACAGTCAAGTCAAGAAATAGGCATGTTATTCCTCACTTTTAGATTGTCTCCATCTCAAAATTCACCAATTTTCGTAGATTTTAAATTAAAGAATAATTTAAACACTAATTTTCAAATATTTCTAATATAAATACGTTTAAAAGCAACCCGAAATCAATTTTAATAAAGGAATACTGAAATAGTAGTAACCATTTAAGGATTAAGTATTGTATTATTCGTCCGATTGTTGTATATAATGTTACTTATCTAATTGTTGTATTTACTATTAGCTCTAAGTACCACAGATCTCATAACTATTATAATGACCAAGATTAAATGTGTACTGCTAACAGAATTCATTTCTCACGTCACGTATAAGTTCGTTTATCCCCTAAAAAAATTACCCTTCATAACTAAAAGACGAGTTATCTTAATCATAATTATATTTATATATTACATAATTATAACTACAAAGTTCGTTTTATATTTAATCACAATATTTATACGTCAAAATCGTAACTACCAACAGCATATATAGAATGCTTTTATCTTATAATTAATATGAGAGTCCAGTAAAGCCTAAAGCTAAAGAGCCAAACTACATGCGAAAAATAAATAGGGGGGCTTTTCCGTTCTATGGGCACCAACGAGGTTAGGTTAGGTCAGGTTAGGATAGGTTGGGCTATGTTAAGCTATGTTAAATTAGGTTAGGTATGACCAATAATAATGATAATGTAATGGGATCTTTTCCGTTTGGGGGCTAGCAGCGAATTTTAATGAAAATTGGTATACTAATGTAGTTTTGGTCACTGATTTCAAAAATAACTTTCTTTTTTGGAGAAATGAAAAACAAACATGTTAGAGCACTTTAAATAATTAATATGTTTTTAACGAAAATATCATGACTTAACCTAACCAATCGTCAAGGGCGTACAGTTGACCTAACCTAGCATTCAATTGGCCTAACCTGACACTCAATTCACCTAACCTAGCATTCAATTCACCTAACTGGGTATTAATTCTTGATTTTTTCCTGCTACTTTTACAGATCTGCCGGGATCCTTCAAAAAACGTATTTTTCGTAAAGTTGCACTTTTTACCGTTTGACCGACGCCTTTGGCAACGAAAGAACTGTGTAATTTTATCAACGGAACACACTTTCCCACACTTAGAGCACTTTTTCATAAAGAGTAGCAGTTTGTGACTCTGGCTAAATTTAACACAATCCTCTGTAACTAGTTTAAGCTAGTTAAAACACATATTAATTATTTAAAGTGCTCTAACATGTTTGTTTTTCATTTCTCCAAAAAAAGAAAGTTATTTTTGAAATCAGTGACCAAAACTACATTCCGATTTTCATTAAAATTAGCTGCTAGCCCCCAAACGGAAAAGACCCATGTAATGTAATAAATCGTCAAATTTTTGAAGAAACGACAAATATTTTTTGTTTTTCTTTAAAATGTTCTGTTAAAAAAGTATTCTAATTACTACTATAATTCATCGAAAATGTGTCTGTCTGTCTGTCTGTCTGTTTATCTGTCTATCCGTCTGTCCGCGAAAAAGACTTTTACGTTTCTGAACCGATTTCGACCAAACTTCGTATGGTGGATGGGGGTGATGAGTAATGAACGAAAATCTATGTATGACTAGCCCCCCCCCCCTGAATTACTGGGCCCGAAGGCCCCAGCACCGCAATAAAACTATAGAAAAGAATGCAGTCATGAAAATCTTGAACTTCACATTGTGTCGAGATTTGTGAAGCTTAAGATTTTCATGACTGCGTTCTTTTCTATAGTTTTATTGACCAAATAATTGAAACCCCCAATTACTGTCATTAAGCAACTGTTATTATATCTGTGCTCCAGCCCCCCCCCCCCCCTCCAAATTACTGGGCCCGAAGGCCCCAGTACCGCAGGTCTAGCTAAATGGGTTCGTAGGGCCCTGTTTAACTAGTATTGTAAATTATACTATTATATATATATATCCCCCTCCCCGCGGGCGGTCTTTCTGGGGTGGATCGCCCGCGGGCTCCTGCCTCCATGTGGCGAGGGGGGTCAGCCGCGGCCGGGGGCCCTGCCGGGTCCCCCGCCCGGGTGCGAAGTGGACTTTTAGCATACCCTGCTATCCTACAGCCCCCTCTTTCCTGTCTTCCCCTCTTTCCCCTCTTCCTTGCCCCCTCTGTTTTTTCTGCTTTCTCTGTTCACTTCGCGCGCCCCGTGGGCTGCCGGGGCTGGTCGCTGGGGGTCTCGCTCCCATGGCCGGGGCTGGACTAAGTTGGCTGGTAGGGTGCCCAGGCCTGGGACCCTGGGGGGCCTTGGTCTTTGCTGCCGGCGGGGGAGAACTATCGACGCTGCAAGGGCCCCTTTTGAAACGGGGGTACCTACATGGGACGAGGCACCCATCCCCCGCCGGCATGCGCTTGGTCCCCTTGGGCCCCGGGTAATCGGTTCCCCGCGGCCCCGGGCGCGAAACAACAATAAATATTTTCTTTATGGAAACACTTACAAATCTAATGGACCTCGTTGACGACCGGGCTTGTGCATCTGACCTCCCTCTGACTACCTCTTTGGACCTTGGGTCTGGTAAGGGCAGTCGGCAGCCCTCGCCCACCCCGTCTGCTCTTCTTGCCGACACCTCCTCTCCCTCTCTTCCCCAGGCTCGTGGCGCCGCTGCCCGATCCCCGCCAGTGGCGGATGGACCTGCAGTGGACCCCCCGACCCCTGGATCCCCCCATATTCCACGTCCCGATAGGGACCCACCTACTTTTCGCCCTCAGGTGGGAAGCCCGCGGCCCCGGTCGCCTCCCACTCCGGTCGGGCCTCATCGCCCCCGGTCCCCTCGGCCCCTGGGGGACGTGGGACCCGACGTCGCCGTCCGCCTTTCTCGTCTCCCCATCCCCTCGAAGTACCGGTGGTGTTTGGCCCGACGGCTTCGCTCGGCCTTAGGACGGTGGACAAGTTCCTCGTCCTCCGCCCCTCCTCCTCCAAGCCCCTCCCCACTAACCATGAACGCCTCTTTCGAGCGATCCATGGGGTGACGGGGACGGCTCGTTTTGACCTTCGGCCTCAGAGGGATGGCTCCATTCTGATAAGGTCGCGTTCCTCTGTCGAAACCTCCTCTCTGCTCGCTATCCCCAATGTCCTGGGCTGCGGGATCACGGTGTCCCCCCACCCCCGCCTCAATCAGTGCCAGGGCACAATCTACGCTGCTCGTCTTCTACCTATCCCGGTGGAAGACCTCCAGATTGACCTCGCCTCCCAGGGTGTTGTGAGGGTGTACCGCTTTCCCGACAGATCGCGATCCCAAACCGCCCTTCTCCTCGCCTGCTCCTCACTTTCGACTCACTGGTGCCCCCCGTTTCGGTATTCTGGGGCTTTGGTGAGAGACGAGCGTTGCGAATTCTCAGTACGACCATACGTGCCAGATCCTACGCGCTGTTTTCAGTGCAATAGGTTTGGCCCACGTGAGCGCTCCTGCCGTCAGCCGGCCCCCGTTGTGTGTCCGCTGCGGCGGGCCCTCCCCACCCTTGCCCTGTACTGCTCCGCCTTCCTGCACCAACTGCCATGGACCACACCTGCTTCATCCCGCTCTTGCCGTCCTTCCTCTTTGAGAGGGAGGCTCGGGCCCTCTGTTCATCAGAGTTTCTCAGCGCTCGGGAGGCGCGGGACCGGTTGCGTGGCTGCGAGGCCCGGCGTGGTGCCTCGTACGCCGAGGCTCTCCGTTCCGGCGCCGCCGGCCCGGACCAGGACCCCGTACTCACCGGTGGTTCCCAACGCGCCTCCACCCACCGTGTCCGCTACTCCCAGTCCATCCTCTGCCGCCCAGCGGACTCTACCGCGGCTCCCCGTACTACCAGCGCGTCCCCACGTGCTCCCTCCGCGAACGCCGATGCTTCGTCGGCAACCCCCCCTGCCCCTTCTACGCCCTCTCCACCGGCGCCTTCGGCCACCCCCATTCCGGATCGTGACCCGCCGTCACCCATGCGGGCCGCACGACGGAGGGGTAGGGGCCGCAAGCGCCGCGCCAGTGGTGACCCGAAAAGTTCGAAGCCATAAGCCTCGCATCACCTTCCTCTCCCAAACACAAACGCCCCCTTCGCCCTACCCCCCGGTGTCCATCACCGTCCCCACTGCGCAACCGTTATGTTATGCACGCTCCCCCCTGGGGTCCCCGATGGCCCTCGTGGTGGGGGCTGAGATACACCCTCTCCGGCCCGGTCGATGGACCCACTGGAGGGGAACTCGCCCGCCTGGTCGGCGTGGGTGGACGTGCACGCCCCCGCGCTTGACCCGCCCCATCTCTCTCCTCGACCTGCAATGCCTCTGGGTGAGGTATTATTTTCCACTCCCCCTCGTAGTCCTGCCTCCCCCGCACCTTCGGTGAAGGGAGGGGCTTTCTGGATACCTCTCACATCCCCTTCTCTGCATCGCTCTCCCCCGGACGTCCGGGAGACTCCTCTTCTGGAGGACTTGCCGGCGTCTGGTTCCACATCGCCCCCTCGTCGGGGTGACCTCGCCTTCGCCCTCGTTCGGCGTCCCTCGTTGAACTCCGGGGCTTTCGATTCCCTCTTTAATCTCGGGCCGCCCGATCGGCCCACCCACCCCATAACCATCCGTTTCGCAGACTTTCCCTACCCCTCCATATACTTCGCTCCTGCAGTGAACATCCGCGGGCTCCTGGCAGGCCTCGAGAGTCTCTCTTCTCTCCTGGCCTCCAGGTGTCCGGCGTGTTTCTGCCTTCAGGAGACGATACTGGGCTCCCGTTCCCTCCCTCGAGTGTCCGGCTACTGCGGGCTCCCTTCCCCGCCTCTCGATGGGGCGGGTAGGGGGGGCTCCGTGGTCTTCGTGCACCGCTCCGTCCCTTTCCGCCCCCTCCGCTCCGTACTGTCTTGCAAGCTGTGGCCGTGCGCCTTTCTTTTGTGGCGTCAGCTCACGGTCTGCTCTCTTACCTCTCCCCTAACGTACGCCCTCCACCCGATTCTCTCCGTGACCTAATTGCAGCTTCCCCGCCCTTTCCTGCTTCTCGGGGACTTCAACAGTCGGGACCCGGCCTGGGGGGACGTTTGCTCCACCTTTCTCTCCGGGACCCTTCTCTCCCTTATGGACGAGCTAGAGTTCACCTTTCTGAACGATGGCTCCCCAACCTGCCTCCACTCGGCCCATGACAGTTTCACCTGTATTGATCTTTCCCTGGTTTCCCTCGATATCGTGACGGAGTTCACCTGGGAGGTCCTGCCGGATTCTTCCGGCAGTGACCATTTCCCTGTGTGTCTTACCCCAACCCGTCTCCTCCCCCCCCACCTCTGTCCGCCCGCGCTGGCTGTTCGCCCGAGCGAAATGGCCTCATACACGAGGTGCACGGCGATCTCGCCGTCCATTCCTGCCTTTCACTCCGTTAGTGAGGCCCTCGCCTTTCTCGAAAGCAAGATCCTCTCGGCTGCCACCAGTTGCATCCCCCGTACCTCAGGTTCCCCCAGGCCGCGCAGCGTCCCATGGTGGACCCCAGAGTGCTCCCGTGCCGTTCAGGAGCGGCGCCGTGCTGGCCGTCGCTTCTACCGGACCCGCCAGCCGGAGCATAAGATGGCGTTTCAGCGCCTGAAGGCAGTGGCCCGTCGGGTCTTGAAACTAGCCCGGCGTACCTCCTGGCGGAGTTACGTGTCCGGGATCTCCTCCTCGACCGCCCCCTCGACTGTTTGGCGCAAGGTGCGTAGCTTTGAGGGGACCCGTGTCCCCCCTCGACCCCCGGTGCTTCGGGTCGGGGACGACGAGTTCGTGTCCGATCCGGAGGCCGTCGCGAACGCACTCGCGGCGCACTTCGCAGCCATCTCCAGTTCCGATTCCCCCACTCCCGCCGCGACCCACCGGAATTTCCACCTCATAGGGATGTCCCCTATAATCACCTCTTCCACATGACAGAGCTTCGGGAGGCCCTCCGCCCACGACGCTCCTCCGCCCCGGCCCCGATAATATCCCCTATGACTTGTTACTGCACCTCCACCCCTCTGCTCTCAGCTTTCTACTGGACCTCTATAACCGGATTTGGTTGGAGGGTTCATTTCCGGACCGATGGCGTGAGTCCATCGTCGTCCCCATCCCGAAGCCCGATAAAGACCCCTCACTCCCGTCGAACTATCGCCCCATTTCCCTAACATGCTGTGCCTGCAAGGTGATGGAGGCGATGGTCGCCTCGCGGCTGTCCTTTACCTTGGAGGCGAGTGACCAGTACCCTGCTACCCAGGCTGGTTTCCGGCGCTTCCGGTCTACTACCGACCCCCTCCTTCTCCTTAGCCATGACGTGCAGGAGGCTTTCTCCCGGCGTCAATTTGTACTCGCCGTCTTTTTCGACCTCCAGAAGGCCTACGATACTACCCGGCGGAGCGCGGTCTTCGACTGCTTACGCTCCCTGGGTTTCGTAGGCTTTCTCCCTTCCTTTATTTATAACTTCTTGTCCGCCCGTTCTTTCCGCGTCCGCATCGGTTCTACCCTCTCTGACCGCTTTCCGTTGGAGGAGGGTGTCCCTCAGGGTAGTGTCCTTAGCGTCTTGTGTTTCTCACTCGTGATGAACACAGTCGCTACGGTCCTGCCTACATCCGTTCGTAGCTCCCTCTATGCGATGACCTGGCTATCTATTGCTCTGGCCGCCTCCCGTCTTTGGCTGAACGTCGGCTCCAGCTAGCCATCAACGCGGTGGTTCGCTGGGCGTCCTCGGTTGGCTATGCTTTCTCACCCTCTAAGTCTTCCAGTATGCTTTTCCGTCCTCGGCGCCTCCGTCTGTCGCATACCTTCGCCCTTACCCTTGCCGGCACTCCTCTTCCCCTCGTCCCATCCGTTAGATTCCTGGGTATGACCCTCGACGGATTTTTCGGTTGGGTTCCACACCTTAGGCGGTTGCGGCAAACATCTCGTCGCACCCTCTCCCTTTTGGGTCATCTGTCCCACACGACCTGGGGGGCGGACAGGCGTACTCTGCTGCGCCTGTACACCTCCCTGGTGCAGTCCCGTGTCGACTACGGCTGTGTGGTCTACAGCTCCGCCTCCTCTCCGGCACTCCGTATGCTGGATCCTCTTCTCCACCGTGGCCTTCGCCTGGCGTCGGGTGCCTTCCGCTCGTCCCCTGTCGCTAGTCTTCAGGTGGACTGTGGACACCCCCCCTGCCCCTTCGCCGGGGCCTTCTCATGGCGAAGTGTTATCTTCGCATCTGCCGCCTTCCGATGTCCCTACTCTTCTCCGCGATCTCCCAGGCGCTACCCGGCCTGACACGTGGCATTTCGCTGCCTCTCTGGCCGAGATTTTCTCGTCCCTGGGGATCCCCCACCCCTCTATTCTGCCGTTCTCCTTCGATCTGTCGCCCCCCTGGCGGACCACCCCTATCTGCCGTTGCCAGGCGCTCCGTGGCCTGCGTAAGGAGTCTCCCCTGCCGTCCTCCGGTCTTCTTTTCTGGCCCATCTTCCCGTCCATTCGGATGACGTTCCCGTCTACACCGACGGCTCGCGCTCCCCTGCAGGTGTCGCGGCCGCCGTCTTCTCTCCGTCATTGTCACCTACCTCCCGGGGTATCCCCCTGCCGGTTCAGGCCTCCATCTTTTCCGCGGAGCTCTTTGCCCTTCTGGAAGCCCTCCGTCTGGTATCGGGTTGTTCGCGGTCCTCCTGTACCATTTTTTCGGACTCGCTGAGCGCCCTTCAGGCGCTCGAGCGCTATGATTCCCCGGACCCCCTCGTACGCCTTATTCAACAGGAGTACCATGTCCTGCACACCGTTCACCGGATCCGGGTCACCTTCTGCTGGGTTCCTGCCCATGTTGGTGTTTCCGGTAATGAGGCGGCGGACCGCATAGCCCGGTCCGCCGCCTCGCTGCCTCCCCTCCCCCGCCCGCTCCCCTTCTCAGACTATGTGCAGGTCTTTCGTTCCTTTTACGACCGCATGTGGCAACAGTCCTGGGACGATGCCACCGGAAATAAACTCTGGTCCATCCGCCCCCGTCTGTCATATTGGGTGTCCTCTTTCCACCGCTCCAGACACAAAGAGGTCGTCCTTGCGCGGCTTCGCATCGGCCATACGCGCCTCACGCACGGCTATCTTATGTTCCGGCAGGAGGCTCCTCGTTGCGCCTCCTGCCAGTCGCCCCTCACCGTCTCTCACATCCTTGTGGAATGCCCACCCTGTCGTCAGTACGTCGTCGCGCCTTCCCGTTCCTTTCTGATTTCCCCCTCCCGAACGTTTACGCCTTATGCTCGCTGAGAGCCCTCTCTTTTCGCTTGACCGTCTTTTCCTCTTCCTCTCCCAATCTCGCATCCTATCTGAGCTTTAGGTGACTTTTCACCTGTAGTCCGCTGTTCTCCCTTTTCTAGTGCCTTTTCTCCGTCTCCGTTTCTCTTTCTCGTATTCCGCCTCGCCATGATATCCGCTACCATATAGCAGGAAGTGGCGGTAAACGCCCCAATACAAAAAAAATAAATATATATATATATATATATATATATATATATATATATATATATATATATATATATATATATATATATTACAACGACCAGGACAAAATCCTTTAACCTTATCATTAATTTGAAATATTTTACTGGAAAATACTCAATGAAGGAAATGTAAATAATATAGTTATTAAAATTATAAATGCTGAAGGGAAAAACTAGTCTCGAGTTATTTCACCCCAAATCCCCCCAAAAAACAAAAATACCCTCTAAAAGAAAATATAGGAATGATACTATAAACAAATGCGGTCATATTATTTGGAACAAATTCAACAGTTGAAAAAATATAGTAAAAAAAGTAACTTACAAACTTAAGCTTATGCAGTTCAAACGCGCGAGCTCGATTATGCTTCAACAGAGGCTTACAAATGTGCTTATGAAACTTTTTAAAATGTTACTCTTCATTTTGATGTTTATGAAATTTTTTATTTCTCTCTTCATTTTTTTTTCTGATCTAAAATGGAATTTACATTAGACCTTGTTTGTGTTAACATTCTTGCCATCTTAAGACTCATGCTTACTTTAACGAGTTTATAGCATAAAAATGGTAATATATTTAAAAATAATTGCGCAGGTACATTTTCATAATACTGTCATCCACTATATTTGTTCAAACGGTGATTGCAAACCCAAATTATGCGGTAACTGCATTTTACCAGTTTTAAAATGTTAATTTTTTGCATGTTGGTAATGAAGAGGCGCTGATCCACCAGGACGGTTGTGTGAATGGATGTGTACACTTTACTTTCTGTTTTTCACCCTTTTTCACCACCTTCTGAACTTGACATCCGGGTTGTTTTTGTCTTCTTACCCAAAATCTCTGAGAAATTAGATTTTTGATAATGTATGTAATTTGAAAGGGTCACAGGTTCACTGCCATTTTAACGGTTAAAAAATGCTTAAAGAATAACTGTAACCAATATCATACTTGCCAACCCTACCGCTTTAGGTGGTAGGCTACCGATTTTCACATTATGAACACGAAAAACATGCAAATAATATCAAATCTTTTAAGCTCAGAGTGCACTAGAGTGCATCATTTAAGGCTAGGTTTTAAAAAATTTCCCGTGGTGGAGCATGCTCCTGGACCCCCTGGCATTGATTACAAATCCTACCATTTTTGCTTTTCAAAATATTGGCAAGTATGCAATATATTTGCAATAACTGTTGAGTCACCATGGTTATTACTGTCAATTTAAAGGTATTTTAGCAGTAAATAGATGTTTTTAAAACGATGCCTACACAGGGCCGGATTTAGGAGTGGGCAAAGTGGGCAGCTGCCCATGGGCCTCCACATCTTGGGGGCCTCCACATATTGACAAGCCATTATCAAAATAGAAAAAACCCGAAACTAGAAAAACCCGATAGATGATCAACAAAAAAACACGCGCATCCAATACCACTGTAGTACATAAACTTTTACCAATTACTATTTGTTGTGTACTGATTACACTGGGGAACAAATTTCAACTTTTTGTCTATTGAATTAGATTTGACAGTTAGTTCTAGGTAATTTGGGTGCGCTGAGCACGAATTTTTACTCGGTTTTGCTCTATCAGGTCCTGATTTTGCTCAACACCCCTCCTCTTTCGTCGTATTCATAAAAAGGTTTTTTTCTCAATACTCGCTAAGTCTTTTTGCAGTTACACATTATGCAACTAGGTTTTTATCTAGTTATTTGTACCTATTGTTATGGTATTGTTGTATTATGTATATTTTTATATGTAACACCCTAAAAATATTTTTAATTTTGTCATTTTAACCCATTTAATATTAGTAAATTAAGCTAAAAATATCATAGAATTCTAAAATTTTCTCGAGCGTTCCTGTTCTCTGTAGAGTATTCTAGAGGGACAACTAAAATATATAAAAGCGACTCGTTTCCAGAGTTAATCAGTCAATTCAATCAGTCACTCAGTCAGTCAGTCAGTTGAGTTAGTTAATTAAGTTTGGGCATTAACATAATTTTGAATTGGCATATGATTTAGTGAGTAATTTTGTCATCGTGATTTAATATAGTTGATTTAATTAGACGTAATTTATATTGTACCTACTCATCCGTGTTTCTAGTTTAATTTCATAGATTGTAAGTACCTATTTCATAATAAGTACCTATTTAAACTAATTTTTGTGTTTATATTTCAGATTTTCTTAAATTTATATGAATTAAGGGCTTTAAATACCTTTACAAATTGGCAGAACAATCAAGCAATATGTCATCAAGCACTAGAAAGTTCAAATGCAAAAACAACCCTGATTCCTTCTGTTATATATGTGGAAATTTTACACTTCCACATCAACGAGCAAATATAACTGACTTCGTAAAAAGAGCTTACTTAGCTTATTTTGGCATAAAACTGGGGGACCAAGATAAATCGTGGGCTCCACATAAAGCCTGCACTATATGTATTGAAAGACTGCGACATTGGACGAAGGGTTCGGATTCAAAAATATCTTTTGGAGTTCCGATGGTAAGTTTATGATTTCATAAAACTACGTAATTTAATCACTAGTATACTGTAACTTACCTAAATGTAATTGTAACTTAGGTACATAAACAAAAATTTACAGAAAATGTTTATAAGAATCTCAAATATTGCATAAGGTTGAAACACATAGAAATGTTAAATGTTTGGGTGATAACTTTTGATAAAATTCATAAAAACAAGTCTCTCGTCGCTTTTGTTAACGCTTTACAATTTTTTTTCCATATCAGGTGTGGCGAGAGCCTACTAACCACGAGACCGATTGCTACCTTTGCTTTGTCAAGACTTCGGGCTTCACTAAGAAAAATAAACATTGTATCGAGTACCCAAATTTCGACACCGCGATACGACCTGTGCTACGTTCAAATGAGATCCCCATTCCAAAATTTAAGGGTCTGCCAACTCAAGAATTAGTTGAAGATGTTCCTGAAAATATTGTTATGCACTTTGAGGAGTCAGACACCGATTTTGACCCCAGCGTATTTGAAAGTCAAAACGATCCGCAAAAGTTTAACCAGACCGAGTTGAATGATCTTGTAAGGGATCTAAATTTGCCAAAAAAGGCTGCGGAAATTTTAGCTTCAAGACTTAAAGAGAAAAACTTGCTTACTTCAAACACATACATTTCATTTTACAGAAAAAGAGAAGAACAACTTGTTAAATATTTTAGAACAGAGGATAGTTTAGTATATTGCTGCGACATAGTTGGTTTGTTAAAGAAGATGGGGGTTGAGTCTTACGATGCAAATGATTGGCGCTTGTTTTTAGACAGTTCGAAAAGAAGTCTTAAGTGTGTGTTGCATAATGGCAATCTATACGGCTCGATACCGATTGGGCACTCAACAAAATTAAAAGAAAAGTATGAACATATAGAAAAGGTTTTAAATCTTATCAAATATAGGGAGCACGAGTTGATCATATGTGTTGACTTAAAAATGGTTAATTTTCTGCTAGGACAACAAGGAGGGTATACTAAATATCCCTGCTTCCTTTGCTTATGGGACAGCAGAGCCAAGGAAGAACATTATTTCAAACAAATCTGGCCAGCACGAACATCACTTACTGTCGGAGAAAAAAACGTAATTAATCCACCTTTAGTGAGCAGAGATAAAATCATATTTCCTCCTCTGCATATAAAACTAGGCCTCATTAAACAATATGTAAAAGCTTTAGATACGAACGGCGAGTGTTTCAAATACATAACTTCAAAATTTCCAAGTTTAAGTTATGAAAAAATCAAGGCGGGAATTTTCGACGGTCCACAAATAAGAACAATGATTAAAGACAGCAATTTCCTAATGTCATGAATGAACGCGAAAAAAATGTCTGGTTCTCATTCGTGGACTTGATAGAAAACTTTTTAGGCAATTATAGGGCAGATAACTACGAAGAAATCGTAAAAAAAACTTTTAAGGGACTACAAAGAGTTAGGTTGCAATATGAGCATAAAAATGCATTTTTTGAATAGCCATCTTGACCAATTTCCAAGTAATTTAGGTGATGTAAGTGACGAACAAGGGGAGAGATTCCACCAAGATATAAAAATTATGGAGGAACGGTACCAAGGCCGCTGGGATTCCCACATGATGGCTGATTACTGCTGGTGCTTGAAAAGAGACCTGCCATCAACAAGCAAATACGCTAGAAAGTCTTACAAAAGAAAATTTTTGCCACAGTGAAAGCTTCATATCTGTTTTTTTTTTTATTTTAAGTCATTTCTATCGTTATAATGTAATTTTACTGTAGTTTGAACTGCTTGTATTCATGAAACTTGAAAAAAAAAATTAACACGACTTAATTTTTTAGTCCTAATTTGAAAAATCTGGAAAATGGCACATAGGCTGTCGACAAGAATCAGGACCTGATAGAGCCAAACCGAGTTGAAATTCGTATTCAGCGCACCCAAATTACCTAGAATCAAGTGTCAGATATCATTCAATAAAATACGTGTTGCCCATTGTTATTATTTTGTTTTTATTACTCTTTTAGGCCTACTCTCACTATAATGGAATACCCGAGTAACCCGAGGCTTTCATTTTTTGCAGAAATGAGTGGAATGGACAGACACAAGAGTGCACGATGTTTTGAAAGTGTATGTATGTTAATTATATTATGAATCTTATGGATGACTTCAATTATGTCTTCCCCTAAGGTAGGGGGGCCTCCACATGGAGGCTGCCCAGGGCCTCCACACGTCTAAATCCGGCTCTGTGCCTACATCTTTCGCACTTGCAGTAACAAGTGAATCCAGAACGGAATATTTGTTAATGAAGTGAATTTACTTACATTTTCACATTCTATAATGAACCCACAACAAACACAAAATATTATCGTTCTAAAATCTGTAACCGAAAACGTTCCAAACGCTTCTGTACGCGTAATCCGAATAAAATTATCGTAATAAAGTAGCGCCTATTTATAATAAACTTTGTGCTGGTTCAGCCACCTTTAACGAAAAGTGGTGTAGAGACATAACCAAGACGCACAAACACGTATCTGTAACTATATTATAAAATTTACATAGATATATTTCATGAGTTACTTTCTGTACTAAATATTGTTAATATTTAACTAATTAAATATTTGAAATAAATAAAAATTAACTGTAAAAAATAATAATTACATCTGAAAATTTGAAAATAACTTAGGATTTGAGAATTTACAGTTTCACTTTCAAATTAAGTTTTGAGTAAATCTCTATTGGTACACTACCAGTTTTAGTTTGTAATCACTGTTGAAATAGCGGACAACTGTATTATGAAAGTTTCATCATTTTTAAGACTATTGCTATACTGACAGCATAAATGTATTCAAATAACACGATTTATAGTGATAAAAAATGTTAACATTGTGACACAAAATCCAATTTAAATTCATAATGCAATATTCATAATTAAAAATGTTTCATATCGTTGAAAACAGTAGAATTTTTATGTTACATAAGAGCGAGTCCGGTATCAGTGTTTCTGAGAATCTGATACATTGGGAATTCCGTTCTAGTTAAATACTTTTTTGCAATGCGCGAAACGCTTCTCTCTCTCTCTCTTTCCAGTTCGCTCATCTGATGCTTTAGAATTGTAGTTGAGAACGTAAGAATTGGACAAGAGATGGCGCAAAGTGCGAGAGGGAAGCTAGAACAGGCGCAAATCCTGCGTCTGAAAGCAGATTTTATCACTGTAAGATAACACTGGCACAAACGCAATTGTTTTGTATTACGAAGTGACCAAGGAGCCTTACTTCAAACTGAAGATCTGCAAAGAATTTTTTTTTCCGAATGGAGAAGACATTATTCTCGTGGGAAGAAGACCGGAAAAGAAAAAAGGAATTGAATGAGGTTTGCGGTAAAATCAGCCTTGAGAAATTGTTCCATTCTAAACCACAGGTGTGACCTTAATTCATGAAAAAATGCAGGAGAAATAAACAAGAAATGTATTTATAAGTTTCAATATTTATTATTATTGTAGTTCATATATATGTATATAGCATCACTGGATTACTTTCATCATCCAGATATATTTAAATTTGTTATTCTAAGTGCTTTAAAATGATATGCTATGTACGAGTATAAGTATACTGTATATCCCTAAAGATGTAATGGAAATTGTCAAACATCGGCTGAAAATATACTTAAAACAGTCAAAGGTTCATTTTAGATTACCACGAGGCTTGAATTACGATTTTCTCTTGGAATTTTGCTCGAAAAGATAATTAATGTAGCGAGTCTCCCCCGACGTAAACCTGCAGGAGCTCGAACCCCTGCATGTTCGGAGACATTAAAACGTACTACTTTACTAGTGTGTTTAAGTGTCGTTCCTTCACACGCTGTAACACAACTGCACATTTATATCGCAACGGATTTTAGTGTAGCATTTTCCTTCCTTTGATTGGTCAGTCCTTGGAAGAAATGAAACATGGTCCCTGATTGGGGAACTCGCTTTTCTGAAAAGTGACAAACATTTTCGATAATTCTCTTGCTATTAGTAAGGATGTACGTATATACACAATGTTATACAACACGTTTCTAGTACGTTAAGCGACTGCTCGTACATAACAGGAAAGTCAGAAGAGTACCAAGTAAATTTTTCATCTTTATTTTTGACTGAAGAGATATAAATACGGTATTGGAAGAATTAAAAACAATTTTTACTTCTGATAAATGTTCACCATGAATAAGTTAAATAATTAAAAAAAAATAATAACGGATCGAATAATTTAGTCTCAAATATTTCAAAACATTAAATGAGGTTTCAATTGTACAAACTTTTTTATTTACACAATTTTTGTTAACGTTCCAATGATGAGCTGCCAATGGGAGTTAAGTTGAAGGCTGAAAAAAAACTCTGGGTTAAAATTGATGAGGAATAGCGCTTTCATAAGAGTGCCTATTTAGTGGTGGAGAGAGAGAGAGAGAGTTACAAGGAGTTACAAGGAAAAGAAGTACCTCAAAAGGCCTTGCGGCCCATAGCGAGGAGGTACGAGAGAGAGAGAGAGAGAGAGATTAGTATAAGTAGTGAAGTAATATTTAGATATAAAAATTAATTTTGGAGACCATTTTTGCGTCAAAATATTAACTGTTTATGTTAGAGTCATTAATAACTTGTTCATTTATAAACCCGAGAAAGATTCAAATAAGCACCTGTGCAGGTCGAAAGAGCTCGTAGATAACATAACTATGGACTAACTCGAGTCTCTTTGAGAAATGGAGAGAAGGGCGCAGTGACGAGCCTGCCGCGCGTAATGTATTTGGTTGAACTCAGTTCTCCCTTTAAGGGGAACTTATTTTTCCACGTTTGTGGACGAAGGACGCAAAACGGAATACCAACAGAGCTTGTGGATAGTGAAAGGTGCCTCGTACAACTGGTGATTGTGATGCACTAAATACCCGTGTGGTCGCGTGATTGGGCAATACTGTGGTAATACTGTAATAATCGTAAATTTTCAAGCAAATAACGTAAAGGTAACTATCGACCATACCTGTTATGGGTGATAAGACAAAACCAAATAGCGTTTTCTTGCCAAATGAGCCTCAGTCCAGGAAGAAGAGCTGTAGATATGACAAACACTGTCCATTTCAAAGAACAAATAACGGACCTTTATTTCCAAACTGGTCTACAGTGGATGTTAGCTTGATAGAGAACATTGCTTACAGAGCCACAAACGTAAAGTGGTTGATATGGGTTAACTAAATAATGCGTAACCGTATGCCTTTTGAAGGTCTGTTCTGTTGTTGGACGAGTCTCAATTTAATCAATTCACTTAAAAATAGACGCGTGTGGGTACGAAGAATGGCTAATCAAGCATTTCATAAATCCCATTTGCAATCCACAATTCAGCACGGTGGTTTTAATGGAATGCCATGGGTAGTTAGTTAGGGATGGGAAAAAGATTGATCTGGTATTCACTGAAGGACGTCTTAATTGGGCTAAATGTATATTCATTCTTAAGAATCGCCTCTTCTTTTGTTCAAAAAGGGCAAATTACAGCTAAATACACACATGCCGGAAGAGAATTACGCAGCATATCACTCCCAAAACTACCATTATTGGGAGGGACAGAACAGTCTGCAGGTTTTCTTGACACGCTAAAACCTTAACGTGAACTCTATTCAACAGACTTTGGGGACTTTGATGATCAATTGCTGGATTTCTTGGACAAAGACTGAAGTAAGAATGATCGAGATTAGAAAGAGACCAAGTCAGAAATTCGAAAATGAGAATCTCAAAAGAAGCAGTTACCTAACTGATCCATTCCTATTCCCACAATACGAATTCCCACTATACGAATTCCCACAATACGAATTCCCACTATACGAATTCCCACTTTATATTAAATTTTTCATACAAAATACCTCTCGAGCCTGCAATTGTACGACAGTCCTCTTTCTACCATTTTCCAAATTAGGGAACTTTTTTCCAAAGGATGGGGGAATTCCCACTTCTGGACTACGAATGGAAATAGGAATGACGTCATCTGTGAAGTACTTTAAAAAAGAAGACAAAACTGGATAAAAGCAAAATCCAAACGCTACAAAAAGGATAATAAAACTAAAAAGAACCAAAATCAATATAGGACAAAAAGTGATCCTCCTGCTGGGAAATCATAAATTTACCGAAAGGAACAAAACAGTACCTTTGGCAATTCGTTCTTTATATTTTTTCTTAAATGCTTTAGAATATTAAAAAGAAATTAATTTATTTAATTTTTTTCTTTTAATTAAGTTTTTAATTAAATTTTTTTTACAGTGTGTGTGTGAATTGTATGATTTGGTTTCCAGACTAACAGCCAGGGTCATATGACAAAGGGGACCTACAGCTTAGCGTGAAATCCGAACCACGGGAAAGTACATATCATTCTCGTGCATGGGACAGTCATCCATTCAACTAGTAACCAAAGACCCAATGTCGCTTAACTTTGATGATCTACCATGACGCGGTTTTATAGTATGGTTATGACGTAGTCCTATATTGTTAAATGTGATAGTAACAAAGTATTTTGGGACTATTTACTTAATATTATCTGTGTATGGGTAGTTTTAAACAAGTACTTTTTTAATCAAACCCATTCTCGGGACAGTAGTGTTTGTTTGCCAAATATAAATACTTAATAAAACCCTTCTTATATCGTAAAGCGTCAATATTTCAGTTAAAAGTACATCTCATCCGGTGTGAGGAGACGTTTATAAGACACTCAGAATATGCCTTAAACGAGAACTGGCGACATTGGTAACTCTTGTATTTGTTATAAAATCACGATAACGAAACTATCATTATTATTATTTTGTGGCACATTTGGAGCCCCGAGCTGAAAACTAAGAGGGAGAAGGTCTTTAAACTGAAAATGTTTGGCCTAACGACATGGTTTGGCCAAATTGGCTCAAATGTTTTCTTATTTGTATCTATTTTTAAATAGATAAAATTATAAAAAAATGAAACTATACTATTCATAATGTAGGATACGATCTAAACTGCTTCAAAGGTGAAAGAATAAAAATGAACCGCAGATATCCGTTGCAATAACAAAAATTCTGCATCTCAACGTGACTTTCCCTAATAATAAATAAGGAAATATTTCGATAAAAACTCGCCACGTGATATTTCCCGTTCATAAAACAAAAAAATAGATATTAATAAATATAATACATTACTGAGAAATACATTCTAATAAAATTGGCTTCGTTTGGTGAGATAGATATAATATGGATTTTATATTTATCTCAAGCAATCATATATATCTTTATATATATAAATATTTTCAGTGCAATAACCTCATTTTGTATAACAAAGATAGAGGAATAAGATGTCAATATGGAGTTTATGGATTATTTTTGGTTATTAATAAAATAGAACGTCAATCAAAGCCGCGCATCTGCAGCTTTATTTCACTGAAATAGTGCATGGAAACTTTAAAAATATAAATTCTAAATTGCATTCATGTTCTCTCAGCTACGCATAGAGTGGAGAGAATGAGAAAAAGGGTTTTCCCCATTTTCATTTGCGAGTTAAAAAAAAATTGTGGAAAAGTGGTCTTTCCAAAAACCAGGATATTTGCTCACTAATCATAGGAAATGAAAGCGTAGCAAAAGGGTAATTTCTCCACAAATAGCAAGTTTTTGTTTGAGTTTTAAAATTTTATTTTTCGACGAACTTTTATTAAAAAAAGTCATTACAAAAAGTAAGGGGCTAGGCTCCCAAACTTCATAGATGCTTACCTTAGCATGTTGTTCGTCTTAATTGAGAAGTTGCTCGATGTGTCCCCCTTCCTTCTCAACGCAGGCTTCCAAACGTGGACGTCACTGATCACTACAGTTATTTACATATTGTTGAGACACCTTCTCCCAGCCGAGCGGAATTGTTTCGCGTAGTTTATCTATGTCTCTTATATTGGTACAAGGGATGTAAACCTTGGACTTCAGGGCTTCCCAAACATCATAATCTAGTGGTGAAAGAGCGGGGTTTGATAAAATCCGGTGTTTCGTTCTCAAGGAATGTGACAGTTTGGCGTGCTCTGTGAGCAGGGGTTCCATCTTGTTGGAAAGTATATCTTTCACCACTAATTCGTCGAATATATGTTAGATAGAGTGAAAGATATACTTTCCGACAAGATGGAGCCCCTGCTCACAGAGCACGCCAAACTGTCACATTCCTTGAGAACGAAACACCTGATTTTATCAAATCCAATATGTGGCCGGCTAATAACCCCGATCTTTCACCACTAGATTATGGTGTTTGGGAAGCCTGTAGTCCAAAGTTTACATCTCTGGTACCAATACGTATAAGAGACATAGATGAACTACGCGAAAGAATTCTGCTCGGCTGGGAGAAGGTGTCACAACGATATGTAAACAGGTGTATTGATCAGTGGCGCCCACGTTTGGAGGCCTGCGTTGAGCAGGAAGGGGGACACATCGAGGAACTTCTCAATTAAGACGAACAACATGCTTAGGTAAGCATCTATGAAGTTTGGGAGCTCTAGTCCCTTTACTTTTTTAATATGAGTTTACCTCTAAGGGATCACTTTTTTTTACCCACCCTGTATATATGACTGTATTCAAATCCAAATTTTGTACGTAAATTCATGTACCAAATATACAGTATAATAACTTTAAAAATGCTCATGCTTTCGTGAGTCGGGTACTTGTAGGTTATCTCCCCCCCCCCCACCAATTTTGACAGAATATTTTCGTAAAACTAACGAAAATATCACGACTTAACCTAACCAATTATCAAGAGCGTACAGTTGATCTATTAGTAAATAGTAAATACTATTCCAGAACAAAAAATTTAATATTAATAATAGATCAACTGTACGCCCTTGATAATTGGTTAGGTTAAGTCGTGATATTTTCGTTAGTTTTAACAAAAATATTCTCAAAAATAAATTATATGAAAAACGTACACAAACTGGAAAAGGTCCGTTTTTTGTATGCCCTTGACAATTGGTTAAGTTAAGTCGTCATATTTTCGTTTAAACTAACGAAAATATTAAGACTTTTTTAAAAAACCAAACCAATCGTCAAAGGCGTACAGTTGACCTAACTGGGCAGTCAATTAACATAATGGATCACTTTAACATATTGCTTCCCAGGAACCTCTCTTTAACATAGTGTTTCCCAGAGTTGATCACTTTAACATATTGCTTCCCAGGAGGGATCACGTTAACATATTGCTTCCCGAATGCTTTGGGAAGCAATATGTTAAAGTGATCCCACATATTTCATTCCATAATAAAGTAAGAACTTCTGCCTACGAAAAGGCATTATTATTAAATAATAAAACACTCACGAGATTAATGAGTTGAGTTCGATTTTCTACATAACACTGCGAAGACAAATTTAGATTTGTAGTACGAGAACCACTGAATAACAAGGTTGGGTAGCGAATGGCCAAGCGGGTCTAAGTACTCTATTATTCCTGAGTTGAACCTATAAACCTACATGGGGAGCCTCTTGTCTACGAGTGCCCTACTTCATCTGAGGTTGATACAGTACGACAGTGGACTCTTTGAGAACAGCTTCCGCGGTGTTAAGCAGTTAGTAATACCAGCACGCCCTCGGGCCTAATATTTCTGTTAACAAATACTACAACCTCAAGATTATACCAAAGATACCAAATTACAAATCGGAACAACACAAGCTTACTCATAATTTTGCAGAATCCGCCGTGATAACGTCACTTTCAACTATTCAGCTAATGGTACGACTACCTTCCACTTCATAAAATGTAAATCTCACATTTCACGGGGTCATTCTACGGCCAACATAAGTTTACCTATATTCACAATTGGGGGTATAAAACAATCCCCCACACAACCCCACCAAAAAAACTGCTTAATTTGTATGAACTAGTGAATTAAAACTAAAATAACTTTCAAAGTTAAGTTATCGATTTAGGAGAATAATGCATCATTTTAAACTAGATCACAGTTACTCGTGAATGACAGAATGTTTTAACGTAAAAACATTGTTTACTTCAGGGAAAGTATTTACGTGACAACTCGGAAATAATCTTCAATCATTTTAACTCATGATTTTATTTTAAAAATGATAAAACGAGAAGAAATTAACATAATTAATTTCCTATGTTAATTTAATAATAATTTACAATTTTTGGAACCCAACAATGGTTTAATATGATTCCTAAAAAAATAAAAATATAATTTTCATATTCAATAAATTTAACAGAAAATTCACTCTGTTAAAGTCCTTTAAATTTAATTAATTACATTATCTTAATATAAATTACGATTGTTAAATTGTACTTCTGAAAGTTATTTTAGTCCACTAAACATTTGTTTACTTGTAACAATTGTAACTGGAGCTGCCAAAATCTTTCTCAATACTTGCTAATTCCTGATATTGAGATTAGTGTTCATTTCACCAATATCAATGGATCTTTATCGCCTTAAAGATGTTTCTTTTTTAAATATTCTATACATTTTTCCATCATTGATTTTGAACTGGCACAAATACGTGATCTACCATTCCCATGTTCGGACTGTATCCATGATTGTGACATGAGAAGTTCGCTCAGAAAAGCGAATGTCCCTTAATTTTATTCACTCAAAGTAGAACCAAGATAACCAAGGGTTTAGATTGCTTTAGATATCCACCAGAATATTTCCCAAACCTCTATTTCCCATTTGTTATGGAATCAATTATAATTAATTGCGATTATCCTACATCTATCCCTCCACTTTTAAAATCCATCACATCTAGGATTACCAGACGTCCGGCAAAAGGAGGATATGTCCTCCTTTCCAATCTCATGTCTTCTGTCCGGCAAGTATTTTAAATATGTTGATATTGTCCGGCTTTTTACTTAGATATGATCCAGACTTAAAAATGAGCTTCCCACATTTCCCACAAGTTCAAACGAACCAATTAATACCTGACATGTCCTCCTTTTGCCGGACGTCTGATAACCCTAATCACATCATACATACACATTACCTGCAATAGGATTAAATCCCTTCTTTATGCTTCAAAAATTACAACAATTATAATATATTCCTCATTTGTAAATAGTATACTATATATATCGTATAAATATGCCTTTAAATATCGAGTTCTAATATCACTCACTGTGTCTTTACCATTTTTGCACCATCAATATGTATTTGCTTTACTATACAGGGTGTTTCAGGAGGAAAGGTCAATACTTCGGGAGGTGATAGTATCGGTCATTGTGAGAAAAAAAAGTTCATATGAACATGTGTCTAATTCTGAATGGTTACGGAGATAGAGCTGTTTGAATCTGATGCGCGCGCAGCTCCTCCCCCTTCCCTCCCCTATAACCTTGAACCATGTAAGCTGTAATGTAAGCATGTAACATAAGCCAATCGACAGCTGACTGTTGTGAGTGACATTGTTTGGTGTTTGAAGCAGTGTTAAGAATGCCACACACTTTCACACATGCCGAATACGCAGATATGGTGTATGTCTAGTTGTCTACCGTTTTTGAGATGGGAGTGCAACAGCTGCTGTTGCAGAATACCGTCGACGGTTTCCGAACCGTAGAATTCCAGATCGAAGAGTGTTTACCAGGGTTTTCAACACATTGCGTGAGATTGGTACACTTCCCATCGCTCATGTTTCATCTGAACGTGAAGGTCAACAAGATGTGGATGAAGTGGAAAACATTCTTCATTTGGTAGAGCGTAGTCCTACTACTAGCTCACGAAGAATTTCTACACGTCTCGGTGTACCACTCACAAGAGTATGGCGAACATTACGTGAGGAAGGCTTGCATCCATATTATGTACAGCGTGTACAACACCTTCAACCAGGAGACGCTACCATGCGACTGAAATTTTGTCATTGGGTAAATGCTAATCGCCGATTGCTTCGATTAATACTGTTCACCGATGAAGCTACTTTCACCCGTGATGGTATCAACAACACTCGTAACTCTCATCGGTGGTCAGACGAAAATCCAAATGCCACTGTGGAAACAAATTTTCAACATCGCTTCTCTGCCAATGTGTGGTGCGGTATCATCGATGATCAGCTGATTAGCCCTGTTACTTTAGAGAATCGTCTTACAGGACAAAGTTACCTAGACTTTCTGCAAAATGAATTGCCAGGACTATTGGAGGATGTTCCTTTGGCTACACGCGCTGGTATGTACTTTCAGCATGACGGAGCTCCTCCAAATTCTACCCGTCTGGTGATGCAATACCTAAATCAAACTTTCCCTGGTCGATGGATCGGCCGCGGTGGTCCCATTCAATGGCCACCAAGGTCTCCAGACCTCTCTCCGTTAGATTATTGTTTGTGGGGGTGGATGAAAACGTCAAGTTTACAAAAGAAAGGTGGATACGCGAGACGAATTGCTCGCGCGCATTTTGGATGCTGCTGTCCGCATAAAGGAACGTCAAGATCAACTCAGACGAACAACACGCGATCTTCGCATACGAGTTGCAAAGTACATTGAGGTTGATGGGGGGATTTTCGAAAACGTATTGTAAACTGTAAAATTTGTCATTTCCGTATCTGATACCATTAACAATGCTTTTGTATTTGTAGATTCAAACAGCTCTATCTCCGTAACCATTCAGAATTAGACACATGTTCATATGAACTTTTTTTCTCACAATGACCGATACTGTCACCTCCCGAAGTATTGATCTTTCCTCCTGAAACACCCTGTATTTACTGTGTGCAATAATGCTAATTTACAGAACTATGTTTCACACGTCTAACAATTACACCAACGTGTGAATTTTCGATTAAAAAAGAAAAAAATAATAGTTCAGACTTCTCGTGTGTCAAGCTAACGATGAGAGACCTGAAAAAAACTTTTACGGAAATGCAAAAAAGCCGCGAAATTAAACAAATAATAAGCACTCAATTTAATAATGAATCAAGATAACAAAAAACGCCGTTAGATCTAACAAAAGTTTCACGCTATTTTGATCATAAGGTATCTAAAATTTCCAGAAACGTATTTATTACTAAAAAGTATCAATGAGCGATAATGACCACAACAGGAAACACAACTCACGTATATAATATTTTACCAACATAAATGAATTTCATATTAAGGACAAAATAATACTTTAGAGTGTGAAAATAACGATGACGACACCAGACAAAATTATTTAACTACAAATCACAAACGGCACCGTAATAAATACATTACATAACACTTCCAATGCATGAACATTGTAAATTTGTATTTAATAATAATGTACCCACTACCCATGTAGCGATAACGCTCATAGATACAAAAGATTTCACGATATTTCCATCTTAATAAGTAGCTAAAATTTCGAAAAACAACATCGATATTTCAAACTATATATGTGTAATAATACTAACAGACAGAAATATATTTCATATTTCTATAATTTATCAACGTCAAGTTTTTTATAAAAAGTAGCATAGATAGTGTGTCATGGTAACAATGACGGTAGCAGACAAAAATCTTCAATTCGAAATAAACTACATAATCAGCGCACTTTCTACTTCTTAAAGTATCTATGTAGCGAAACGCCGATAGATACAAAAGCTTTCGCGATATCCTGATCTTAAGGTAGCTAAAATTTCGTAAAATAGCATTGATATTTCAAAGTATTTACGTACGGTAAAATTATTACACTGAAATATATTTCACATGGTTAATAAATTCATGTATGAGAGGTTCTTATTATGAAGGAAAATAGTGTACCAGTTCTGATTTTTTTTGTGTGTGTATGTCAAGATAAAGATGACGGTACCAGATGAACATTTTTTACTAAAATGCTAGAAGGTACCTGTACTAAATAAACTACATAAAAGTATGCAACTCTTTGCCGATTTGGGTATGAACTCCAATTTACCCATAAATCAACATGAGTTCCATCCGTGCCCATCGCATTATTTTCTCGTGATCTATCCTGGAAACTCTCTCTCTCTCTCTCTCTCTCTAAAACAGCTTCTTAGAGGTTAGGTGTGCTGTACCGCTTCCGCAGTTCCTTCATTCCCACTCACTCAGATGCTGTCTCTGTACAGGGGTACAGGGGTCTTGTTCGCCACTATATGAAGTATGCTTCTCAGGTATTGGGTAGCTCAACCCACACAGCCGTACTTGACCGGGTGGAATCAAAGGCTTTTCGTCTCACCATTTCCCCGCCTCTTACTGACTGTCTTCAATCCCTTTCTCTCCATCTTTTCCCCTGTCTATAACCTCCAATCTTTCAAACGCGGTGTATCTAGACATCTCGAAATCCCTGGACCTTCATTTTGGCTCTTTTCTTCTTCTATAGGAAGGGGGGCGCTTTTGTGGGCATTCACCCTTGATCCCTCTTTCCCGCATAAAAAAATAATAATTTTAATAGATTGTTTAACCGTATGTATAAAATAGTCATTGCATTAACTGCGAAAGTTCTAAAATTCATGTAAAATAGACATAATTGAAAGAAACAGTCCAGAGTGTATTCATAAACAATACTTTGTAAATAATTTCAATAACAGTTCAGGAATTTATAAAATGGAAAATACCTTGTTGAAATACTTTTCCCTTAATCAGTATATATATATATATATATATATATATACATATATATATATACATATATATATACACATATATATATATATATATATATATATATATATATATAATACACACACTGTGGTCGCGTACTTCACGATGGTTACGTTTCTCGAAGACCTCGTGAACTAAAAAACCTTAAATCTGTGGGGAAAAGGGGTTCCGTTCCTGGGGTTCTGGGAGCCATCCTACCCGAACCTAATACAACCAATTATTATTATAGTTATATGAACAATAAAATGTTAAAAATACAGTATTTAATGCAATTTAATACAATGTAACTCACCTTTAAAACAATTCATATAATATTTGTAAAAAATTAATTACAGATGTACTTACCAGAGTAGTTGCTTTGCATAGCTTGTGTAGAATCCGGCTCATTGTCTTCGGAACAGTAGGCAAAGTTGAAGGGAGAGTTAGTGGGTGAGTAAGCAACTGTAGGTCCACGACACAACAGCCACGCGCCAAATGAAGCAAATATAAACAAACAAAGAAAGCTCCAAGGAACGACCTACAGCTCTTCCAGGCTCTTAAGCCTGCAAGACCTCGGATCCACAGGTCCCGAACGCCACACTTAAGTTCATTCGCCACCTTTGGTATTTATTTGAGGAGCTCGTCGCTCTCGCCTTCTTCGACGACAATGTGTCCGTGGAGACCAAGCACCCTATGGTCCAATCTCTCAACAACCACGGGAATCGGGATCGGCAGAACAGAATAACAACGAAGTAGATTGATTTGGAGACAAGGGCCAAAACACTGGAGAACTTCGTCACGAACAACCTCCTCCAGTTTTTCAAAACTATGGGCCTCAAATCGGACTCCTTCCCCCGCAAGGATCTAGGTCAATGGGAACAAGACGAAGAGTTCTTGAAGGGGAAACATATTAACAGCTCCGGGTCGTCGATGACATCGCGGTACGCGGTGTGACCCTCATGGAAGAATTCAACCAGCTTCCCACCACAGACGAAGACCAAATACAGTTCCTTGTTTTGGTGATCAAGGAGCGCAGGAAGAACTTTCCTGATACAAAATAAAGCACCAATATGAAAGCTGTAGGGGCAAGTGTTCTTTGATTTTGTAATATGGGAGCATACTAGTAGGTTTAGCAATTTACAGTAAATTTGTAATTTTTTTTCTCCCGTTTCATTGAATGCTTCATATCTTTGCATCACGCATGTAGCTTCTTGTTTGTTTGGTAGCTCGCTGTATGTATGATGCATACTGTACAACAACATCACAGGCGGGGGGGGGTAACTTCAAGTAGCGTCCCCTGAACATGTTTTGATTCGTTTCAAATTCTGTGCACTTCATTTTTAGTCTATTCTTATAAATGTACGGGGTGTCCCAAATAAGGGCCCGGAATAAGGGTCACCCTTATATACTGTATACAGTATATATATATATATATATATATATAATATATATATATATATATATTATATAATTGTGCAATCCATTCCGGACGACAATGAGAAACGTAATAGGAAATCTTATCGTTTGTGGGAGGTAATTTATGGTAATGTCTTTAAACATTTGTTTGAATATGAATATAAAACGTCATCATCTTTTATGCGTCGAATAAATTATCTTTAAGAACTAAGAAATTATTATAAGTATTACGATCATCGTATAATGACTTTTTTGCCACTAAATATGTACAGATATATACAAGGTGATCCAAGATAAAAAAAATAATGGGGCTACTTTAACAGAACTAAAGGTGCTACCATAGCGTGATTCCTACCGGTGACTTCGATACTATAGGGTGATTCCTACCGGTGACTTCGATACTATAGGGTGATTCCTACCCGTTTTGGTTCGAAACTACAGTACTGTAGAGTGTGATTCCTATCCAAGGTATAAATGAAAATATAATAAATATAAAATGCTCTTTATTATTCAAAAAATAGTTTCGGTGCTACTATAGTATGTGGTCTACCTACGATTGGTTAGGTTTAGTCACGATATTTTCGTTAAAACTAACGAAAATATCATGACTAAACCTAACCAATCGTCAAGGGCGATGGACATTGGAATGTAAACAAGCAATTAGTAAACAAGGTAAGAAGCTATAATTAAAAGGTAGACCGCCGAATCGAGGTAAGAATCACGCTATAGTAGCACCGAACTAAATTGGGCTACTTTACCTTGGGCCACCCTGTGTGTGTGTGTGTGTGTGTGTGTGTGTGTGTGTGTGTGACGAAAAGATGTTTAAAAATTTAAAAATTTGATTAAAATGGAATAAGAAAAAATATTAACACTTAAAATATTAAAATAGAAAAGATATAAAAAAAATTAATATAAGCAATTAAAGACTTAAACATTATTATCCTTTTTAAAAACGAGATTAATTACGTTTCAGCATTTCATCCCGCTATTACAGGATAATATTTAAAGTTTTTAATTGTATTAAGTTTTATAGCCTTTATAGTTTTGGATTTTAAATGTCAATATTTATGATAATGTACACAAACATATTCTAAGTAAGTCTTATTGTCTTATTCAATTCAAAACGTGCCTATTTTAAGATTCTTTGTTTTTTTTTTTTTTTTATTTAATATACTTATATATATACTGTATATATATATATATATATTTTTTTAAGTTCGGGAAGAACCGATTCGCCTCTATTTAAACAAAAAATAACAAAGAAAAAGTGAGAGGAAAGATAGAGGAAAAAGAAAGGGTGGAGGGGACAGTCGAAGTGGAAAAAGACCAAGGATGACAAGGACTGCAGGATCGAGCCCCATCATCCTTGGGTGCTAGGGGCGGGAGGGCGCACGTGAAACCTCCAGGAGCAAGCACGTACAAACAAGCACAAAGAGCACTCAAGAGCACGAGCTTAGAACCTCCTTGCAGGGATATATATATATATATATGAGGTCTCCTTGCAGGTATATATATATATATATATATATATATATATATATATATATATATATATATATATATATATATATATATATATATATATGGGTGGGCGGAAAGTAGCTCCCTATTTTGGATTGGTAAAAAAATACGTATATTATCCATTTATTTCAGAAGAAATAATATGAAAAGGTAGGCATACATGGTAGGTTTTCTCTAAAATTCAATGTGGGCTCCAACTCTTTCCACCAGCTTCTGGAGCCGCCCAGGAATGGCGTCCACTGACTTTAGCAGGAACTCCGGCGGGATGGAGGACATGACTTCCCGAATTCGGTCCTCCAGTTCTTCCAATGTCCTCGGTTTGGTGCGGTAGACTTCTTCCTTTACCCACCCCCAAAGAAAGAAGTCGCACGGTTACCGCTGAAAAAACGGCAGAATCGGTTCAGTGTAACGGGTGGTGTGGTATGACCTCAGATCAGGTTGTGGGCCCGTTCCTTCTGCGCAACACCATGAATGCTGAGCGGTACCTTGCTATGTTGCGAAACGAGGTCTGGCCGGTTGTCAGCACATGGGAGAACATCGACGATCTGATATTTATGCAAGATGGCGCCCCTCCGCACTTCGCTCTTGTTGTCCGTGAGTGGCTGGATGCCCACTTCCCTGGGCGTTGGATGGGTCGTCGTGGTCCACATCAATGGCCAGCCAGGAGCCCCGACTTGACACCGTGCGACTTCTTTCTTTGGGGGTGGGTAAAGGAAGAAGTCTACCGCACCAAACCGAGGACATTGGAAGAACTGGAGGACCGAATTCGGGAAGTCATGTCCTCCATCCCGCCGGAGTTCCTGCTAAAGTCAGTGGACGCCATTCCTGGGCGGCTCCAGAAGCTGGTGGAAAGAGTTGGAGCCCACATTGAATTTTAGAGAAAACCTACCATGTATGCCTACCTTTTCATATTATTTCTTCTGAAATAAATGGATAATATACGTATTTTTTTACCAATCCAAAATAGGGAGCTACTTTCCGCCCACCCGGGTATATGAGGTTTATGACTTCCAATCTCTCAGACGCAGTGTCCACTCACGTCACTGTCCAGGCATCTAGAGAACTGGACCTTAATTTTGGCTCTCTTCTTCTATGCGGAAGGGGAGGGTTTTGCAGGTATTCACCCTTGGCCCCCCCTTCCTACATATATATATATATATATATATATATATATATATATATATATATATATATATATATATATAAGAAAAGGGAAGTAAAAATAAAAAAGTATCGTCACACAACAAGGGTGGGGATATCAATGCAACAGATAATATAAAGGCAACAGAGGCACAAAACTGAACATAAAGAATTCAAACGAAGGACCCTAGCACAAGTAGTAAAACACAATCAGGCAATCAAGAAAACACTGAAGTTGTCTCCCAATAAAGAGCTGACAAAACCATTAAAAACAAAGGCACCGAGTAGAAATGGGAAGGAATTATATGCAAATATTATGTAAAAGGTAATTGTAGATATAAGGGAGGACAATGTACGTATGAACACCCAACTATGCTGCAATTTCTACCACGATAATAGTCACTGTAAATTCGGAGACAGCTGCAAATTCTACCACCCAACCATTTGTCAAAGGACAAAGGACAAGGCTCAAAGAATAATAGGAAAAACGTGAAGAAACATATGTACACAAATCGCGAACCAAATTTTTTCAACATCGCAGACACAATATGGATACTAAATTTCATACAACACATGCAGTCGACACAGCTGGAAACCCCCGAGCCGAACCGCTTCCTGGCAAGAAGCTACCAGAACATGTAGGCGGAAACGGATCTCTCTCGGATGACCATAGGGTTACTAAACACGCGATACTGAAGGATAACGAATTTGAAATACACAAGGGGCAACGTAAAACTAAGAA
Source organism: Bathynomus jamesi (assembly GCA_023014485.1). Classification (NCBI taxonomy): domain Eukaryota; kingdom Metazoa; phylum Arthropoda; class Malacostraca; order Isopoda; family Cirolanidae; genus Bathynomus; species Bathynomus jamesi. The sequence continues at coordinate 1,208,036 of JAJOZX010000177.1, read as the reverse complement.
CATAAATATTGTCCTGGTTAATATTCAAGGAATAAAACCAAACTACTCACTTAACAAAGTTTCGTACCTGAAAGTATTTATGGACGAAACAAGGACGGACATCGCGTGTCTCACAGAAACACGTCTTAAAGATTGCCAAGGAAACAGCGAAAACTGCGAATATTGTATTGCTAAGAAAGATATACATATTGATGGTTTCAAGCTTACGAAGAGCTGATAGAACAGCGAGACGTAAAGGTGGTTGTGCTATTTATGTACGTGAGAGTCATATGACAGAGACGGTAATAAGTAAATCGTGGAACTTTTAGCAGTAAAAGTAGAAAAACTGAACGTGGTACTTATCTATAGACCTCCAAACACTCCAACTGAAAAAAATTCTCGGATGCCAGTGATGATATCAGAAACCTAATAAAGTCTGTAAACTCTCCATCCCCCAATATAATACTGTACTCTACGGAGATTTTAATTTTTCAATTTATAAAATACAAAAAGGTGAGTAGAAACCAGGACAAGGGGGGCGCAAGAGAAGACCAGGAGTAAGCAAAAATGTTGATGGCTCTAACAAACGAGTTTATGTTGACATAAGAGATAACAGAAAACACCAGAAAAAATAACTGCCTGGATCTGGTATTCACGAATAACACGAACTTGATTGATGATATAAAAATAACCCCAACTATATTATCTCAGACCACAACATAATCGAAATATCAACAAATATGATGACAACATTAAAAGACAATATTCATATTGAAGAACGAAGCAAATTTGGGACTTTTAGCTTAAACTCCAAGACTATAAATTGGGAAGAAATCAGCAGGACCGTACCAACCTGTAATGGTGCCCTCTGCAAAGCATTCCTTATGCGCCCCCTACCCCATTAAATTCGGAACATATATGATATACACATTGATTATGATAGAAAAACATAATGAATTAAAATACATAATTATTTAATACATAAACAATACATAATACATAATTAATTAAAAATCCAAATTTCATTCTACGTGACAGCTCTAAGACCAACAATTTGGCGCCCCCTACACGTCGGCGCCGTGGGCGGCCGCACCGCTCACCCCTGCCTTTGGTATGGCCCTGGCAAATCAGATCACACATGGCCCAAATAGATTGGAAAACAGTTTTAGAGAACAAAACAACCGAAGAATTGCGAACAGCCTTGGAAAAAATGACGCTGGAAATTTTAGAAAAATATGCTCCGAAAGTATAGCCAAAAGGAAAGAGGAACTGGTTCGAGAGGCAAAAAACGAACAATATTCCGCAAAAGAAAGAGAGTAGCGACGAAGTTAGTTAATTGGAGAGACAACAATACCAGAGAAGTATTGGAGAGTATCGAGAGTATCGATAGGGAAAGAGTATCGATAGAGTATCGAAAGAGTATCGATACTGGAGAGTATCGATAGGGAAATACAAACCGGTTAAGGGCCATACAGAGAGGGAAGAGGAAAAGGCGGTAGAAGTAATAAGGGTAGATCCAAAATACTTCTATAGCTATGCGAAAAGGAAAACAAAAACGTGCGCCACTATCGAGCCCTTAAGGAAAGGAAATAATGAACTAACCGACGATCTAAAAGAAATATCTGAAACATTGAGAGCCCAGTACGAATCAGTCTTCAGTACCCCAAAAAGTGACAAAGCGGTACCTGACACAGATGCATTCTTTGAAGAGAAAGTACAAGGAGACTGTATAACAGATTTTGATTTTAACCCAGAAGATATAGCACGAACTATAGGACAAATTAAATCACATTCAGCTGTAGGTTCGGGCAAATGGAACGCATCATTGATTAAACATTGTAAAAATGAAATGGCTACACCCTTACACTGGATGTGGAGAAGCTTCATAAACACTGGGGAAATACCGAGCTTCCTGAAAAGAGCAAATATTGTCCCTATATATAAAGGAGGTAATAGATCTCAAGCAAAGAACTATAGACCAGTATCATTGACGTCCCATCTCACCAAAGTATTTCAAAGAATAGTTAGAGAGAAAATCTATGACTTCATGGAGACACTGGAAAGATTCAACGAAAGTCAGCACGGATTCGATCAGGAAGATCATGCCTATCACAACTTATAGAGCACTATAACAATATCCTAAACGCACTTGAAGGCAATGAAAACTACTATGTCATATACACGGGCAAATGGAACGCATCATTGATTAAACATTGTAAAAATGAAATAGCTACACCCTTACACTGGATGTGGAGAAGCTTCTTAAACACTGGGGAAATACCGAGCTTCCTGAAAAGAGCAAATATTGTCCCTATATATAAAGGAGGTAATAGATCTCAAGCAAAGAACTATAGACCAGTATCATTGACGTCCCATCTCACCAAAGTATTTCAAAGAATAGTTAGAGAGAAAATCTATGACTTCATGGAGACACTGGAAAGATTCAACGAAAGTCAGCACGGATTCGATCAGGAAGATCATGCCTATCACAACTTATAGAGCACTATAACAATATCCTAAACGCACTTGAAGGCAATGAAAACTACTATGTCATATACACGGATTTTGCTAAAGCGGTCAACAAATGTGATCATGGTATAATAACACATAAAATGAAACATATGGGAATCAGGCAAAGTCGGAAAATAGATCTACAATTTCCTCAGAGAACATTTACAGGTCCTAAAAATTCAAGGTATATCATCATCAGAATCGGAAGTACGTAGCTCTGTACTACAAGGAACAGTATTGGCCCCACTCTTATTCATTATCATGCTAACAGACACAGACAATGAAGTAAACAGCAACAGTATTATAGAACATCATTTGCAGACGATACAAAGATCAGCAGAAAAATTAGCAATGCAAAAGAGGTGGAGGTCTTGCAGAGGGACATGCACAGACTATATAAATGGTGAGAAGACAACAACATGACATTTAACCCCGAGAAATTTCAGTTCTTGAGATATGGTAAAAATGAAGAACTTAAACATACAGCATACTATGCCCCAGATAGACAGGAAATTCAGAGAAGCACGGAAATGTTAGATTTGGGGTTTATAATGACGAATGATGCGGAATTCGAGACACAAAATCAGATAGCGATAAACAAAGCAAAAAGAGTCGCAGGACAGGTACTAAGAACCCTTAAAAGAAGGGGCCAAAATTAATAGCTGCAAAGAACTCAACTACTGGGAAAGACTACGTAAACTAAATCTGTACTCCCTGGAAAGAAGAAGGGAGAGATATACCATAATTTGCATATGGAAAATGATCGAAAAAAATGGTACCAAACCTCAATCTAAACCCAATTACCACCCAAACAACACTGGAAAATAGGAAAGGCAGAATATGCAGTGTTCCAGAATTAAAGGCCCAACAAAGTTAACCAGCTTCCAAAGGACCTCAGGAACGTCACAGAGGTCAAAGATGAAGTCTTCAAAAGAAGACTAGATGCCTGGCTCAAAACGGTACCAGATGAGCCGGGTGTACCTGGCTATGTGCGATGGAGGGTGCAAGAGAGCAACTCGCTCTTCCACCAAACCAGGCTAGAGGCGGAGCCACCAGCTTGACCTTCGTGTAAAGAGAAACCAACGCACGGAACTGCTACGAGATTACGAGGTATATGCCCTAATTAAAAAACCATCAACAAGTTCTATGTAAGGTGGGGTGTGTTAAGTGATATACTGTACAGTATATGTACTGTATATATAACTTTTGGTTAACTTTGGTTTGCTTCCGCCCGAACTGTTCATTCTGACGAAGGTCAAGCTTTTCACTCCACCTTAGACCTACAGTTTAACGTGGAATCCGAACCACGCCCTACCAGCAGCCCAGCGTCTTAACCACTAGGCCACCCCAAGGTACCCATTTATCTACCAACCACTTTCTTTATTGTGTGGAAGGATGAACAGCTGGGTTTTGTTGCGTGCCGGCTGCCGTCACCGGGTCTCGATCCCGGGGCCGATGGATTCGTAGTCAGCGACACTAACCACTACACCACCGAGGCGCATATATATGTGAGGCGTCGCGAATACCAGGGGCAAACTCCAAACCAGTTTTGAGATAGACGCGTTTAAACTATGCGACTATTGTGTTCGAGGGCATAACGCAAATATAGCATTGAAAATATCATTACTACATTTTGAGCGTACGAGGGGTGGATATTTGGGGTTGTTCATAGAACAATCGCAAAATCGCCAATATGGCGGCGAGTTCACCCCTCGTACTCGCGACACCTCATTCCTCATTCCACCTCATTCCACTTTTTTCACAAAAGTGGAAGGTTTAAATTATTGTTAGAGTTAATTCTGTAAATTTTACTTTACTGTAATTATTACAGTATGAGTAGCTCTACTCCTAAGTTTAAGTTCAGTTTATCTTAGTATTTCGTTATTTCATCGCGCTCTCAAAACTGCAGTTATTATTGTTTGTATTGTATTGTTTGATGACCTTTCTAAGTAATGTTTTAATATATATTTAGTAAAAATAATTTTTGAATTCTCTGAAGTTGGTTTACCGCCGGTAAATGCGATAACACAGAGAATACGCCATTGCACTCAATGCTTCGCGCGTGACCTCTGATCTTTCTGCTATGTGTGATTGGGGCAGAGAAAACCTTATGTCTTTCAATGCCTCAAAATCTCAGTTCCTTCATCTGTCTACTCGTTACAATCTTCCACACGACTATCCCCTTATCTTCACCAACACGATTCAATCCTTCCTCTTTTCTTAACATTCTTGGTATTTCCTTTTCTCGTGATCTTTCATGAAAAAACCATACATACTCTCTTTCTAAGACAGCTTCTAAAAGGTTAGGTGTGCTGTACTGCCTCCGCAGTTTCTTCACCCCCACTCAGTTAATGTCTCTGTACGGGTGTCTTGTCCGCCCCTGTATGGAGTACGCTTCTCATGTGTCGGGTGGCTCAACCCACACAGCTCTACTTGACCGGGTGGAACCAAAGACTTTTCGTCTCATCCGTTCCGTGCCTCTTACTGTCTTTAATCCCTCTCTCTTCGCCACAATGTTGCCTCACTTTCTCTCTAATGTCGCTATTATAACGGACACTGCTCTTCTGAACTCTCTAACTGCATGCTTCCTCCTTTAAGGAGAGCATGCAGTACCCGATTTTCGACGGATTCTCATCCCTTTTCTCTTCAACTCTCTAACGCAAAGGTTAATCGGTATTGTCAAACTTTCATCTATTTAACCGGTCAACTCTGGAACAATCTTCCTCAATCCACCTTTCCCTCTGTCTATGACCTTCAATGTTTCAAACGCAGAATGTCAGGAAATCTCGAAAACTCCGGACCTTGATTTTGGCTCTTTCCTTCTCCTTCTCTGGAGGGGTGGTGGTGCATTTTTGTGGGCGCTCGCCCTTAGCCCCTGCTTCCTGCTTAAAGTATACAAGATCCTATATAAAATCCTTTGTTTTTTCCGGATCTGGATTAGGATTATTAAATTTGAACAAGCTCATGAGGATATAGGATCAGAATCCTATGGAAAACGTTCAATGGAAAACTGTAATCTTAGACTGATTCCAAGCTATTGAACGGTTTTAAGGAAAAGTGTTTCTTGAAAACATGCTTTTCATGCCTTGACATTCGACAGCGTTGACCTCGTAAAGAATTCACTAAATATGAAATTTCACAGAACAAACTAAAAATAAATGTATTGAAATACCTAAATGTCAATGCGAAAATTAGTTTCGTTTTTAACAATACAATACAAAATTTGTATTTTAAGTGCTCATCCCTATATTGACTTGGTATTTAACTTGATTTTACGAGGAATTAAACTGACCTTTGTATTGTTTATTTGCAACCTAAGTCGATAGTCTTTAATTATTATTAGTATTAAGTAATATAATTGCGAATTAATAAGTTTAGTTATAAATACGATGTAAAACACACCAGTCCTATTTCAAAATGTATTAGTTATTTCTCCCAATGACATACATCTCTTACCTTTTATTTCGTGGTAATTAAAAATGTATTCGTGCTCGTAACCCATTATGGACGACAAGTACAAATTGGTAACGTTTCAAATACACGCATTCATAATAACCCTACCAAAATATCTGCCGTTGAAGGGTTAACTTTATTAGGAAGGTTTTATTCTAGTCATCATTAAAGGCGATATAGAATTTCACACAGAAATTTAATTTTATAGAGAGTAACTTGTTTCTGAGAAATTTACACTGATCTGAACTTTGACTTTTAGTTTTAACATATTGATTGCATATTTTATTGTACAAGTTATGTTTCATCATCATATATTCTTCATATTCACGCACTGTGCTGATGCCAAATATGTCTGTACAGCATTGACCAAACGTACTTGAGCTGTTGAGTTTGAAATATATTGCATTGTGTAAAGTATATACTTGAGACGTATATTAGAAGTAATTCGTCTTCATCAAAGAGAATATTTTAGGAGTAATACGTGCGCATTAATTGAATGCTTTGAAAACTGGTCGGTAATTCTTTGATAAAAATAATATAGATTTGTTAAAATGATTTGTTTATGTTGACCCCATTTCACGATAATAATAATGAGATCTAAGAAATTTATCTTGTTTCCTTATAAAAATAATAAATTTTCTAATAAAAATGCCATAAACCAGGAAACTAGAGAGAGAGAGAGAGAGAGAGAGAGAGAGAGAGAGAGAGAGAGAGAGAGAGAGAGAGAGAGAGTTACAAAGACAAGAGGAAGCCTCAATTTAATTAATTTAGCAGTAGTAGAAAAGCATAAGGCTCTCTCCCCACCCCCTACTCTCTTCCTGCCAGAGGCAGGTCGGAAAAAGGTTGAAGAAAATATCTTGACCCTGGAAAGTGGCCATGGAAATTTTACAGGAAAGAGGAGAATATGCAAGCTAACTCTACAATTACACGATGCACACATAGAAATCGTACACTAGATAGCGCCATTGCATAAACTAACTAATAATATATTTTTGCTGATCTTATATCAACTATTTGGTATCGTTACAAAACCTCGAACATATGGTTTTGATTTTATGCAAAACACCGAGGTATCGAGGTATGTGTCTGCCAACTCTTTGAATGTCGCCGAGTTTCAACTTGAGGTCCCTCGCCGTGAAAAGTGTTTATGCGGCGAGCGATTGAGTCATTCATACTTCGCGGTGTTGTGCCACTACAAGAGCAGAGAAAATTTCTTTCCGGCGAGGAATATCAGTGGAAGGTCCCTGTATCTATCCCCGTGTATTTGTTTTTTATGGAGAATGAAAATGTTTCGTGGGTGATCACCCGTTGTTGCTACGGCGAATTCAAAAGAGAGAGAGAGAGAGAGAGAGAGAGAGAGAGAGAGAGAGAGAGAGAGAGATTATTCAGCTTCTCCTTCCAAGGTCTCATCTAATTTATTACCGAGGAAAAACTTAAATGTTGAAGACATACTGTCCAAACCACCTTGAAACTGTTCCAAGAAACGAAATTGTATACCAGCAAGTGTCACAGGGGTAAAAAAAAATTGCTACAACCGATTGTGAGAACAAGCGTGTGAGAACTTATCGGTGAAAGATCGCAGAAAAACATTTGACCTTTCTAACGACCTATAAACGGCAGCTGTAACAATGTCTCGGTTCAAACAGTGTGAGGCTAAATGAACGTGGTCTATAAAAGGATACAAAACAAGGAAGAAACCTTGGCTTTTAGAGACCAGCAGCAAGAAGAAGCTTCATAGGGGTAAAGACCACAAAAACTGGATCCCGACGACTGAGCAGAGGTGGTTTGGTCCGACGAAAGCAACTTTGAGGCGAGACGAGAAATCATTATGGTGCGCGTTATTGTCATTTTAATGAGATAAATAATGTAGGAAGGTTGTCAGGTGCACCTATGACATTAAATTATTTTCCTCACAGTGTTTATGTACATAAGGAGAGTAGGAAAGGCTCGTTACCCCGATTGCATAACTCCAACAGTAAGACATGGGGGTTGAAGCATCATGGTTAGAGAAGGGTTGTATGGTTGCGTGTCATCCGCAGGAGTCGGGAAATTTTTTTGTGTGACGGTAGGCTATGTCGTGGCCAGTGTCGTAACGCCGCTTCCAGTCGATCAGCGAAGTTAAGCAACAATGGATCTGAGTAGTAGTTAGATAGGAGATCGCTCTCTGCTCCAGATTATGTAGCGACGTGGATGCCACGTAAAACCGTAGATACCCTCCGTCATATGACCTTAGATGTTGCGAAGTAGGTTAAACAACACCATCATTACATTTTGTGTGACAGTTGAATTAACTGTCAAACTTATACAAGCACGTTCTAAAGTTTGAAGCCTTCTATAGAAAAATCATATTCTAGCCTCGAACAAGTGCCATTTATTAAAAAATTCATGAACGTTTCATAAACTTCTATCCACCTGAAACTAATAGAAGAATAGGACAACTTTGGTAGTGACGCAAGTTTGCAAAGAATTTGTCGACGGTATGCCCAAAAGGGTACTGTAATAGCAGCGATTAAGCAACATGGAGTGTTGCAACCATCACGTCAATTCGGAGGCCTATATATAAAAATTGAAGGAATATATTCTAGGATAAATGGCGCCAAAATGTACCTCAGGGCATATTTCACAATGTCTCATACCAGTTTTGTCTTACTTCCCTTACTTGTTTTTAGTTGAATGTATAATAAGCAATTGCTCCAAATGTTGCGAACGTCAACGTGGAATGATTCTTTTGAAATTCTTAATTTTTTATAATAATTCGCATTTTTCTTTTAAAAGTTAAGACGAGTTAATGATTTTGTTAAGAAATGACTAAATATTAAATCAAATTCTTAATACTAACTGAAAAGAATAACTCGTCCATGAGTATCGTTGTATGAATATGGTATGCAGTGAAATAATAAATTTTCCAAACATAGTTCATGTAAAATTTTTAAAAAAATGAAGCTCTACTAACCTACGTAAGTGAAATGGAAATACGTACAATATACCTGTTCAGTCTTGACACTGTGTAATCCTGTCCTGGTACAAAGTAATTTTATAAAACTTGTCCAACTGAGCACTTATCTTGGACAGTCAATGTTAACATTTTTTAATGCCCAGCTGGAGGCAAATTTGTTCAGTAACTCACTAGCCAAACAAATTAAATTTGTCCATTGGATGGATAGGTTTATCTTCTCAGGGTGTTATTTACGCTTTAACTTGCCGAGTTAAAAAAATTTATTTTTCTTAACCCTTTTAGAATATCGTTCTTTTATATTCTTTGACCATTTCAAGACTGCGATATAGTCTGCTGCAACAGGCATAACTTGGAATCAAATTTAACATGAATCAGATTTCAAGGATTCGTTTGTCAAGGAAATGAAATTTTTGGGGGTTTGGCTTTATCTGATTTACATGAAAATATATTTAAGATAAAAATACATCTGAGATCTAAGTTATGAAGTCCCTGTTACGAGTGTCATTATTATTTATATAAATATTATATTACGTTACATTACCTTACCCGACCCCTTATTTGCAATATCTGGTGTGGGCTCTTTCATGATGATGTTTGTTAGGTGGGACCCTCTTGAATAGCCTCTGGTATAATGTAGTCCAAATTTTAGTATAAATTTTTTATTACGGACCAAATTGTAAATGAAGGTGACGTCGTCTGACGCTTCCAAGATCCATGGGGATAGAACATAAATGTGCATATTTTAGCCCAAAGTTGACCACTTTTCATCATTTAGATACCGTCCGATTCGTAATAAATATTTCCATCATAATATTTGGAAATTTACTCTGATATGAAGTCACTGAGGACCAAAATCTCATGAATAAAATATACTGTTGTATGACTATTTTCTCTACCATTTCTGTTGAATATTTCTCCAGTTTTTTCAACCGAAACATATAAAATAATATTGAAACAAAATACTCGTAGAACATCGAAACATATTAGAAATATATTTCCGCCCAACAAATAAGAAAAAACGAAAAAAGTATGAAATCGCCGAAGAGACCAGAATTTCTCAGAATAGTCTCTAAGTTCGCTTATTGAGGTGTTCTTAACTGCCGTTCGATAATTTTCACTTTCGAAATAGCAATAAAGAAAATTTAAATTACTCGCATTCAATAAATTGTCCTGAGAGGCCGCGTTACCATTCTATGAAGCTAATTCAATTAGAATTAGAACCAGTTTGCCATGAAAGATACTTATAACATCGATCGATACGTTAGGTAGACGTCGCCTACGTATTATCAAATTTATATTAACTGAAGGTGATACGTTTTTAATAAGCATTGTATCTACTGAGGTTATTAACGTTTCCTCCAGCGTGACCTTACGAGTAATATCTTGAAAGCGTGAATAAGCTCTAACGCGTCGTATGTAATAAGAAATTTCCTGTCCCTTCTCAGAACATCAATAATTATTAAGCGATGTCTCTCCGCTTTGTATAAGGTTCTGCGTCCTATAAATTTAGCAAACACTAAATAGGCGCAGCCTAATCCAGCATAGACTTTTATTTTTCGTAAACAATCGTAGGCCTGTAAATATTTAGATCGTTACCTTATTTCGATAGGGATACTTTCTAATAACTAAAAGGCATTCCTGTTTTATCTACAGTACATTGGGAATTAAGGTTTCTTTGAGTCAAATTCCTACTGAGTTTGTGTAGGTACATTAATGTTAACTCAATTCCCCTTATTACCCACGATTCTGAAATAAATGTCCATGTGAAAGATGACCCCCTCAGACAATGAAAAGATATTCGTCACTGTGCTACCATGAAAGGAGGGAAAACCTAATAACTTCGAAAAATACATCATCTTTCAGTACAGAAATTTTCACCGAAGCGTGAGGAAGGCTAGAGAGGCTTCGAAAAAAAACTTGTTTCGGCTCGGAAGGTACGTCAAAATGAATTGAGGCTCTCCTAGGAAGAAGTGGCTAAGCGACAAAGGTAAAAAATGCCAGAAAACAGTTGAAAGTTGTACCAATTTGAAAGTTGCCATAACTTTTGAACTTTTGAAGATATTTCGTCGAAATATCTTCAAAGGTTCAACAGTTATGGTACTTTCAAATTGGTACAACTTTTAACTGCTTTTTCTACCTTTTTTTTTTTCTTTTGTCGCTTAGCCACTTCTTCCTAGAAGGGCCTCAATTGCCTGAAGGTAGAGCAGGACGGTTTACCAAGTACTGGTGTCTACTGACACTTTAAATGTTATAAGAAAAATGGACAAGCAAGCAGAAATTCTGCTATAAACATGGTATAAAATCTGCATATTCACTAAAGCCATCAGAAGCGTCAGCGGTCAGCAGTAATACAACCTCGACTCGGCAAACTAGGGTGTCCAGGTCTTAAACAAGCCCCAATAACTGGTAGAAGTGCCTGTTCTGTAAGAAATTAACACGCAGAAAGGTTAAGAAGATGGCCAAGGCCAGTACCTCCCAAGCCTGTAATTCAGTTCTGCAAGCAGCTGTCAGTAATGACTTAGCGTCAGCTGAAGCCAGGTACCATAAAGTCGGTTGTGCTACATATATGAGCAACTTCAATCTGAGATCCGGTTTTTACGAGGGTATTGCTGAAACTATTCATGCTGCCGCTACTGCAGCTTTCATGGTTAACTGAAGAGATCACAGGTGATCTTAATGAAAAAGCGTCTGACATGGCAATCTTGCTGGTAAGATACTGTTACCGGACCGGGTAACTATATAAACGTTTATGTACCGTACGGAGTACCAAATTTTCGTCTCAAACATAGACACCGTCCCGGCCAGGAACAATGAAACCATTTAATATGTTAGGCTAATATTAAGTTTCGAGGACACCAGATTTCGGCGATCCGCCGTTCTCATAATCCAAGTTAAGCTACATTAGATTAGGTGGTCGTTCTAGGTTAGTTAGTTATTTCCTACGTCGCCAACTTTCGACCAGTCAAGGGTCTAAAAAAACTGGTGTCCCCGAAACTTAATATTTACTTCATTCTTAACTTAACCTTTCTTGTTTAACCCTATTTTTTTTCTATTTTCATACATTTTCTTGGACGATTTTAATTACTGTCCATTTAGGGTTAAATATTATAGTGAAAAGACCAATAAACATACACATGTATAAATACAAATATGCGAATATAAACAAAAATGTCCGAGACCCAACCTAAACCCTACAAATGACACGGCTAAACCTTTGTACAAAGTAACTAGGTGTTGTGGGGATAGGGGGGGGGGGGGGGGGGGGAGTCAGACTTAAGACTCCCGAAACGGAAGAATCAAATGAAATCGTTCAGCAATAGTTCAGTTGCCAATACCACCTGGGGATTTATGTGGTATGAGGTATGTATGTATATGTAGTCTGTACCGCAGGGGGAATATGAAATACTCTTCCGTGACAACATGATAATTAAGTTCTAACTTTAGGAATGACGTTCTATGCCTTAATTTAGAACAAGAATATATATATATATATATATATATATATATATATATCGATAAGACGTGTTCTTTTTATAGTTCCTTTTTTTAACACGTTTTAGCGCAAAAGAATCGACTTTTATTGTTTTTTTAACGTTGTTGAAAGGTAACTTTACTTATTTAAAATAGAAACCTAAAAGAGGTAAAAATAATGTTAAAAAAAAACCACCTTCTTTTGACATATTTTAGGATTATATTAGCTCTTGCTGTTGAAGATATAGGGTGTCCAAGAAATAATGGTGCCAAATTAGCGACGAATCATGGTCATCATGTGTAAATGTTCTAAATTTGAACAGTTTATAGGTGTAAACAACCATACAGATATTACTAAGAAAAACTTTTTTTTCTTGCATTTGCAATCTCTTTGTTTTCCCCCATACTACTTATATAGACGTACAATTTTCCTTTCATCGAAAATGACGCTCTTTAATCCTTTTTTGTATTTCCTATCGCCTAAACCATCTCGTATTCCTTTCCTTCCACACTATTCAAGCTCTTTATTTCCTTCCAACTTCGTTTCATACAGATCAAGTAGATCAGCTGTTAAACACTTTCACCGCTCCTTCCCTTTTCCTCTTTGAATTTATTTCTCTCGCATTCCACACATCGAATGGTATCCCCCTTTTCCTGCGGGAACGACGAGAGCAGGCTAATCGTCCCCCTCCCCTCTGAGACTCCTAGAAGGAAGAATTCGTGGGAAGTAATAACTAATAACCGACAGCGAGTTCCCGGCTCAACCGCCAACTCATTTAGTTGCCTCTTATGACATGCCGGGGAAACGGAGGGTGGATTTTTGTCTCATCCCACATGACTTAAAACAAAATATTTATAGTTGGCAAAGTTGTGACTTGACGAACTTCAGTTTCTATTTTTATTAAGCGAATAACGGTTGTAATATGTATTGACATACAACTCACTAAAAACTCATCCTGTTCAAGTTTCTTCTGAAACGAAGAAACGTTGATAACTATTACATGGGTATGGAAAATAGCCTCAATTATCTCTCGTATAATATTAGGCTATTTAATAAAATTACCCATTTTCATTGGACTGAAACTATGGAATGATTTAAATGTTGATATAAAAAATATTATGAATGTAAATTCTTTTAAAATCAAGTTGAAATCGCGATTAATAATAAAATACTAATAAAAATGTAGGATTAAATGTACATTATTCGTTATTGTTCAATCTCTCTTGTCCAATATTGATTTCTTTGTATCGTATTGGTATCATACCTTCAGTAATGACAATTTGTTTTATATCTACAATAATAACTTAAGAATTAATATATACTCTAATAATTAATAATTCTTACTCATCATTTATATATCATTATTATTATTAAAAATAATAATAATAATAATAATTACGTTTTATTTTCAATTAAAAGCCCAGTAAAGCTTAAAGCTTAAAGCTTAAGGGCCAAATGAAATAAAATAAATAATAGCCCAATTCCACAATTATTCGTTAAAACGAACATAAAAAGTCTAAAACTATATTTATTTTATTAATAAAGGTTATTCATGGTTATTATTCAGTTTATCCGAAAACAGAAGAAAAGACATAGTAGCCTACCTGAAAATTGAGAGAAAATGACACTGAATAGACCGAATGACAAAGAAAGGAATAAGAGTTTGGAGAGAGATAGAGAGAGAAAAGCAAATTCTTGTTAAGGCATATCGAAACGAGTGATTAAGTCGAATATGCTCTAAATCCTGAATGATCTGCATAAAATCATTATATATATAAAACAATAAAAGGAAAAAGAAGTGGTTTGTGTAAGAAGTTTATGGAGTAAAAAGGAAATTTTTGGTCTCAATTGACCAATGTAAGAAAGCATTTTTAGGTCAATTCTTTTGTTGAAGGCAACAAAAGACTTATTACGCGAGATTATTTTCGCGATTTCGAATTAAGTGAATATATATATATATATATATATATATATATATATATATTACCCCGCAAGGGGGTTCTAAGCTCGTGCTCTGAGTGCTCTTTGTGCGTTTGTAGTGCTTGTTCCTGGAGGTTTCACGTGCGCCCTCCCGGCCCTAGCACCCAAGGATGATGGGGCTCGACCCTGCAGTCCTTGTCATCCTTGGTCTTTTTCCACTTCGACTGTCCCCTCCACCCTTTCTTTTTCCTCTGTCTTTCCTCTCACTTTTTCCTTGTTTTTCCGCTGAGATATGCCCTTTAAATAGAGGCGAATCGGTTCTTCCCGAACTAAAAAAAAAATTATATATATATATATATATATATATACAAAGAGAGAGAGAGAGAGAGAAAGTGAGAGTGTTCAATGTATGTTCTTTGTATAGGTTCCTCATGCATGTACAGGGTGTCCTATAAGTCCGGTGTCCGCCTTCTCCTCACGAGTGTAATTTACTTCCACATTAGGCGTTGCGTGTTATTCTACCTGCAACAAAAAAAAGAAAAAAGATCCCCAAACGAATACATCAATTTAAACATTTGTTTTAGTTTTAAATTATTATTACTTTTGTAAACTTAATTTAAAAATAAATTTTCCTATGAAACCTGACTTATGGGACACTATTTCTTGCTGTGATTAAAACCAACAGAATTCTTCACGCATTATGAAAAGAGTTACACCGCATTTTTATTTCTATTGTATACGCGTAATAAAACTGGCCAAGCTAACAAAATTAACAAAATGTTATTATTTATATATTTAATATAATAATTCAGGATGAATTATTACCCATCGAATATATAATTCGAAAATTAAGTAAAAAATTAAGTGGTGTGTGAATTTTAACAAACATTAAAAATTCTACGGATTTTACTTACCGAACGTCATTGAGTTGTGAAAATAGTTGAGTTTATTGCGCACGCCATACGCGCAATTTTATTAACCTAAGGCGATTAGCTTGGAAGACTGACATTACACCAATAGAGTTCCCGGCTATAAAACAACTAAAACAAACCTGATAATTGAGTAACGTTTACTTTTGCAAAAAAAAAAAAAAAACAGGTTTTAAAACCATATAGGCCCTATAGTATGTAGTTAAACTATAATTTACTTGTAATAATTGTGGGTTTATTTGATTGTTTCAAATGACGCTACAGTGAACTCACCTTAGGTGGACAGTTTTTAATTCATATTTTAATTCAAGTAATTAAACTATTTTAACACGTCATACTGCGTGTTATACGTATGAAATATCTACAATTAAAGCTAAAATCTTGGGTAAACACTTTTTCATAACATTTATAACGTAAAATGACCGAAGTTCGAAGCGAGTTAGGCTTGGCTTCGTCGCTGTTGTGAGAAATATTTACGAAGCAGTGTATCAAATTTAACGTTGCAGCGGTCCCCACCCTATTACGAGGTTAAGGACCTCATTCATAGCTGAAAAACTTTTCGGAATCCTCTTTTGTTTTTATAATCTCAAAATCGTCTTACATGACAGTTATACCTTAAAATGAGTATTGCGCAGTAATTAACAATATTCCAGAGTTGGTTCATAAATTTATATTTACCCTTTTGAGTTGGGACACAAAACGGAGTATCTAGGAAAGCCCCAGGCTTCGAAAATTTAAATAATCAAAGTTTATCACCCTGTTTCTAAAATTGATTGTAAAGGGATTGCAAACGAAGATCACAAGGAAGACTGGCAAATTTACTTGGAGAAACCCAGAAACCAAAAAAGGTGCCCGTCCCCTACAAAAAAGAAAACAAAAACCCTATTTTTCTCTTTCGTAATTGTTCAGGAAACTTACGTAGGTTGGCAACTGTAACCACATTTTCCAATCCAGCCCCTTTAAGCGGACTTAATGCACGGACCCCAGTCATGCACCGTAACTGAGGAGTGTCTGCAATGCAAACTAACAGCAGAAGGGAAAAAAATAAGTATGAACTTAACCACTTGTGAAATTATGATAATTCAAAGCATTTTTGCTTCCAATGTTAATGAACCACGTATGGATACCTCATCAGTACGTTGCGTTTACTTTCTATATACTTCGCAATGATACGAGCTGCTCGTACCCTGAACGGGTGCATGGGCAGAGAAATGCTTTTTTAAAATTCAGTGAAACCCTTAATTTACTTCTATTTATGTCAGTAACAAATATAATTGCAATAATCTCAGAAAAACCCGCAAGAAAATATAAAATTAAATAATTTTATATTCTCTCTCTCTCTCTCTCTCTCTCTCTCTCTGCATATACTGTATATATTCACAAACTGATCGGAAACAAGCGGCCCGTGAACCACCGTCTTCTGGCTAGCCTGGTTGGTTCAACCATGCTCGCAATAAAAAAAAAAAAAAGGGAAAAAAAAAATTAGGATGAATAAAAGAAAACCCAAATTTCAAGCTATAACAATTAAATTTAGAAAATCATTCGCCAATTGAATGAACATGTTGCCTATATACTATACAGTATCTCACCTAAATAAAACGTGTTAAATATTTCTAAAAAACGTTTGGATATTCACGGTTCGTTCCAAAGTATACTTTGAACACGTGAAAAAATATTGTGCCGTATTAAGACTCGTATTGAAGTTACATTTTTATTAATTAAATTACAGCTCTCTCAATCAATTAAGTGAGTAATTACTGTAGCGTCAGTAGCTTTTCCCATCTCTTCGTCCGTACGGCCTGCGTTTGACTATTTGTCGATCACAAGATTTGGTAACAGTCAGAATAATAATAATTGTATATACACATTATAATATGCTTAGAGATTAGTTTCATATAACGTAAGATCAATAAGAAATTAATTAGCGGATGATCTTAGCATTTGTAATAATTGAGACTCGATACTCTCGCAAGAACACTGATTGCCAAAGCAGGAATTAAATTTTCTAAGATTCGTGAGGACTTTATAATTATACCATGCATCATCGGCTGTAGACTCATCTAACAATCTACTTATATGGTTAGCCCCTTCAGTAGAGTTGGTTTCTTAATTAGGAAAAATTTAACAAAATATGTATGGTATGACATTAATGAGCCCTTCGGTTAAACTTCTGGATCATTTTATAAAAAATTGTGGATCATATCCACGTAATCATGATATTAATAATAATGTCAGTAAACCGAAATTACGAAATTCAATCCTAAAAGCTCAAACCAAACAACTAATATTATTTTCAAAATGAAACAGGAACCAATAGATCAGGTACAAGAATTTAAGTATCTGGGTCAAGTTATTAGCAGGTCCTTGAGTGACGACTCGGATACAGGGAAACGATATCGAAGTTATTGTGCAAAAGCAAACATAATTATAAGGAACTTCAGATTCTGTACGAGCGAAGCTGAAGACACTTTTTCATACTCTCTGCATTAATAGCTATGGGCAACAATTTAGGTTAATTTTAAAAAAGAAACTTAAATTTGCTTTGTAACATCTTTCAGACTGTTGCGTAAGTTACCTCCAAGATGCTCAACTACTCAAATGTTCGCTAACTACAACATTTCGAGCATAATAATAACGTTTTTAATGAGTTCTTATTTTCAAATATTTGGAATCGACATCTTTTGCGCCTGTTCCGAGTGCTGGCACCCCCCTTAAAAATAAGACACAAAGGCACTTAGATCAACAAGCCGTGTAAAGGTTTGAAGCTTCATTAAAATCGGGATATCATTGTTTGGTGGGTTGGTGAGTTGCATCAATTTGAGAAGTTTTACTATGTATGCAAGAGATGAGTAGTACAAAACGAATAAGTTGTACACACTGAATGGGTAGTTTTATAAAAACAATCTGATTTATGCTAATTTAATTTAGTTTCACCAAATTTTACTAAATGATTTAATAATAATAATACACTATTGTTTTAATTTAACCTACTCAAGCCTAACTTCATCTTGTTTAAACCAGTTATTATAAGACACTAGTACAGTTCCCGCCGCTTCGCTGACGGTTAGACAGGCTAAACTACAAAAAAAGAACCCAGCCGTGAAAATTTTGAGCTTCACATTGTGTCAACATTTCTGAATCTGGTATCTCCCAAAACCTCCTCACCCCCATTCATACAACTTGGGGGCTAACCCCCTCCCCCATTACCCCCACCCCTCCCCATTACCCCACCCATCCCCCATTACCCCCACCCCCACCCTTCCCCCATTGCTAAACTACAGAAAAGAACACAGTCATGAAAATCTTGAGCTTCACATTGCCGCCCGTAATACAATTTCTGAACTTTTTTTACAATTTCTGAATTTTTTCTCACAATTTCTGAAAGTGTGACGGACAGACGGACAGACGGACAGCTCTCTTATTATAGTATAGATTAAACGGGTGTCAGTATAGTAACCTAATCAATTAATTAATAACGTAAAAATACCGTAAAGTTACTCGATCTTCTTACGCTCATTAGCTAAAGCTCAATGCTGGCAGACTAAGATTAGTCTCATATAATTTAAAAGAACACTATACACGATAGGCAATCACCTGATGCTCTTAATACCTGCAACAGGATAGTCAGGATAGTCGAGGATCAAAGTCCCCTTTATGCTTCTCCCATTGCTCTCGATAAAAACGACGAAAGCTGAAAAAAGACTAGAGAAGCGTCAGTAAAGACATTTTATAGAAAGAGCTCACTATTTTTTCTGCACTGCATACAATGGTGGGCTGTCAGATCATATGATTGTTCTGTTGAAGTTGAAGGTGTATCAGTGGTATTTGAGAAAACTTGAAAAGAAAAGTAACTTTTTTTATGCAGGAAGGAGGGGCCAAGGGCGAACGCCAGCAAAAGCCCCCCCCCCCCCCCAATAGAAGAAGACGAGAGCCAAAATCAAGGTCCAGGGTTTCCGAGATGCCAAGACACTCTGGTTTGAAAGATTGGAGGTCGTAGACAGGCGGAAAGATGGACTGACAAAGATTGTTTCAGAGTTGACCGGTTGAGTAAATGAAAGATTGAAAATCCCGATTAACCCTTGCGTTAGAGAGTTGGATAGAAAAGGAATGAGAAAGTGTCGAAAGTCTGGTGCTGCGTGCTCCCCTTAAAGGAGGAGGCATACAGTTAGAGATTTCAGAAGAGCAGTGTCCGTTATAATAGCGGTGGTAAAGAGAGAGGGTGAGGCAACATTGCGGCGAAGAGAGAGGGATTGAAGACAGTCAGTGAGAGACTGGGAAATGATGAGACGAAAAGCCTTCGAGTCCACCCGGTCAAGTACGGTCAGAGATGGGCACCGTTACTCAAAATTGGCGAGCGTTACCGTTACTCGTTACTCTCTTAAAATGACCCCGGCGATACCGATACATCGTTACTTTGAAAATATCTTAAGACGATACCGATACTCGTTACAGTAACGTCGTTACTTTCGTTACTCGTTACATTGGTAAATTCATATATCATAATTGTATATCGTAATTAGAATATTAAAGCAAGTATAAAGAGTATGCAAAAACAAACACAACTGTTTTTAGATAAATGGAGGTTTATTTCTGACAGACAATGATAACAGGACAGTTTTGACAAAAAATATTATTTGAATAACAGAAAATTAAACATAGAAGTAAACAGAAACATCTCAATAGCAGCTGATGTAAAATAATAAAAAACATTTCCAAAAATATATTCTAGCCGAGAGGTATAGAATTAAATTTTAAATGTAGCTAGGAGCCTAGGGTTTCCTTTTAGCATTACTAATTTTTCGAACGTGTTGTCGGAAAGATTTCCTCTCTTAGGGGTATGAATATGTCCTGCATAGCTGAAGAGACGCTCAACGGGAGCCGAGGAAGGAAGTGGAGTATTGTACTTGAGGAAGAGCTTCTTAATTGAAGGATAGCCATCAAGTGACTGCAGCTGCAGTGCAGTGCTGTCATCATTGAAGTATTTCAACACTTCCATCTCTGATGCTGTGGTGTCTTCTTTCTTGACGTCAGCAGGAGCATGACCATATTCAAAGAAATCGTCGCTACTGCTATAAGCACCATCATCTGTCTTAGCTGGCTCCTCAGGTGATCTGTCACTGTCACTTTCATTTTTAATTGCTGATATCAGCATGTTTTGCACCATTTTTCTACATGCCTCATTGTTTGTTCGCTCGCTTATAGTGAGCCACTTGCACTTGAAGTGTGGATTTGTTAATGCAGCAATAATTGCAACATTGGCATCTCTGTCAAGTTCCAGGAATTTCTTGAATCGATTTCTGAATCCACTACTTAATGCTTCTACTAATGGGTGGCTGTGTCGTCATCCTTCGAAGAAGAAGCTGACGAAAGGTATTCCATGTTTAACAACTTTAAACAAAGGAGATGCACACCGCACGAGTGCTACACTATAACTGAGCTCTACCGGCAACAAGACGGATGCAACGTGACAAGGACTGAACAAGTTCTAACAAGTATGAACTGTATGATACGCCGCCGAAAGATGTATTTGTACTTTTCACACATAAAAAACAGTATGTAACGAGTAACGAGTAACGGAAATTCTCGTTACTTTTGCTAAAATTATTACGGGCGTTACCGTTACATCGTTACATTAGAAATCTTGCTAAGGCGATACCGATACTCGTTACAAAAGTGACGCCCGTTACTTAAGCCGTTACATGTACCGCGGTACTGCCCATCTCTGAGTACGGTTGTGTAGGTTGAGCCACCCCATACATAAGAAGCATACTCTAATTACTCTATACAGGGGCGGACAAGACCCCTGTACAGAGACAGCAACTGAGTGGGGGTGAAGAAACTGCGGAGGCGGAACAGCACACCTAACGTCTTAGAAGCTGTTTTGGAAAGAGAGTCTATGCGATCTTTCCAGGAAAGATCACGAGGAAAGAAAATGCCAAGAATGTTAAGAGGAAGGATTGAGTTTGTGTTTGTTGAAGGTAAGGAGATAGTCGTGTGGAAGATTGTGACGAGTAGACAGATGGAGGAACTGAGTTTTTGAGGCATTGTAAGACACGAGGTTTTCTCTGCCCCAATCAGAGATAGCAGAAAGATTAGGGGCCAGGTGCCCCATAGCCGCCCCACGCGAATCATAGAGTGACTGTTGAGAAGAACGTTTTGGGAAGCGGGTAAAGAAGTGAAGCGTGGAATCATCGGCATAGGAGTGAATAGAACAGGAAGTACGAATTAAAAGATTATTAATAAATAAAAGGAAAAGAGTGGGTGACAGGGCAGAACCCTGAGGAACATCACTGTTGATAGCGTTAAGAGAACAGTGGCCATCTCCAACCGCAGCTATTAGATCAGCCAGAAAGGAAATTAGAGATGAAGACACAGATAGAAGGATATAAACCGAAGGAGGGTAGTTTCGAAATTAAAGATTTGTGCTAGACTCTATCAAAAGCTTTCGTCTAGCGCAATAGCAAAAGTTTCACCGAAATCCCGAAAGGAGGATAACCAAGAATCAGAGAGATATACAAGAAGATCGCCAGCCGAGCGTCCCTCACGGAACACCATACTGACGATTTGAAAGAAGATTGTGAGAAGAGAGGTGTTTAAGAATCTTCCTATTAAGGATAGATTCAAAAACTTTAGAAACTTTAGTTGGAGAGTTGCGAGCGGTCACCCTTCTTTGGGACAGGCTGAATGAGGAGAGTACGGTGAAAAATGCCTGCGTGACAGAGTGGGGATGTAAGCGTATAAGAGGAGGATGGTGTAAAACGTCGATTAATGGTGTGAAAAGTAGAGAGAGAGAGAGAGAGAGAGAGAGAAGAGAGAGAGATATATGTGAGGAGGGTGAGTGTATAGTTATGTATAAATGTTTAGCGACCTGCGAGGTAAACTTCTGCCTCTGTGTGAAAGTGAAAGCTGGATATAGGAGAAGATGGCTACCTCGGTGGTGTAGTGGTTATCGTCGCTGACTATGAATCCATCGGCCCGGGTTCGAGACCCGACGGCAGCCGGCGCGCAGCAAAACCCAGCTGTTCATCCTTCCACACAATAAAGAAAGTGGTCGGTAGATAAATTGGTACCCTAGGTGGCCTAGTGGTTAAGACGCTGTGCTGCTGATGGGGCGTGGTTCGGATTCCACGTTAAACTGTAGGTCTAAGGTGGAGTGAAAAGCTTGACCTTCGTCAGAATGAACAATTCGGGCGGAAGCAAACCAAAGGTTAAAGGTTACCCGCAGCCTGGCTCTTGAAATGATTCAAATCAGGAAATTCTCGTTACTTTTGCTAAAATTATTACGGGCGTTACCGTTACATCGTTACATTAGAAATCTTGCTAAGGCGATACCGATACTCGTTACAAAAGTGACGCCCGTTACTTAAGCCGTTACATGTACCGCGGTACTGCCCATCTCTGAGTACGGTTGTGTAGGTTGAGCCACCCCATACATAAGAAGCATACTCTAATTACTCTATACAGGGGCGGACAAGACCCCTGTACAGAGACAGCAACTGAGTGGGGGTGAAGAAACTGCGGAGGCGGAACAGCACACCTAACGTCTTAGAAGCTGTTTTGGAAAGAGAGTCTATGCGATCTTTCCAGGAAAGATCACGAGGAAAGAAAATGCCAAGAATGTTAAGAGGAAGGATTGAGTTGTGTGTTGTTGAAGGTAAGGAGATAGTCGTGTGGAAGATTGTGACGAGTAGACAGATGGAGGAACTGAGTTTTTGAGGCATTGTAAGACACGAGGTTTTCTCTGCCCCAATCAGAGATAGCAGAAAGATTAGGGGCCAGGTGCCCCATAGCCGCCCCACGCGAATCATAGAGTGACTGTTGAGAAGAACGTTTTGGGAAGCGGGTAAAGAAGTGAAGCGTGGAATCATCGGCATAGGAGTGAATAGAACAGGAAGTACGAATTAAAAGATTATTAATAAATAAAAGGAAAAGAGTGGGTGACAGGGCAGAACCCTGAGGAACATCACTGTTGATAGCGTTAAGAGAACAGTGGCCATCTCCAACCGCAGCTATTAGATCAGCCAGAAAGGAAATTAGAGATGAAGACACAGATAGAAGGATATAAACCGAAGGAGGGTAGTTTCGAAATTAAAGATTTGTGCTAGACTCTTCAAAAGCTTTCGTCTAGCGCAATAGCAAAAGTTTCACCGAAATCCCGAAAGGAGGATAACCAAGAATCAGAGAGATATACAAGAAGATCGCCAGCCGAGCGTCCCTCACGGAACACCATACTGACGATTTGAAAGAAGATTGTGAGAAGAGAGGTGTTTAAGAATCTTCCTATTAAGGATAGATTCAAAAACTTTAGAAACTTTAGTTGGAGAGTTGCGAGCGGTCACCCTTCTTTGGGACAGGCTGAATGAGGAGAGTACGGTGAAAAATGCCTGCGTGACAGAGTGGGGATGTAAGCGTATAAGAGGAGGATGGTGTAAAACGTCGATTAATGGTGTGAAAAGTAGAGAGAGAGAGAGAGAGAGAGAGAGAGAGAGAGAGAGATATATGTGAGGAGGGTGAGTGTATAGTTATGTATAATGTTTAGCGACCTGCGAGGTAAACTTCTGCCTCTGTGTGAAAGTGAAAGCTGGATATAGGAGAAGATGGCTACCTCGGTGGTGTAGTGGTTATCGTCGCTGACTATGAATCCATCGGCCCGGGTTCGAGACCCGACGGCAGCCGGCGCGCAGCAAAACCCAGCTGTTCATCCTTCCACACAATAAAGAAAGTGGTCGGTAGATAAATTGGTACCCTAGGTGGCCTAGTGGTTAAGACGCTGTGCTGCTGATGGGGCGTGGTTCGGATTCCACGTTAAACTGTAGGTCTAAGGTGGAGTGAAAAGCTTGACCTTCGTCAGAATGAACAATTCGGGCGGAAGCAAACCAAAGGTTAAAGGTTACCCGCAGCCTGGCTCTTGAAATGATTCAAATCAGGGAACAAAGGAGCGTAACACAAGTGTCAAGAAATAAGGGCTGCAGTAATGTAATGCGACACTAAAAACCACGACTGTTTGCGGGAGTGAGCCTATAAGAAACTCAATTCAAAAGTTTGTATTACGTCTTTCACCAAAATTCCGATCACAAACCATGATATGAAGGCACAAATGAATCCTTTTAAAATTTTTCATCAGGCATTACGCGAAAGGTGTAGTTAACTACAGTCAGGGCCGGATTAAGGCCAACTGATGCCCTAAGCACAGCCCAACAATGGTTCCCCCTCGACCCTTCCATTGTCTACTCTAACTGACAAGACATTAAGACTCCATAAGTGCTGAATGTGAAATAACTATATTAAATATAACCTGTTTTTTAATTTTATTATTAATTTTATTTTATTAAAACTCTGTGGTGCCCCCTTCCCTTGGTGCCCTAAGCACGTGCTTATTTTGCTTAATGGTTAATCCAGGCCTGACTACAATATATCTCGAAAGTAGTTAAAAACTACTTAAAATCACTCATTCGCTATAAAATGTAATAAGTTTTTTAATTTGTCATTAACTGTCATTAATGTTGAAAGTAGTGGATTTAATTCACTTTTAAAGGAAGACTTTTCTTAATTTCGAAATTTCGGTGAAAATAGAGGCGTTCTTCGCGTAGCTTGGTGGGTTGGAGATTGAGCGCGGGATGCGAACGTCCTAATTCGAATCTCACCGCCGCGCCCCCTCGGTTACAGTTGGGCCTGCCACCTACTCCGTGATTGCTCAGGGTCAGGTGACTCTGTAAGTCACACCCAACCCCTTCCGAGTAGGGAAAAAGGGATTTCGGCTGAAAATAGATATCGTATTCTGAGAAATGATGACAAAGTACCGTAGAGTGAACTACTTTTAATTTATTCATAACGGAAAAATTGCTTTTTTTCCTTCAAAGAAAATTTAATATTATTATTATTATTATTATTATTATTATTATCGTTTAATATAAGAGTTAAAAAATTTGTTGAATTTACTCACATTTTACGTTAATTTTTTCAATGGAATATATGTGACGATGTTTCGAAAAAGTATGATTAAAAATAAAAAAAAAAAGAGCAAAATATTAATTTGAAAACAATCCAATTTGGAAGTCATTAAGAAAAATCACGATTTACATTTAAAAAATGACATTTATGTTTAAATTTATAAGGAATTAACACATTTCTTTTGTTTACTTAGAAAAGAATGTAAATTAAGCTAAAACATTAAATACCTAAAAAAAACAATTTTCAGCTGGATGTGAATTGAAGTTCTTCGAAAAGAGTTGTTGGATTATCAAATATCAACGCAATATGTCTTGTTCTAGAAAACTGTCACCTGCAGCACAAAGTTATCCGCATAAGCAGTTAACACACACACACACACACACACATATATATATATATATATATATATATATATATATATATGCGTGAGAGAGAGAGAGAGAGATTTTGTAATATAAAATTATCATTACGAGTTCACACAAACTTCATGAGGCCGTAATTTAATTATAATACTTTCCTTAATTTGCTGAAGAGAAATTATATAATTTTAAAGAAACTATTTTTCGTGTACTTAATTTTATTCAGAGAAAAAATTATTCACTCGATCCTACATTATTTTGAGAAACTTTTTTGACGTCGAAATTAGTCGAGAAAGTATTCGGCGAATTGGCATTCAATCGGATTTCGTCGGGTCGAGCAAAAACTCGAATGTCGAAATCCTCATTCAGTTTCTAAAGAAGTCAGTTCAGTTGGAGAGACAAGTTGGAGGGGTGAAGTTCGGATTTAGCGGTCTTGTCGAGTGAATTTGCCTAATTTTACGGCCTATGTAGGACGACTGAGGAAGAGATGATAAAGTTAGATTTGGCATTTTTACACTAGTCTAGTCCCGAACAGGAAAGGAAATATAGTTCAAGTCTAGATTATTAACAATTTCATACGATTAGTCCTAGACTTTGGATTTGACTTCAAAACGATGGCAGATTTAAGCAGTACAGAGTAGGCCCTGGGCCTACTCACTGAGGCGGCGAGGCCTGACTTTAGTTAGGCTTACCGGTAAGTTAGTTAAGCTTATTTCGAGTTCATTAAAGCAAACATTAAATTAGGTAGAAAGTTAGGCCTAATTGAAGACAATTAACCTAATGGAGAATAAGCCCAAAGTTAAAATTTTTAGTAGGCTTTATTAATTAATAGGCCTTACTCATTATAGGGCCTACACACAAATAGGATATGTTTTATAACGTAAGCTTAATGTTTTGCAATCCAAGGCTCAGGACAGGATTTGATGTAATGCTAGACTAGCAAGCTATTAGGCTAGGCCTAAGATGGTATATCTTCAAGTTACACAAAGCCAGAGCCAGACTGGTTTTATTATTCTTTCTGGCTATGTAATGTCACTCATTGGGAAGTGTTGCAATTTTTTAAATTTAGCTATATTGCTAGGATACTGTATCTATCCCTAATTTTACATTTTTCTGTAAATGGCAAATAATCAAGACAAGGTCACCACAAGCAGAATGGTTTCCCCACTTGACTTCTCTTTGCAGGAAGATCTGTTTTGCCCTTTTCTTTTTTGTTTTTCTTTAGACATGCCTTTCAAGACTATTGTAGGCCAACTCTATTGCAGCATCCTAGAATTAAGTTAAGCTATTTTAAAATTAAAATGTTCTCTTAACTAGAATTTTAAATGCAGCATTTTTCATCAGATCTTGGTACTCTTAGTAGCAAATATCAAGTCTGTATGGTACCGTACCTTATAGGAACTTGCAGGCATGTAGGCCTAGATCTAAAATATCAGATTTCAAGAGCTTAATTTGATTTTTGCAGGCACAATTTCTTTCTTAATTTATTTGTTTTAAACTTTAGATATTTTTAATTTTTTGAAAGTCTAGATTTTGCAGGGTTGACATACCAGTTGACTGTAATTTTAAAAGAATAACTGTTCAGGTTATGGTATCCTAGTATCATACTTTTAAAACTGTTATAGTACCGTAGGCCTACCTTTGAAATTAATTGCTTGTATGTAATAATTTACTTTACTCACAGACTAGGGGCCCTAATTTCAATAATTTGACATATTACCAAGCTGTTATGGACTCCGTCTCTGAACAGTGTTTGGATGATAAAGATTTGCGAGCAGAGGTAGCTTATTAAATGTGTAACATTATCTATCTGCATTAGAAAGAACTATTAAAATAGGATTTTCAAGATTGTACAAAAATTTTAAAAATATATACTGGAAAACATTTTTACAGGCTGGATTTTATTTTATATACAGTTCTACAAATTTCATTGCAAAATTATCCTAAAGTATCCTGAAGGTTTAGGCTATAAATTTGGTTGGTTGTTTGCTCACTCGCTCTATTCCACAAATTAAGATAGCTTGTCTTGCCACAGCATTTTGTATACCTAGCATACTCATCTATGTTAATATGGTTTGATGTTTTACTGTTTTGCAGCAGACTTGGTGGAACCTGTATAATACCTTCACAGGCATTGAAAGCAAAAGATCTTGTTACAAGTGGACAGGGCTGGCACTGAGAAAAGCCAATGGAGGGTATTAGGATTTCTTATTGTAGCACACTGTATAGATATAAAGCACTTTCTGTAATTTTATATATAATTATATGTATATTGTGCGTGTGTGTGTTCGTTGGGCTTAAAGTTTGGTAAGTTTTTTATAAATACCAAAGGTTTTAATTTTTTACTGCTTAAAAGCGGGTTATTAATTAAGTAACAACTAGACATTCTTTTTGTTTATTGAGAAACCTAGGTTAATATGCAGTAACATTTTTTTCTTTAAATTTTTAAAATATTGGTTAAGATGATAATTTAATCCTTCAATATGGCTTGTCTGTATCTTCCTAATTGCGCGGAAATGAAGTCAAAATCCAAACTGATTTTAGTATTATCTCAATGTAACTTTTTATTTTTAGATGCCTCTTAAATTATACTGGTAAATTATCATATTTAACTAACCATGGTAAGTCTCATAAAATATGTTGTAACTGCTTTTAGCGAGAAAGTTCCTTGTATGCATAATGTTAACAAATAAGAATGTAGCATGGTGTATAATGAATGTTAAGTTATGTTCTGTAGCTACTGTACATGATAATCTTAGGCTTTTACTTTAATTATTAATTTGGGTCTATAGATTTAGGCCATATGCCTTAATATATAGTTACCAGTAATTATAATTAAGCCCTCTATGAATTGCAGTTACTGTAAATATTTCCAAGAAAATGTATGGTATGTAAGGGCTTAAGGGCCTAGCCAAATTTCTCTCCCATATTCTATTCAGGAGACGTTATATTAATGAAGTTTAACAAAATCTTAGAGGTGCTTCAGATAGACTGGGGCTTTATACCCTGTTATGTAGGCTAGCAATAGATGGTAGTAAGCCTAAAACCTATCATATCAACTTGCTATGGTGATACTTAAGTTATCATAAGACCTCGGTTAAACTATGTTAGTCAGAAGTGAACTAAGGCCTATCAGGTTTACTATTTATTCTAAGTAGGGTCCATTATTCCATTTAGATTTGTCTTCCTGAAATGAAGCAACTTGCCCATCATTTGTAGTCAAAGATTAATGCTATATCCAACTTGGAATTTGCAGTGAAATTAATTTTTAGTGAAGGTCAAACCTAATTAATTTGTTACTCTTAGCTAACTGAGCCTCCTTTTTATCTTGGTCAAATTAAATAATTTAATAATAGGTTAGATTTTTGAGAGTTGAATGAAGGTCAAACCAAATAGTGCAGCAGCTTTTATGATCAATTTTTGTTACTGTAAACTTTTTAAGAAATATATCTTATTACTGATGTACCTTTTTACTTTTTATAGTGTAGTCTACAGTGTAAACTGATTTAACAATTCTTAAGCATTTTTAGTTTGGGTTTTTTGGGGGAAAATTTTCATAGTAGCTACCATATTTGGTATATACTGTATTAATAAACCATGGTAGGTCCTATTATATCAAACACCATGTTAACACTTTTAATATTTTTAGCTAATGTGAAACAATGGAGATGGTCAAGTGACTTGAAGTCAGCTCTCCAAAACTGAAGTTGCTACATTGTTAGGTAGAGATCTGACTTTACTTCACTCGAGTTTTCTTAAGTTAACTTAAGGTGTCGCAATCAAAAGTTGTCACTTTGTAAACACAATATAGTATCAGAGGTATTTTGAGAAATTGCTGCACCATTTATATTTAAATAATGCACTTCAACACTGTTGGATGGACATGCTAGATCAAATTTATGTATTTATATAAGCCTTTAGTAAAGATTTAGCCTTGCATCATTGCAGTTTCAGGCACAGGCTTTGGCTGAAGCTAGCTCAACTGGGGCAAGCTTAAACCTAACTAACCTAGTCTGACTTTAATTCAGTATGTAATTTAAAATGTACTTATAGATAAGGTTAGGCTAATTTAATAAGCACCAGTATATATGACTTCAAGAAACTTGTTAGCCTATTCTGTTAGTCTTGCAAGTTGGACTTTAAATTGAGTCATATTTCAAACCAAGAAATAGAAAATTGCTCTTTTGCATTAAGAGAAAGAAAGTGCTAATTTTTATCCAGTTTGGGGACCATGTGGTTTCTGCAGTTATTATTTCTATGCAAAACTATTAAACAATGAAGTGAACCAGGTTTGTTGAATATTTTTTGAGGAACTGAGCCAATCTTAAACTTTAGCCAGGAAGAGTGATCTACTTAAGTCCCACCCATACTTAACTATACTTTCCACCCTTCCCATCCCCACCTCTTTCCAGTTCCAATTACAGTATGTCCCAAATCATTATTTTTTATTATACTAAACTGTAAGAAAGGACAAAAATTGCAATCTTTTAAAAAAGAGCATATTTTCCAAGTAGGCCTACAGTAATCTTTAAAATTTTGATGATTATGTATACGATTCAAACTATAAATTCAACATATGGGTACCTTAGTATTTGCATTGCACGCATTTGCGTTGCCATTTTCTTGGACTATTTTCTATAATTACAATTTTGGGGAGACCCACTTCTGCCTCCTGACTGACTCTAGTTCATGGTGGTTGACCAGTTTGACACCCACTTTAAGTAAACCATTCGAGTAACTTAAGACATAACTTTTTTATAAAACCTTAAACTCAATGCTTGAAATATGAAGTTGAAATTTGGAATAATCAAAATATTTAAAAGCAAACTTTTTCCTTTATATATGGCCTATATAGAAATTTGTATGGGAACTTGATTAAAAACTAAAATTGTCTGAATACAACCACTATATATTGCCCTCGCCTTTCTCTCCATATTCTATTTCTTTTATGTCTCCTAAAACCTTTTGAGAATATCGGTTTTCTTTTAATTGTCTCCCAGTTTAACTTAAAAATAGCACACTTTCAAAACAAACATTATTGTACAACAGTTATGTTTATTTTATTTACGGTACCTACTCGAAGTTCAAATCAATTAAGTTCTAATTGAATGCCATTAATTATATTGGCTTTGTTAATGTGCTAAAAAATCTCAATTACTTTATATACGTGGCATAACTGTATTTATACAAGGTGTTCATAAAGTCACACGAGTGAATATGATGTACATGCATATTCACTCGCGTGACTTTATGAACACCCTGTAGAAATTGTTTTATGAGTGTAATTTTCCCCATGGAAGGCAATTCATGTTACCTCATATTTGACAGTAGTTCTCTAGACATAGTAGGCACTATTAAAAATTTAACACTTTTATATGCTTTCTACTTTTCAGTCATAAAGAATTTAAATTTTAAGGTTCAAATCTATTAAATTGTAACATTTTCTTAATATAGGCTTACCTGAATTGGTTTCAGTTAAGTACCATATACCAGAATCTGAATTTTATATTTTTAGAGAAGCTCTTTTTCCCTGCCAAATTTCAGTTGGTTTACCCCATTTTGATGTTGGGCTTACCTTGTAATTTAGCAGTTGATTTAGCCTATTGTCTCTGTAGATTTCAGCACTAGTCCTACTCTTCTAATCAGGCCAGGGCTCTTTGGTTTAAATCAATTTATACCTTTTCTATAACATATTTTATAGAAGTGTTATACTCTTTCTAAGCTGGTCTTGTCTTATACTTCATGGTGCTTATCTTAGTAGTAAAGTAATACAGCAGTTAACATTTAAGGTATAGAACAACTAGGCCTACATTATTTTTTCTCCTTTGGTATCGGTACCATATTAATTTCATTTTATCAGCCCTGAGGCCAAGGTTAAGCTGGTGCTTAAATTTAGATTTTCTTGTTCATTATCTTTGCAAAAATAAGTGTAGGCTTCATGTTTCTAAAGCAGTTTTGGCTACACTGAGTTATTGAGTTGTCAAGTTTTGTTATAATTTTCCATAGCCATTCCTGCCTCTTTGTTTTATTAAAAAATTAGTAGTAGCTACAACTAGTGGTTAACTGGTGTAATAGTGTTTTTACCCCCATACAGTATTTTCTGAGGTTGGCCAAAGTAAGTACCTGGTGTTGCCTATAGCCAAAATATAGAATTCTTATGCTAATTGAGTAGGCCAATACAGCAGTATTGTAGGATTTTGTCACACTAGTTATTAGTATAGACATGGAATCTTGTGCAGTAAAATGTAGTGTGTTTCCTGAAGGTTATATTAATTCAATTCTAATTTTCTAATTTTAAAAATTTATATAAAGTCAAGATAAGCAAGATGATTATATCCAAGAAGCTTTTTTTTTGTTTTTATCTAATCTTTTGAGTATATATACACACACAATGATTAATTTCCCTAGTATACTTTTTTAAATGTAAGATTGTCAGAAATGTATCAGTTAGAGCCTACAATGCCCTACATGTATCAGACAACTTTCAGTTTACCCATTTTCCCCCAGTATTATATATAACCTACCTCTTCATACCAAAATGCTTAATATGAACATACTCCAACAATCGTACATAGGCCTACTACAGTTATAAATATTCTTGTCTCAATCATGCATGACTGGTGAATTTCTGAGGAGAGCATGTGTACAGTAGCTTAAGTCTGCTAGTCTCTCTTACTGGTTTAGGCTCATGCCTACCTGTAATAAGTATCAAATTTAAAAGTAGATAGGTCCTGTATTAGGTTAGTTCACAGTTGACATGTGAATGGTACCTACTGTTGTCGTTAGAGGAGATACGAAAATTAAATATATTCAAAGTGTCAGGTTCCATTTCCAGAAATTTTTCTTCAGCATCATACATGGCTGTAAATGATACCTGATTTACTGACTTGAACTATTGTGAGATATAAATAACCTGTTTTGTATCATCGGTTCCAGTAGTCAGGATAACACTGGACCATAACATAACGTAGTTTTGGAAATTATGGTACATAGCAAAATCTTGTTTTAAATTAGCTGAGGAGACTAGGCATAGGCTATTTGGAGGTCTTACCTGCATACTTTCTACAAAGGAAGATTGAATTTTGCTTGACATATAGTACTGTACTGTTAATTCAGACTAGGTCTAATTAATGATACATTGGCCAAGTCTGTGTAGTTAGGGGAGAAAAATCATATTCTACAGTTAATGTAATTGCTTTCATTTATATAAGTTTAGGCATATCTGAAAACTGCGATTGTATACCATAGTGTGTAGAGGTAGGTTAGAACAGCTAAGATGATATTGGCCTATCTCTTCCAAAGAAGTATGGTGTGCTTAGGCTAACAACCACCAATTTTACAAGCCTGAAATTGTAGAATTTGTCATACGCCTAGGTCATTGAGAACACATTTTTAGGTTTACTGACATTGTTATTGAAACCCCTTTGGATGTAGCCCAATAGTAAAATGGAATAAAAATTTAGCTTAGGTTTAGGTCTATTTATCTTGGTTTTTAGATCAGACAATTTTGTATATATGATGCGCCACATACTATAGTTACCCCTAGAGATAATGTAGGGACTTAACAGTTTTTAATGAGTTAAGTTTGTTGGATTATAGCCAAACAAATGATGATTTTATGATAGCTTACATAAGGAAAAGAGTAGGCTTTTAAATTTAGACAAGTAATTTAGCAGTACAATATTAACATTACTCATTATTTTTAGGTACAGCTTAGATTAAAAATATTCCAAATTAAATCATAGTCCCACAGTACTGCAGCCACCTGTAGAACTTCACTGCAGGTTTTGAATCAAAACTTAAACTCGAAATACAACAGAGGATTCGGTGTGCTTTGAAATGGAAATAGTCTTAGTATAGGCCTCTAGGTCCTTCACGACCTACATTAGGTAAGGCAAGGGGCAAGGCCTATTTCCCTACCTGTGAATATGAGCATTGTATCTGGCCAATCATCATGATACAACTGTCACCACCAACCAAAGAAAACAAATCTTACTTTAAAAGGTAAGTTATTAATCCAGTTAGACTTTGGATATTTATAGGGCTTAAGACTGACGAAATTCAGGGTCTGAGTTAACGTTGGCATGTCTTGAATAGGCTACAGCTTCTGTACTCTGTCATTAAAATTTCATATTGTATTTTAATTAATCAACTCAGAATTGTATATCTGTCGAGTTTTTATCCAGTGGACTAGGCCCGTTTCTCGTCCCATACAAACGGTGATGGTGAAAGGTCTTGGATTTAGCAGGTTATGTACTGTAGGCTGGAAAACGCATTTAATTTAGTTATTTTATTCCCCAAAAGTTTATTCCTCATAGGTTGGCTTACATCCTCCTGTAAATTGTGCATCAATGACATGTTTTAGATTAAAAAAAAATCCAAAATCCATAGGAAATTACTAACTATATCGGAGATGGTTTTCAAAACTTGTGGGAGCTTGTATTCCATACAAGTACTGTACCTTAAATATAGGTAGGAGCAAGTAAGCTTAAGGTCATTTTGGTTACTTGTTTTTAGGCCTGTGGACTGTAGTTGACCATCACTAGGTCTTCCACCTTTTAATAAGGTATTAATTTCTGTGGGTACTCAAACTTTTCAGTGGTAGGTTTACTTTTTTGTGAAGTAACAATTCGGCGGTCTACTTAAAAGATGTATACTGTATATATTTGCAGGAATTCCACCCCTCCAGGATTCGAACCCAACACCTCTTGAGTCAAAGCTGAAGACGCTACTACCATGCTGCGACGAAGTTAGTACAACATTGGATATTTCAAAACCCGAGGAAACACCCAACGCTTTTGCGTCAGAGGTGTTTTCTGTACACACACACACACACACACACACACAGCATTTCATCTGTGGTGTGAAATTGGAGACCCATAGATGGAATATGCATGAACGCGCGTTTTTCCATAATGCGAATATGTCCTCATCAGGATTGTCAGGAAAACGATTGAACAAGTGGTGTGTTCCCTTTGGTACTGAAATATCCACAAGGTTGTACCAACTTCTACCTTGTGGTCTGGTGGGTGCGCCCTTTCTACTCAGGATGTGCTGGGTTTGAATCCTGGTGGGAACATTTTTACATCGTGTGAAATTGTGCGAATTCGTACATACGCGCGCGCGCACATTCATTATATATATATATATATATGTTGGTTAAACTTTTTTTTTTTCAAATTTGTAATCACTTCCGCTTGTGGAGGGGGAAGATTTTGAGTTTAGAGAGCTTTTTTACTGTGTAAATTTTTTTTTTAATTTCAACGTTAGAATTTTAATTAAAAACAACAACTCTTAAGTCAAATAAGTCGTCCTTTGTTTCTTCGGACTTTTACACACCCTCTCATTTGTTTTAGGCCTAATCTCAATAAAAGTTGGTCATAAAAGAAGATTCTATTTATTTACAAAGTTTGACTTAATTGGTAAAAAAAAAAGGTGACTTACTGTTACTGCTACCTGGGGATTTAGGCAAAATGAAAGACCTGAGAATTATGGCGTACTTGTGTGTTGTATATACATATGAAATTTTCTTTTGTTGCAATGTTTGAAACATACTTTAATTCTGGCTAACATTAAGAGTACATTACGTTAGGTGTCATTTTAGATTGGCTACTTATTTTCCACGTGACCAATTTCGGCCAATCACGATTTTTCCAACAAATTTTAACTTTGTCAAAAAACTGGTCTCCTCGAAACAATATTTACTTTAATTCTATTATTATTAAACTTGTATATAAACTTTATCCGTTGTCACAAGAATCTAGTTTAGCAAGACTCTTGTGGACAATTTGACATTGTTTCGTGTTGCCCGCCGCCCGCGGTCAACATCTTGGGCACCCCTTCAGTGTAGATGTACCAATACTTCAGCCTAACTCCAGTCTGTATGGTTGTCTAGCCCTATTAACTATTTAGGTTACGAGATTAATAAATGCCCTAGAATTATGAGACTGTAACTGCAGCTTCTGTGCAAAAAATTTATTAGTTCAGGCGCTTCACCAGCAATGTAACTGCTAATTTAAGAATAGGACCTGTTCATAACTACCTCGCTTAGGCTAGCCAGTCCATGCACAGAAGGCCTACTCGAAGGAGGTAGGTTTAATAAATTTACCCCCAAGTTAGTTATAGCTTCACTTGTTTTCATGGTTTTTCACTGATCCTTATGAGGATTTATAAAATGCAAATTTTGGAGCAAGTCACTGCAAGTGTAGTTTACGTTCCCCTGATACATAAAGAGAGACCAACTACACTAGGTCAAAGTTGGGGAACGTAAAACCACACTAGGATTTTTAGAACATTAATTAATCCATCAAATAAAACTAACGAAAATATTACGACTTAACCCAACTAATCGTCAATTTCATTAGTTATAACGTTTTATTTGATTAGGTATACGCGGACAAAGTTGGACAACGCAAACTACACTACGATAATGTAGGGGAACGTAAACTACACTAGACACCACAGGGGGACGTAAATACACTTGCTCCTAAATATTTTTTAGGCTATACATACGCTTGCTATCCCAAAATAGTATGTAATTCTGTCTTCTATAAAATAGGCAGTAGAATGGCCTCTTCGTATTAGGATGTGGATGAAACTGTTCTACAGCGTTGTTTGTACACCTATGCATACTTGCCAACCGTACTGATTTTGGCAGTAGGCTACCGATTTTGTTTTGTATCTTTTATGCTCAGAATGCACTAGTGCATCACTTAAGGCTAAGTTTTAGAAGAATTTTCGACGGAGGGTAAATGCTACCGGACTCCCTGGCATTGATTATAAATCCTACCGCTTTTGCTTTTCAAAATGTTGGCAAGTATGCCTTGTACACCATAAAACAGTATTAGACTGCGCATGATACGGTTTTATACTATACCCATGGCGTTAGTTTCGACTGGTTCTATACTTACAACTGTGGATGTTCACTGAATCAGCCTAGCCTATTGGAAACTGACCCCCCCCCCCCCCCCCCCCCCCCCGGTTCTGGATACCAAATTTTAGACATGAAGGGAAAGTAAAATAACTGATCTTCAAACAATGCCTTCCAAGATTTCTCTCATAAGTAGGTTTAAAAAATAAATGGGAATACAGATTTGTTCGTAAAAATGCAGACTTTAAATGGTTTTCCAAGAAATGCAATTATATATATATATATATATACGTATATATTTTTTGCATTTAGTAGTAGTCGGAAGAAATAGTTCTGATTTTACATATTGCTCCCTCATACCCATTCAGGGCACGAGTAGCTTGCAGCATCATTGCGAAGTATATAGAAGGTCAATGTACTAATGAGGCTTCTGTACGTGGTTTATTACTGGCAACAACAATAGTGCGTGTTATAATCCTGTGAGCAGTCAAATTCCTGATCATTTTCATGCTGTGTCATTAGTTTGCAGAGCAGACACTCCTGGCTTTATAATAGGTCTGGGTATATGATTCATCAGGTCATCAGGAGCAAGATGCCCCGCATGTTCGTGTTTCCTCCCAACACACACACACACACACACACACACTGTAGTTTATCACACCTACTAAGTCCAGTACATATAATAAATGCGTAGTGAATAATAAACCAGGCTGTAAAAATCTGCCAGGCCTTTACAAGGTCATTTCCTTGTTCACATTAACCAAATGTTGATCTCCCCATGCTAGTTTTTTCTTTATTATTAGGCCACCCCTTTCGTACGCTGTATTCATGCTAAAACCTGTTTAAATAGCTTTCGGATAGTCCTAATTTGTGTCGGATAGAATTTAAGCTTCTGGGCTCCTATGTATTGCAATTATTGTTAAATATGGTATTAAATATTTTTGGGCTTCGAATATCACACACATACGTAATATATATATATATATATATATATTATAAAATCAGGGTTTTG
This sequence comes from Bathynomus jamesi, assembly GCA_023014485.1. NCBI lineage: Eukaryota > Metazoa > Arthropoda > Malacostraca > Isopoda > Cirolanidae > Bathynomus > Bathynomus jamesi. Next base: position 1,170,624 of record JAJOZX010000177.1, on the reverse strand, counting down.
TAGCTCATAAGAATTTTATGGGCTTACCTGTATAATTGCTATATCAGTGTTAAGGTTTGGTTTCAAGTCTTGTTTAGGTTCCCCATATGTTTTTAAGATAAGCTAGAGCATTCCCATAGGGCATAGGCTGTTGTATTGACTTTCCCTAATTTTCCATCAATATGTATGAGCAGGAAGTAGAAACCTGTTTAGATTTTTTTTTTTAAATAGTGTTAAATAAGTATTACTTCACAGGAAAGTATATTTTTTCAAGTTTTGGAGATTTTTGCTTTTCCATGGATATGGTCGATATAAAGAATTGTTCAGGTCTTATTCAGCGTAGGTTATAACTTATAAGCATTGAAGGTTTGCATTGTATTCAGCTGATACTGATAAAACATTTGTGATCGCTTTTATTTCACGCAGGAGTTAAGATCGAACCAAGAGCATTGCTGTACTATTATTAATGATAATAGGCCTCGGTGATATTCATTTTCAAGTAAGACCTAAAATTATTAAATACCCCTCTTGTGCGTTATTATAAACCTTCGCGGTTTCATTTATAAAAAGTATCTTATTTCATGAAGGGACTGAGTCGTTAGTTTGTAGTCATCTTAGTGGGCCTAAATAAGGCCAGGCTATGCGAAAATAGATTTTTTTTAATATGAATTGACAGGCTGTTTCATTATTTAGTTCCACATCAATAGCTACGTCTCCATTTTCCACCAATTGGGTGATTAATGCTTTCATGTCATTGCAACTACGTTTGGAAAATAACGGTAAGTAATGTATAAAGATCGGAGCTGTTTTGAGTTTCCGGTTCAAAGATAGGCCCAAATATATAAAAAAAACATAGGCCCTGATCGTACCGCAATGGCAATGTAGGGTATTAAAGGGTCGCGATAGTAGGCCTTTGTAACTTGAATTTAGGCCATTTATGGTGGGTTCATTTTCACCAACACCTCGGCAGTCGTTTGAAAAGGACATCAATAATCCACCCCCCTTTAGGCCCCGTTTCCCGAAATTTCGTAGATTTTTTTTCTCTATATACAAAAAAATTTAAACGAAATATAGTTTGAAAAATAAACAGGATCTAGTTCGTTTCGCACATTTAACCCAAAATTGTTTTGTTGACTGTATGCAGTTTTTTTTCCTTCGGGCTAAGTTGGAAAAAAAAAAAAAAAGAATAGAACCCTTTAACTTGTGTGTATCCACAATCATTACGTCGTGTTACATAGCGTGGTGGATTTGTTTCTTATAGGCTCATAGTAATTTCAAATTTTTAAGTTTTTTTTTTTTAATCCAGGGCTGGTATGTTATTACGTTCTTTACTATAATGTTATTTAGGCCTAATGCAAACCAACGTAGTAGTTTCGTATATAGAACAGTGACGAAGCCTATAGGAATAGGTCTTGGTACTCAACCGTTTGATAGCAAGATGAAAAAGCCAAGTATTTAATAAGGGATATTTATATATTTTTATTTTGTATTTTTTATCTTTCTTTTTGCACTTTTGTGAACCTGTAATTTGTTTGTGTCCAGCATAAATTTGGTATCCCGAAGCGATTTTGGATCGTTTTTATCTTACGAAGCTGCTTTGGTATAACAATTTGGACATTCTTGAAATATTTTGCTGTACTTTTTTGGTATTATTATTATTATTATTATTATTATTATTATTATTCGCACCCAATAAACTTTGTAGCGTACTTGGCTCTGAAGCCTCGCCTTGTTTTAGACAGATTGCTTGGGGGCGAAAATGGATTTATAAGTTGTATTTGTATCTTAAAGTTTAGCCATTGATATTTCAAAGCCATGGACTCGGGTCATAACATGGAAAATATTGAAGATAAATCTTGCTTATTCATAGGGTTACTGAATCTATAAGAGGTATATTTCAATATTTTCAGTGAAGGATAGAGTAATTTTTTTAATCTTATAGTTAACTATGCTGGATCTAGGCTAGCAGCTGTTGAATCTGTTGCGCGTTTTTTCAGTATAATGCCTTAATTTGTAAGCTTACTCAAGTTGAGTAGGGCCTAAGAGTACATATTTTTGTATACTTTATAATTTATGGGTACATTCTGTAGGAGGCTTTGTTAGCCATTTGATATCGGAGGAAATGTTCACTAATTAAATAAAATTTTCATTACGGTAACTCCAAATAGCTATTTTAAAAATCCCATATCTTTTTATCAGTTTTGATAAAAGTGAAATTCCTGTGCGCTATTGCTGAATTTGATTTAGATATAGGTTAAGAAAAATGTATTAGCGATTTCGTATATTTAGGATGGGCCTCGTGAAATAAATTATTATTGTAGTTGTAAAGCATTCATGGAAGTTTTGTAGCAGACCTAACCCACACTTCACACTGATTCTCTTATTCAGGAGAAAGCTGATCAACAACAGTCAAGAATATCGAGCAGAGCACAGGTTTTTCCTTAAAAAAAATTGAAAAAAAAAACCGTGGACTGCTCGTGTGAATACGAACGGTTGAGGTTTATAATGACAAACGGGATTTCTTCGTATGTTTTCTTCGTTCTTCGAAATAAACTGGTTCAGTAAGAGAGTAAAGCTTGTTGAAAAAGTGTGTTTATCTTCCAATGAAAATAATTGTCACCTTGTTTTAAGGATTACGAAGTCGACAATAGTTCTAAAGTTATAGAAATGGCCTTATTGTACCACCATTGAACTATTTAATAGATTGATAGCTATTTCTAGATTTTGCTCGATACAAGCATAAGGTTTTTTTTTTATTATAGAATCTTGATATTTTATGGTGTTTTCACGTACTTTTACTCGTAGACAAGCACTACCCAAATAAGCATGTGGAGCATTTTTTTCTTTAAATTTTCTTTCTTAATCTGTATAATCAAAATCTACAAAATTCATTGAACTTTTCATAAAAATTCGTAGCTTGCTTGCTATCCAATTATCAGCTGTGAACAAACAAAATCATCATTATTTTAGTATTTCAGACTCAACAAGTACAAACCAGGCCCGTAGCCGGGGGCGGACGACCCCCACCCCCTCTCCCTGGACAGGAAAGGTCCACTTTTGTAACAATAGTTATAACTTATGTGATATTAATATGATGATGATAATATTTATTCAGAAAGAACACATGAAATAAGATATACATTACATCCATACTAGTTTACACTGTTGGGATTAACGTTTAATTTTTGTAGTTTAATTACAGTATTATTGTCTGAATATGCCGTTGGGAAGCATGACAGCTTTTCAGGCAAGTGTCTTTGAGATTCATTTCTATTTTCACGCAAGAAAATGTCTAGTGTAAATAGAATGTGGAAAATAATGTTGCATTTAGTTAACTTTCGCATTACGAGTGAAAATTGAAATAATAGAAAATAATGATAGAAATAATGTAACATTTAGTAAATAAACGCTTGCATTTTTTTAAATTTTAAATTTTGTCATTTGAAACATCACAAACTACTCTAAATCCCCTCCGCAGTGACTAGGTCGTTGCACCCAAAGGTCCACCTTTCTAGTTTCGACCCCCCACCCCCACCCCGAGAAGTTCTGGCTACGGGACTGCAAACATTATATAAATGGTCCGAAGAAGGTTAATACTGTAGTCTGTCTGGAGCACTGACTGCATTCGCCAACGAAACGCCATAAATTATGGGTGTACACTTACCTACGTCGATGCATCCAGATTAGAGAGTTATGAAATATATCAGTTACCAGTCCGCTATTTCTTGTTAGCTGACTCACTAAGCCTAATGATATTTTCTCTGCAAAACAGACTGCGTATCAAACTGGCAGTTAAGTACATTATTAACTACAGCCAGCGCATTGGCACTAGAAGGCACACCATTTATAAACCTAGAAGTTCTTAACAGCAGCCTGAATACATTGTTATAAACCACGTATAACTATTTCATATACATCATATACATCCCCCCATGGGGGGGGGTATAAAGTTTTGAACAGTCACTTTAACATTTGTTGTACACTTGACATTTTCTAATCGGACTATAGTATTTACCCAAGTATAATTGTGTACATTCGGATAATATTAGTGATCTGAAAGATCATCAATTAGTATGTGGACCAGATACTTTGTCTGGGTCACTTCTAACAGGGCCATATTATTCAATTGAAAATTAGGAAATTTTGCGTACTTGTAGTCCATGATCCTCGTAATCGTGTAACTTTTATTAGGAATATATATTATGTTATTAATATTTTGCGATCCCATACTTTGAAAACCAATGCTTTATATCATTCAGGACTCAAAAATCAATAGCATAGATTAATAACCCTATTTTCATTAAAAGACCGTTAGTAAACAGGAGACCAACCTTGCAGCAAGGTTTATGCCCATAATATTGAACTTGTAACAAGTACTTTATTATTAAGTATATTAAATTTGGCCTAAATGTTGGTTTACATTACTTTTCTTTATCTTCAGTTGAAATAAAACACACTCAGGATTGATCGGAAGCTGACGTCTGTAAACAAAATCTTTCTCTCGTTCCTTTTCTTTAAAAGATCTTAGTTCACACGCGTATACATCATAATAATAATTAGCTGGAAAGTGGATTATTCATTAATCCACGTGGAATTTGCTTGCTTATTTTGGATTTTTAACATCTGTAGGATTCTGTGATCTGGTCGTCCCCTCTTTTGCGGTGAGAAGTGCCCAAGCTCCGGCTGGCGTAGAATCAAAAAAGGTTTTGTAGCAGCAACAGTTGCATTCTCTGCTGTTAACTTCGATAGAATAATCCTCAAAATTGTCCGTAAAATGACTGATTGACACTGTTTTTTGGCGGTCTATCTGATTTTTTTTTCCCGGGTCAAAATTGTCAACGATACAACCCAGTCCAAATGAGAAAATGTAACGTGAGGTACTGTTGAAATACTTAATGTAAACCAAGTATAAATTTCAGTTCACAAGTAATACCTTTGGAATGAAAAAAAAAATGCCTCGCGGTACCTCGTACAGTTATTAATGTGTGGGTGTGTGGGTTATGGCTAGTTTATTGCGAATTCATAAGCAATTGGGTTGATTTGGAAGAGAATGAGTGTTGCTTTGCTTACATACCCACATCTCTTTGATTAGCGAGGATTTTGTCCTGAGCCAAGTACCTTTTTGAAATTTCGCGCATAAACACCGGTAGCAGTTCTCCTTTTAGTGTTAAGAAGTTTGGACTTTCATAAAAAAAAAAAATTTCATATATATGAAAAATTATTTCACGAAAGTAACACGTGAAAAATATTTATGATGAATAAAACCACGAAGGAAAGGAAACAGAATGGTGCTGAAGACGAAAGCGCTTGAGCACCATTCTGTGTTTCCTTTCCTTCGTGGTTTTATTCATAAAGGAAAATAAAACACTAATTCCGAGCGCTTTCGTGATATATTCATATCTTCAGGGACAAGGGAGAGATTGGAGGATCTCTCTTGTCCTTGAAGATGTGAATATATCGCGAAAGCGCTCGGACTTCGTGTTTTATTTTCCTTTTCCCTGTGGTTCCTTGCACACACACACACATATATATATTATATATATATATATATATAATTTTTTTTTTTTTCGTATATCAGATTATGCTCTTCTATATATGTATAACGAGTAAAAAAAAAATGTATAAACGTGAAAGATAGACAATACTGCGATTTTTATTAAAAGCAAGGTTTGACGTACTTTATCTTCACTTAGATTACGTAGCACTTGAGGGCTTCCGCATACTCAAAAAAAAAAAAAAAAAAAAAAAAAAACGTAATAAGTTGTCGGTTTGACTTGGGAACTCTTTCGTTATGGATTTAGGAATTAATTTCCTGACCTTCAGTAATATAATACAAATTCTGTGTAATAACGTTTTCCCTTTTGTGATTTCTTTTTCTTTTTTCATACTAAACGTGGATTTTCTTTGAAAGCAACAATTTTTCGAGTGATTAAGTTTAATGACGTGGATAGTTGTAGATATCATCATCGTTTACTCCTATTGATTTTTTCTGTTCAGTGTGTATATATATATATATATATATATATATATATATATATATATATACATACAGGGTGTCCGAGAATTATCTGTAAAATTTTTGGCTGTTATTAAAAGTCAACCATGAAGTGTAGAAATTCCAGTGTCATCCCATTTTACAAAGAATCTCAAGTTTTTTCTGATACCAAGTTGTGACAAGTTTTTTAGAAATTCCAGTGTGTCCGAACATTATCTGTACAATTTCATCTTTTAATAAAATTCTTGATAACACACGTAAAATTCTTAAAGAAGATTATTTAGAATCCGTATTTTCAAAAGTTTCTTTTATTAAAGTAACGTTGTTACAAACATTCGATATGTGCACCATTAGTGATTCGCAAAACATCCAATCGATACTCCAAATGTTGCCATGTACGCTGCAGCATATCCACATCAATTCGCTCAATAGCAGCTGTGATTCTTGCTTTTAAATCATCAATGTCTGTCACCCGCGTACATTTCTAAAAAACTTGTCAAAACGTGGTATCAGAAAAAACTTAATGAGATTCTCTGTAAAATGGGACAACACTGGAATTTCTACACTTCATGGTTGACTTTTAATAACAGCCAAAAATTGTACAGATAATTCTCGGACACCCTGTATATATTAAATAATAATACGTGAACGAGCATGCGGGGGTTTATCCTGTCGTAGTGTGATGGTAGCGCTCGTGACTCCTACTCAGGAAGTGTCGAGTTCGATTCTTGGTTGGGGAGAGGGGTCTCTTGCTTATATATATATATATATATATATATATATATATATATATATATATATATATATATATATATATATAATAAAGTAATTTGGCTGGTCCCCTGAAAATTCAATTGAAAATTTACAATAATTCGATTATAACGAAGTACTTTTTCTGCCTTTCTTGCAAAATTACTGAATATGAAGGTGGTTGACAATTGGAGGAGCACAGCCCTGCCGAAACTTATCGAAAACTTTAAGCCTTCTAACATATTCAACGCCGACGAAACTGGACTGATCTGGAGAGCTCTCCCAAACGAGACATTAGATTTCAAAGGTAAGAAGTGCTATGGAGGCAAGTTGAACGAGGAGAGGGTCACTCTCATGGTTATGGCAAACGCGGATGGAACTGAAAAGTATCCGCTGACTGTCATCGGCAAGTTCCAGAAACCACGTTGCTTCAAAAACGTAAATGGGTTTCCACTGCATATGTCTTCAATCGGAAGGTTTGGATGACGATTGTGGCTTTCACTACGTGGATTCGGAAGTTCGATGCTCTGATGGCGCGCCAGAAGAGGAAGGTGTTGCCGTTCGTCGACAATTGCAACGCTCATCCACCAATGGCGGATCTGAGCTGTCCCTCTCCAATTCCTGCCACCCAACACTACGTCCCACCTTCAGCCATGTGATGCCGAAACAATAATCTGAAGCACTACTACAGGAAACGCCTTATGTCGAAGATGCTCACCTGGTACGATGCAGGAAACGACATGGAAGAGTTCAACATTTCTCTTAATAAATATTTCATCCATCTACATACATACATTCATTACCTTTACTTTACTAAAAAAAAAAAAAAATCTCAATTTTATTCGGCTTCCGATATATCGAAGTTTTTTGCTGGGCCCCCGAAATTCTTTATATCCGGAGTTACACACACACACACTTTGTACATTTTTTAATTTGCCTAGTGTAGTACATATTGATTATATATTATTACATTATATTAACGTTGATAAGGACATCATGAAACCACTTGAGCCTATCGTAGTTATTGAAGTGAGGGAAATGCCAAGTATTTTTTAAGTACAAGGCACTCGTTGCTCCAAACTGTTGTTGAAAATATGATTGGTGGATATTACCATAAGTACATTACTAAGCAGATCCCCATCACCTTCAGGTAGAGAGAAAAGATTTAATTGTGTAGTTTTTTCTAAGTAAATTTGGAGGATGTTGATGAGAAAACTGTTAGGCTCTTTAGTCCATTATTGTGTGTTGAAGCGGAGAAATGGATTGGTTTCCATAATTAGTTAATTACAGCCGTAAAAAGCGTATTGATGGGTGGTAATATTTTTAAAGTTAGGCAGAGTACCTCGGGTGACGTTAAAGGAATGTTTTTATAATGCCTTTCACGCGTGCTATTTAATAATGGGGTAATTAGTTTCATATAGGTAACTAATTATTGTTGACCTTTACGGAGAGGAATTTATTATGAGAAATGACTGTAGGCTGCGTGTGACCGTTGTTTTCCGTTCGTAAAGCGTCGTCGGAATTTACTACAGGATGCCTCTCTCCTTTAGCGTTGCATCAGTGCGACCCCTCCCTATAGCCTCTCTCCAGTTAAAGACCGTGTGAATATAGGACCGCCTCCCCCCCCTTTTCTCCTCAAAGGGTTTCCGCTCCGCCCCCCTCGAGCCTAGAACGGCAGCAACAGCGGGTCGCTCCCCGTCAGTATTGAGCGTAGCGCCGATTTCTTGGAAGAACTGTTTAATACCAACTTCCCAGAATATCTATCATCACCGATGAGCTTACTGCGACAGGAGGGGCGGGAATCCACCACCCTCACTTACCCCCTTCAGGATGGGGAGGGAGTGATCTGATGGGACATCTTTGTTAAAGATCAGTTACTTGATCATCTTGCTCCGTGACTGGAGTTTCGAGTTTTGTTTTTAGCACGCCCTTGCATGGATGTAAGGTTGTATTGCCGTACATAAGTAATGCAACCGTTGCATTCCACCCCCACCCCCGAGTCATTATCTATTCATACGAACTATTTATACGAAGGAATCATCTCTATAAACACTTATATTATTTTGGGTCATAAACGTTTATGTAACTAATTATTTTTTCCTTTCCGATTTAAAGCAAAAACAGATGAGCAAAATGAATGGGTTTTTTTTTTTTTTTTTTTTGCTTCCTCTTTCACCGACAATGATAGATTTATTCACGGCAGCTGTTTTCTGGCTTTCAACTGCTACTCATATGGCGAGTCGATAAAAGAACCGTCGAAATATATATATTTTTTTTTCTGTGATGCCATAGTCATTTGGGTTTTCCATGTCACTCGACGAGTTTTACGCAATAACGGTTTTTCTTTTCCGATTTACTGAAGGGAAAAAATGTCTATCTGATGTTTGTTGTCACTGATGACAGTTTGTTACTTTCATTTTATCTTTGATCTTCGTGTCTGTCTCTGTCTGTTTCGTGTTCATTTATACATGTCTAAACGGCTAGGGTAATGTAAACCAAATTTAGTATACCCATTAAAGGAGAGCCAAAGGAGGTTTTAGTAATACATTCGCCCATTCCATTCCCCCTCCGGGTTGTTTTGGTGGGCTTCTGTTAGGTGCAGCGGATATATATATATATATAACAGGGTGTTTCATAACATGTGGGACACACTTTCAGCATGGATTCAGGACCTGAAAACAATGAAAAAAGTTTATATAAACTTATGCCCGAAATCGCCCGTTTTGTGTTCCAGCAATTCTTTCCGCAAACTGTTTACAAACACTGCTTGCCGACAATGTGTGTGTGTACGAGACTTATTTCATGTATGGCCTTGCCGATTGTAATGTTTCGTACACTGACATGTTTCAATATCATTGAATGTAGAGCCATCAGTCAGTCGGAGGTGCATCGCGGTGTTTCACTGTTCGTATTCGTAACTTCTTACCGTGAAAAAAAAAAACCAAAGTTTTTGTGCTATTCAGTGATAGTGTGCATTTGAAGTGAGAGTGGAGGCTTATTCAAACAGAGAAGTGGCGGCAATGCATCTCGTGTATGGACTTGCTGAGTGTAATGCGGCTGCAGCAAGACGTCTGTATGCGGAAAGGTTTCCGAATCGCTGTCTGCCAGATAAGACGACCTTTCAGAGAATAGACGAGCGTCTTGGTGATACAGGATCATTCAACGAGCGAGTTTCAGATTGTGGTAGACCAATCGGCACCAGAACTGTTGAGTTGGAGGAGCGGGTCCTGAATCGCGTGGAGAAACATCTTGGTGTCAGCACCCGAAGGATAGCAGCAGCAGAGGGTGTAAGATAGCAACTGTGTGGAGAATTTTACGGGAACAACAGCTTTACCCATATCACATTGAGTACAAGGCCTTACTGAAGCTGATTTCCCACCACGAGAGGCTTTTTGTACTTGGTTCTTTCAACAGTGTGCTCGCGATCCTCTTTCTATCCTCAGTGTTGTTTTCTGATGAGGCTGCCTTCACAAGAAATGGCGTGATCAATTTTCACAATACTCATCACTGGGCCGAAGAGAATCCGCATGCCATCATCTTGTCAAGGCACCAACAATAATTTAGTATCAATCTATGGGTAGGACTTATTGCCGACAACTTAATCGGTCCTTTTGTTTTGTCTGGAAGATTAACAGGAGAATCCTATTCCAATTTTTTAAGAATGATTTAAGCGATTTACTAGATGAAGTTCCTCTTGGTGTCGGATGTCGTATGTAGTTTATGCATGGCGGCGTTCTGCCTCATTTTAGTCAAGTAGCCAGAGGCTATTTGGATGACCATTTCCCTGATAAATGGATAGGCCGTGGAGGACCCATTACGTGGCCTGCTCGCTCCCCAGACCTGAATCCACTAGATTTTTACCTGTGGGGTCGTCTGAAATCCATCGTTTACATGACACCCATTGGCATCGTTGAAATGCTTCGCCTACGTGTAGAACAAGGATGCCAGAAAATCCGAGCCAATACCTGGAATGTTTGAACGCGTCAGACAGTCTATGACGAGGCGTGTTTAGGCGTGTATTCAAGTGCAAGGTGGTCAGTTTGAGCATTTCCTTTGAAGGTAAGGCGGATACTTGCTGAAACACACAACGGTCTGTAACTCAGAAACAAAGCGATTTCGGGCATATGTTTATATAAACTCTTCATTGTTTTCAGATCCTGAATCCATCCTGAAAGTGCGTCCTACATGTTATGAAACACCCTGTGTATATATGTATATATAAGGAGGGGCGACAAGCTTGACCTTCGTGAAATGAGGAATCATCGCACGGAACATTTGAAAGGTATAATGTTCTTAAGTACGTGGGTTTTTTCTCTGACGTAAGCAACTTTCATAGTAAAAGCATCCATTTAGCATTGCAGACATAGACGTAAGAATTGTTTTATTTGGGTGGTTAATAATAAAAAGTTTGTATTTTCCAAAACAACCATTTTTTGTTGTACATTATTCAGCTAAAATACAGCCCTGATGATGATTTAAATATCTTGAAGTGAACGAATTTCATTTTAATGATTGATCGATCGTACGCGACTCGTGTGAAAATTTTCCTTCTGAAGAGACATTTTGATTAAAGATTTTATAATCTCAGTATTTTAGATTTCCCGTTGAGTCGTCAACGCCTTTTGACTGCTTTGTTTGTCCAGTTTCGTAATGTAGAGATAAAATTTGCGTTGCTCATTCGCTCCCAATGAATTCTTAACTTGCGCAGTCTTGTACAGTATATTTAAAAACATCGTCGTGGACTGTGCCGTTTAGGTTTTAACTAAGTATAGGTGCGTCATAGACGCGAGTCTAATCCAAATTCAACGAGTGATTTGCGACAGATCCCGTTGAACAAACCTCGAAAAGGTCAACGTTTCCGCTTTACTATGCGTTCCGTTATCGTAACGAGACGAGTGGGATTCTTGAAACGTAGCTCATAACGAAAGATTCGCGATTAAGTTGGCCATAGAGTAGTGAAATGAACCGCCATTAGCTAGCTAACAACCCCCTTTGTTTACGAGCCTTTTTATAGGCAATCATTCAGTTGTAAATGACTGTCTGTCACTATTGCATGGGCAGCCACTTAATTATATCAAATTCGCCAAATGTATGCTGCAATCCCCCGACCGGAAACGTAGATTCTCTTTTAGATTTGAAGTCTGAGTAACGCGAGAGGTTTGCATTTCACGGAAATAAGCCAGTAATCGATATAGCGTTTGATTGTTCGTTATACGCAGATAAATCTGTAAGTGGCCCTCGTAATCGTTTATTCATCGGATGGGCAAAGAGAGTAATCGATACGATCGCGCAGTTCCATTGCACCTTTATCGTCTTCCTTCTTGATTAATCGACAATAAATGTATTCGGGTTTTGTTTCAGTTGTACAATTTTAATGACTACTAAATTTCCCGTCCCCCTTTCCCCAAATAATAATAATAATAATAATTAATAAACGCCATTTAGGGTGTATACTATTATTTATAGGGCTACTATTTGTAACACCTCTGTTCATATAAGCTGTTGAAATTCTTATATATATATATATATATATATATATATATATATATATATATATATATATATATATAAAGCGTAGATTAATATTAATAGACTAAAATATCATAGAACGTGAATTATAGAGGGAGGGTCGTCCCTGCTTCTCCGGGCCACGTCCCAAGTACCCTCTATCCACTACACCATTCAGGAAACCAAAAATGTTTCCTCTTGAGCATATTTATTTTTTCTCTCCAGAAATGCGCTGCTTAACGGTTCAGTTATAATAATAATAATTACTGAAGGGTGGACCGGCACATTTCTCAAGAATTACATCATGAAATTAAAAAACGCTCAAAAACTACACTTGAAAGGGAAATTTTTTTGTTTCCTGGATGGTGTGGTGGATAAAGAAGAGGTAATTTAGTATGTCGGGTAGGGACGAACAAATATATATACAGATAACACCAAATCCACAAGTCAGGGATCTTGGAGTAATAATGTCGTCGGATGCAGAATTCAGAGAGCACTATAAAATCAAAATCACAACGGCTAGAAAAATAATGGGAATCATCTGGAGGAGCTTCCGCAGCAGAAAAGCAAACATCATGCTCAAATTATGGAAGAGTCTAGTCCTACCAATAATTGAGTATTGCTCGGTACTCACAAGCCCACACAGAAAAAGAGACATTGCGAGCATTGAAGCTATACAAAGGACTTTTACGTCTAAGATAGAGGAAACGGAAGGTGAAGACTACTGGTCTCGACTACAATCCCTGGAACTCTACTCTCTTGAAAGAAGGCGAGAGCGGTACACAATAATATACATATGGAACATACTTGAGGGCTCTGTCCCTAACCTCAGAAATGAAATAGAAACAAACTGGAATGAGAGAAGAGGCAGATTTTGTACGGTCCCAGCTGCGGTGGGACAAGGAGCCATGAAAACGAGGATGGAAAATACCCTCAGAATACGGGGCCCAAAGCTTTTCAATGTCCTTCCAAAAGAAGTGAGGAATCTCCAGCACACCAACCTGAATAACTTCAAGAACCAGCTGGACAGATTCTTGTGCAAAGTCCCTGACCAGCCATGCGTGGCTGGCTACGAGGGCAGGAGGCGATCAGAGAGCAATTCCCTCCTTCACCAAGTCCCGCAAATGAGGCGGGATGCTGCAGAGGGGTCGACCGCAGGTCGATCCTGAACCGTCGTTCAAACTCAACAAAAGTAAGTAAGTAAGTAGGGTGTCCCATAATTCGTCTCGTAGAAAAATTTTGTAAATAAATTAACGAAAGTAATACATTAAAACTAAAGCAAATGTTCAATTTGACTTCTTGTTTCGGAACTTTTTTTTTGTTGATATGGAAGGGAGTTACACTCCTGAGGGGGGAAAAGGCCTCCAATATTATTCTAATTTATTAAATTTGTAAATTTAATTTAAAATAAATTTTCCTTTGAGACCGAACTGATGAGTATTTTATTTATTTATTATAGCGAGCCCCATAAGGTTTATATATATATATACCGTATATATATTTATTTATTTCGTGCAACCACTTTGATGGCACCTATTGCGTGCGTGTGGGTTCATTTGTTCAGGATGGGTTGGATGCACACTGGTTACATTTAATTTATACGCACAATTTTGTACGGTGAAGCTCTTTTATTATACCCTCTGCTAACGAGAGGTTTTCAAGGTACCGCGGAAAGAACACAATCCCTCGTATAAATTTTATTTCGCGTACAGTTGTCCATCATTTCCGAATTAATTTCCAGATATTCGCTTAAAAATTTTTTGAGAGTTCCAAATAATGCTTTTAAATTAATTGGCTTAAATCTTAAAAGAAAACCCACACCGTCTATAAAACCCATCTATGTGACTCAAAATATAAATGAACGCTTGATTAAAGTTTTTAAAATAAAAAATTTACTTGCAAAACCGAATTTTTTGTTTAGTTGTGCGCGATTTCGGCAGATTCGCCAGAGATATACAAGTATATGCGACTTCACTTAATTCATCAACGTCTTAAAAAATTTTCATCCCCAAATATTTGGTGGCTGGACAGTAATATTCTTGACATTCGTTCACGAGTTTGTATCCATACAAAAATGAAAAGTTTCCCTTTTCCCTCACCGGGTATTACCTTTTCCCTCACCGGGTATTACGAGACCCACTGCCTTTTGATTGGCTCTTAACATTTCCTTCAAAAGCTACTTATTTTCTTTTAAAATAAATTTCTTTTCGAAACCGCCCGTTCTTCTCAACTTCGTATTTTCACGTAGATGTAACCCAATTCCATCTAGAGCTGCTTCGGCAAATTATGAAAATAAATTCCAACCCAAATGACCTTGTGGTCTTAAGGTACTTTATTTTAACAAGGGGCTTCGAGGAATAAGAGATCAAACTCCCTGAACCATACTTTTCGTTCAACCTGACTTTAAAGAAAAATTGAAATTAGACTCTCTCCGATCTTGTTTCAGAAAGTTAAAATACGAAACAGAGAGAGAACAATCTACATTAAATCTGAATCTAATAAGTTTTTATTCCCCTCGTACAGAGAGAATAATTTTAAGACCATACGTAAATCACAACTACGAGTATGGCGAGTAAAGTGGTTGTACTAACAAGAATGAAAACTGAAATTGGAGAGTTGAATCCTGCATTGGAAATTATAACAAGAACGAAATCGCTTATTGGCATGCTTCAATAAACAATAATTTTACCCTTTATAAAAACGAAAATATTAGATCTGAGAAGTCTTGTAATGTGCAGATCTGAATAATTATAATTTTAGTAAATGACACTGAAGGAAATTCTGAAATAACGTCTATATTTATTTGAGGTGTGTTGTAATGAGGAGTGTTAATATAACGTGTTTTTTTTAAGTATTTTTATTAAACTTTCTAATAATAGCGGGTTTTTTTTTTATAAATGTAGTTGGATTAGGGAAGTAAATTGAAGACGTTTGTTTGAATGTAACTTCTCAAAGATTGTAAGGTTTTTATATTTTTCGTCGGGGTTTCTGTTGAGAATGGGGGAGATGGGCTGTCCTCTTGGGGGAGGGAGGGTGGGGATTTTCTACAAGGGTGCCATAAGATCCCGCATACCCAGAGTTGAATTCTAGATTTTGTTTGATCAGGATCGCAGGTTTTTGGGACTCTAAATTTTTGTAAGTCTTATCAGTTTATTAGACTCAATTAACACCAGACTCACTCTCTCGTTGCTGTTTAACGTAATAAGAATTAAAATGTTTAGGGTAAGGGTTAATGTTAACTAAATTAGGTATTTTAATGAACATAGAATTCAACCAGTAAATTATTTCGTCTCGTTAAGGTTGTCAGTGAAAAGTCGGCTTGGTTAACCTTGGTTTTGCTTCCGTCCCAATTGTTCATACTGACGAAAGTCAAGCTCGTTACTCCACTTTGG